>CM042430.1:22074436-22501936 GCA_023631565.1 Gymnocephalus cernua
ACATTTTGCGTAGTATTTATCAACCCAGACACGCATCAGGCAATCAGCGTCTTTCTCCGCCCACTATACCTTAAATTGCGCTGTAGCAAAGCGGTACTGGTGCTATGATACGGCTGAGTGCAGACTGCGATATTTTCACTGCTGATCCTATGATTGTTTGAAATGATCCTGATGCCAATATTTGTAATGTAGCAAGACGTTTAACAACTGCTGGCATGGAATGTGAACGCTGAGTCGGAGATTCAATGTCATCTTTGATTTCTTCCAGTAACTCTAATATTGCATGGCTGCTTAATCTGTAACACTTAATGATTTTGTGTTCACTCCACTGACAAAGTGTGATCCTTGTGTTAAAAATATTTTCAGCCTGGCCTATGTTTTCGTCTTGCTCAGATTACTGCTAGCATTTCACCAGCGGCATATAGGCCTACGAGGTTTAGACCTGCTTTTAAGAGGCGGAGAATTTCCCCCGCAGAATAGAGGCACGCTCTTACTGGCAGTCTTATACCACAGAATATATAATTAGGCGCACTTTACGCGTATACTCCCACCGTTTTGGGTAGAACTCCTACTTCCCCACTGCAACTTGTCTCTTCTCGCTCATGTGGCAGGCAATCTGCGATTTTACCCAAGTGCGCCCTGTTTGTAAATAGCCCGCATCGTTTACGTCATTCTTTGCGACCAATTAGCGCCTGGAAACAGGTGCAAACGGCTTGATAAATCTAGCCCTCAGTGTGTTGCCGTTCTCAAACTCTGTACTCCTCTCCAACAACAAACTTTTAGCTAGCAAGCTACACGCTGAAAATGGCAAGATCTGAAGAACATTTGGATGGTGCAACAAGGCAGGTCTGCTTGGTTCTTTCAGGGAATGATTGTAAAGATTTACAAGGTATATGCTTACGGCATTTACTATCTAACTGGAACATTTTGGGACTGATTGATGGGGATTGCTATATACTAAGTACACACAGTGACATACTAGTAAGAGCAAATTACCATGTATCCAGCTAATTTAAATAGCTCACGTTACCGTATTGTGTGAACAGTTAACTTAATTTAATATTTCATGTGGTGTTTTCTTTTGCAGTGTGCAAATGTTCCACCAAAACAAGCTCCTCTCCAAGACCATTTTGCAGAGCCAACATCTTGGCGTCCAGAGCTTAGCACCACCCAAGATAGTTGTGATTGGTTTAAAGAAATGCAAACAACCCAGAGGTTTTTTTTCTCCTATGCCAGAATGTATGTGTGGAGTTGCCAGACCTTACTTCACAGCGCTGTGGAGATAGGTCTGGCAATGCGAGTTCTAACATTAAGCCTTTGCTACTCTACAGATCAGAGACATAGAGGACAACCAAGAACAAAATGATGAAACTGCAAACATTCATCAACAGCTGCCTGTGGTAGATCGTGAGCATCCACTGGGCAGATACCATCAGCAAAAATTATCTCTGGCATAGAACGGGCCAACAACCAGAAGAGAGAAGAAGATGGGGATGGATTGGCCACACACTCGATAGGGCGATAGGTGTAAGAAGAAGAAGTTGCAACATATGGGCTATAGTTCCCTGCAGAGGATTGATGAAAAAATATTTCAGGGGTCAGACCACCACCTTAGTCTTGCTCGAGTTGGGAAGATATTTTTAAACATATTGAAGAAGAATATCTCTACTCGCTATGCAGTCTGCTGACTTTCTTTTTTTGGGGAGTATTTTAGGCATTTGATTTTACAGGACAGATGAAGACATGGAAGGGGAGAGAGAGGGGAATTGACATGCAGCAAAGGGCCGCACGTCGGAGTCGAACACACAGCCGCCGCGTTGAGGAGTAAACCTCTATATATTTGCGCATGCTCTGCCAACTGAGCTAACCTGGCCACTGCTGCCTTTCTTTTTAGAGATGCTGAAATCTCTGCTTGACATTTAAAATATGAATGTTGGCACTATATGCCCCCCGCCAACACACACACACATACACACACACACACACACACACACGGACACACACACACACACACACACACACACACACACACACACACACACACACACACACACACACACACACACACATACATACAATATGAGAATGGGAAGAGAGGCTCCTAATGGAAAAAGCAGGTTATCATTTGGATACAAGTATATTTGGCCCCCATTTCCTCTACTAATGCATCTAATATGTTATAATGAATCTCTTGAAAGGGAAAGATAGACCTATAGAGGGAGTGGTACAAAGTAAGGATGAGACACTTGAGTATAAACTGAATGTGGCAGATGGGGAAAATGTCCAAGGTGACAGGAGAAATGCTGTTCAGGGTAAAATGCTTTAGAAACATTCCTCCTATCCAGCAAGGCTAAATATAGGCTCATTAAAAATCTAAAGAGCCCATTGAAGGGGAGGGGCAAGGGTGTAGATGGGAAACGAGTTTGTCAGAAACACAGAGAGAGTGAGATTAGAGGGAGAGATGGACAGGTAAAAGAGATTTAAGAAGTGGTTGCGATGATGAAAGATGGAAAGTAGTGTTAGTTATAATGAAAAATGGAGGGACGCGCTGAGAATGAGCAATAGGGCGATTCTGTTTTGTACCACACAGGAGAGAAAAGCGTGTCACTTCCATCACATAGCAGCCACCAGCTTGCCTGCTTCTCCTTTTAATTCTCTGCTCCCATCCAATATTCAATAGCCTGCTCCTATTCGGCCAGCAGAAATAGTAAAATGCCTCATTGTCAAGTTTTCACTTCCATTCCCTCTAACTGAAAAGTGAGGTGGAGGAGCAGAGGGGTTGAGGTAAAAATGACAAGGACAAACAGATAGATAGGGATGGATAGAGATAGAGAACTAAAGAAAGATCTGATTTTAAGGATGGATCATTTAAATACTATGCATTAAGAGTTCAATCATAAACAAATCCCTTTTGAAAACAAAATAAAAGGTAAAATGTAAGATCAAAAAATGCAGCATGCTCCAACTAGGACTAAAGTTGTGTTCTGACAGAAAGTAAAGCAAATTTTTGTCTTGCTTCAGTCGCACATATTTGATCATCGGATTGTGTGCAGTCAGAGTTGATTTGTTTCAAATAGCCAATGTAACAACTGTATACAGATGTTAGCTGTAAGGTAGTTAGCAACAAATGCCTGGGAGTGTGCCTGTGTGTGTGGCGGCTCAGCCTTTGACTGTTTTTCTCTCTCTCGCTCTCCTTTTTGCTTTGACTCTCGTTTATGAACTAGTTTTCAACTAGTGAGTTCACGCCACCTCTGATAAAATTGCATCTGATCACATCTTCCCATTGACTATGTGGAACCGTGATGCCTCTACAATTCGCTTTGCTTTATGTGTGAAGATAAAGTAAGATGGCTATTCTCAGTTGGTAAACTATTTACTACATGATTATATTTGTATTCTTGTTATGCTTTTACTGGCCATTGCTTGGTACATTTGTGGACAACAGGAGTTTGTGAATTGTGTTTTGGTACAGCAGTAACATTAGGCTATACTGCTGTCAATCTACCCTAGATAGCTAGACATACATTTTAAATTGAATTGGTGATTATTCATCAAGTAATTTCCAAAGGGGGCGGACTCTTGCTCACTCAGTAAGAGCGTTCGCCCCATGTTGGCTGAGTCCTGCAGCGGCGCAGGGTTTGAATGTCATCCCCCATCTCTCTTCCCCTTTCATGTCTATCCACTTTCAAAATAAAGGGAAAAGCCCCAAAAAAAGTTATTTCCAAAGGCTGAAGTCAAAGTGAAGTCACAAAACACTCATGTTAAAGTCAAATTCTAAGTATTTTTGAAATTTGTCCAAAGGCATCAGATTTGTGACTTGAGTCAGATTTGAACCAGAGACTGGGCCTGAAGATTTCCAAAAAACAAGTTGTTCTAAAATATATGCTACATCTACATGCCCTTATACTGGCTGATTTTTCTGTTGGAATAGATAAGTAACGGGAAACTAGCAAATGTAGAGTGCGTGAAGGTATATATGGTTTGTATGGTGTAATGAGATGCAGGTGCAAGTCCACGTATATTCGTTTATGGAAAAGATGGAAGTGCATGAGCATGAACCAACGAATGCTACCAAATGAGATATGAAAAGAGAAAAGAGATACAGACAGAAACAGAGAAATATGTCTTGCGAGGAATGGGAGCAGAAGACGACAGCCTTTGAGGAGAGAGCAGCTGCTCAGTGGAACAGCTGCAGGGCAAATTTCAGAATGCATGACAGAGGGAACCTCCCAGGCCTGGGTATCTTGAAACACACACACACGCACACACACACACACACACACACACACGCACAAACGCGCGCACGCACACACACACACACACACACGCACACACACACACACACACACTATGAGAGATTTGAGATTTGTACCATGACGTATGCGTGTACATGCAAGGACACACGTGTGTCTGCTTCTTTTGGGTATGCACTGTGCATATAACCACAAACACTTACACACACACACACACACACACACACACACACACACACACACACACACACACACACACACACACACACACACACACACACACACACACACACACACACATATACATGTTTTCCTCAAATTTGTTTCTGAATGTTTCTGCTGTCACTGTCTAACATATGAAGCCAGTCATCTTGCCTGTGCCTGGAATATTAATTATGCCTTTAAGTAATACATAAATAGGCGAAAGTGGCATTTTGAAAGAATACTGCAGCCTCACAAAAAGATGGAACATATGGAAGGGGATCTTAGCATTTGAACAGCCTTCTCTTTGAGAAATGTGCAAGTGAAAGTTCTTTGATTTAAACGTGATTATTATTAAGGACATTCCAAGCATTTTTAAGGTCAAAATAAAGTACTAAATGCTATATGTGAGTTAACACAGTCACTTGCAATTTCCTTTACAAATGCAGACTAAAAGATAATGCAAATTAAATAAAGTGTTTAAAACAAAAAACAAACAAATGCAGGCTTAGGCTTATATATGTACTTAACTTTTTATCTTCAACGCATGAAGTGTACAACAACAAAATCACTTATTGATGTAATTAATGCTTGATTAAAGCTCCTGCACATGCTCACACACACACACACACACACACACACACACACACACACACACACACACACACACACACACACACACACACACACACACACAGGTGTCAGTTATATTAGCTAATAACACCTCATCCTGTAACTGTGTGTGAGTTAAAAGGAACTGTAATTGACACCTTTTACTTTTGTTGCACCTGCTAGAGCAGATATACTGTACTTACACTACTTATTCTTTTGAGTACATGGAGTTTGTTGACCTTATCAATTTCCAGCATAGATGCACTAAACATAATCTATAATTAATCAGTCTAATTAGTCAAAATGAGTAACAACAACAAAGGGGAAACATTTAAGTCTGATGTAGCCATTGATTAAAAAACAAATAAAAGTTATAAAACTTAAGTACAATCTTGTCTTTTTTCATCTCATCTTCATTTTAGTTGTTTTAATGAACATCATACGTTTTAATGTAATTCAGAATCACTTTCATTCCTGCTCCATCCACTCTAAAACAGGAATCTCTCTATTAGCTAATTGCTCTAGTTTTTCACTCACTCCATCCCCGGTTACCTTCTGTCCCTCTCTATCTCACGGGGCTGTGAGGGCAATTAGGTTGTTTTACTGCTGTTCCAGTTTTACTGGCTAGGGAGCAACACTATAAACACTACTTAAAACACAGACACACACACACACACACACACACAGACACACACACACACACAAACACACAGACACACACAAAGGTGATTTGCTTTTCTTTTACTGAATACACAACTCTGGAGTGTGTTTCTACAAAACATGCATGTAGCTGGTCAAACACATAGACATTCTCATTAATAAAAAGTACAATAAAATGATGATGCTCAGTGAAAAATACACACTATACTGCACACATAGTGTATTCATAAAAGCAGGAGACTAGCCGTTCTCTCCATAGTTAATGATCTTAACAATAATAATGTCAACGGGTCCTTGGTGGAGAGGGTGTCCACATCGCCGAGGGTCTGACCTGGGCGCTGCATACTGCCTCAGTGGTTAGAAAGGCAAACGAGGACACTGCCTTAGAATACAGCAGGTACATTATTGATCCACAGGGGTGTCTTGTAATGATGGTGCACACAAACATGCGGTATAGATGAACACGTGAGCGCAAAACAGAGGCCTGTAGAGACATTCGTAGCTAAGAGCAGAGCCTGCAGACATGCAACACCAGCACATTCCCTGTCTTTCACAAAAGACACACGCACACACAAACTGACGCACAGAGATTCACAAGACAAGATTCAACAAAGAGATCCTTGGTCCACAGGCTCTGCCCCATAGCTGTGAATTTCCTCCAATATTCTTTAAACGTGTGTAACTGCATGAGACTGTCTCCGTCTCATAAAGCTGAAAAGAAATCTGTGACTGTATTCTCATTCCAAAGGTTACACTGACCTTCCTGAGGAATTGTAGCCAAAAAGATGAACTATCACAGACAGCATGGCACTTTAGAAACGTTCTCACTCACTGCCTAATAAGAAGACACTTGAAGAGAAGAGATAGCATGTGTGAGTCATTCTGGTACCACTAAAATTTAAAAGTATCCTTCAGAAATCTCAAATCTCTCTCCCCTCCACACGTGTTCTGAATCCCATCCTATCCAATCTGGTTAAGGACCATCTCCCAGCTGTCTTCTCACTCATCACAAAGGTCATCAACTCATCCTTCAGCTCTGGTTCAGTACCCCAAACACACACACAACTTGCTGCTGTCACCCCCATCCTTAAAAAACAAAACTTGGACACAACCCTGATATTATGAGCAATTTCCGGCCTATCTCCAATCTTCCCTTTTTATCAGAAATGCTGGCATGTGTTGTTGCCTCCCAGCTCAGAGCCCACCTCATCTCCAACAACCTGTTCAAACCATTTTAATCCTGTTTCCGCTCACAGCACAGAAACAGCCCTCGCTAAAGTCACCAACAAGCTCCTCCTCCTCTCCTCAGACTCTGGTCACCTCAGCATTCTCATCCTCCTGGACCTCACTCTCTCCTGCTTTGAGTCCTTACTCAACATTACCGGTACCGCACTCCACTCTGTCTCCCCGAGTTGGTATAAATAGAATGCATTATAATGCATTAATATTAGTTACATTTGTATTTAAAGATCAATAAATTCTGTGTCTTTAAATTCAAATTCAAATTCAAGTTCAAATTCAAATGTATTAGTAACATACAATTATACCGAGTATATGTAGTGAAATGCTTTGTCCACTGTCTCCATGGTTGTGCAATGTGTAAATAATAAGGAAATAAATAGAAAAGGAAGAGAAGAAGAAGAAGAAATGTCTAAAGTGCATGAGGTGTTTCCAACATGCTTGTACTCCTGCTACAGTCCTGATTCAGTAGCCGGATAGCTTGGTGATAAAAACCTTTCTGCATTCTCTCTGTGTTGGCCCTCAGGCAGCGATAACGTTTCCCAGAGCGTAGGGCAGATGTAAGGCAGTTGTTGGGGTTTAAAAACTTTGCCTAAAATTACATATGCATAAAATTGAAATGTGTGTGTGTGTGTGTGTGTGTGTGTGTGTGTGTGTGTGTGTGTGTGTGTGTGTGTGTGTGTGTGTGTGTGTGTGTGTGTGTGTGTGTGTGTGTGTGTGTGTGTGAGTGAGTGAGTGAGTGAGTGAGTGAGTGTGAGAGAGAGAGAGAGAGAGAGAAAGAAAGAGAGAGGAGACAGACTGGCTGACTGAGGCTGAAGGTAAGTGTTGATAATGGCAGTGTTGTCACGGTTAGAGATAAAGACGAAGAGACAGCGAGAGTGTTTGTCTCGTCTTTCGAGTGAACTGTAGATTAATGAACTTCTTTGAGTAACCTTCCTCTGCTGCTGCTCCGAAAACATGCTTTTCTCAAAAGTAAACATACACACACCAACACTGAACATACAAATAGGAAACACAATGAGACAGATTTTAATTATATTGAAATCATCATCATTTTAATGAAGAAGAGGGGAGAAGATTTGAACCAGACTTCACTACGTCATTTCATTTAAGCCATTTTGCCCTTTGGGGAGAATAGGTAATTTATGAGGTAATTTATTTATTCCAGCTGTTTTGGTGTTGGGCAGTCTTCTCTGCTTCCTTCCAGGATGATGTTGTTTGCACTTCATTAAATCACTGGCAGTTTATTTTGACAGCATCATTATATAATTAACCTACCTCCCAGTTCAAAGAAACCCTGAATTTGAAAAAGTACAAAAGTACACATACAAGTACAGGGTAGCCTGCTCCTCAATGATACGCTGTGCCTGAGTTCAAGGCTGTAAGAAAGATGCAAGGAAAGAACCCTGAAGATAATAGCTTTAGTTTGAACAGAACTAGTCAGGCTGTTGCACCAGTGCAGCTGGAATTAATATCTGGGTCTGTGTGTGTATGTGTGCGTTGAAATACCCCTGCTCAAGTACAACCCCAAATCAGAAAAAGTTGGGACAGTATGGAAAACACAAATAAAAAAAGAAAGTAGTGATTTCTAAATGTACTTTGACTTGTATTTCATTGCAGACAATACAACAGCACATAATTTAATGTGTTCCTCATGATTTGTATTGTTTTTGTTTCAAAAAAACAAAATTCCTATTTTGGTTCTTGCAACACATTTCAAAACAAGTTGGAACAGTAAAGCATTTACCACTTTGTAATGTTGCCATTCCTTTTCACAACACTTAAAAGACATTTAGGGACTGAAGACACCAAGTGATGAAGTGTTTCAGGTGTAGGTTTGTCCCATTCTTGCTGCAAACAAGTCTTGAGGTGGGCAACAGTACAGGGTCTTCGTTGTCGCATTTTGCGCTTCAAAATGCGCCACACATTCTCTATTGGAGACAGGTCGGGACTGCAGGCAGGCCAGTCAAGTACCCGTATCCTCTTCCTGCGCATCCAGGACTTTGTAATGTGTGCAGAATGTGGTTTTGCATTATCTTGTTGAAATATGCATGGACGTCCCTGGAAAAGATGTCTTCTTGAAGGCAGCATATTGTGCTCCAAAATCTCTATGTACTTTTCAGCATTAATGGTGCCATCACAGAAGTGCAAGTTACCTTTGCCAAGGGCACTGACACAACCCCATACCATGACAGACCCTGGCTTTTGGACTTGTTGCTGGATGATCATTTTCTTCTTTGGTCCGGAGCACACGGCGTCCATTTCTCCCAAAAAATACCTGAAATACTGATTCATCTCACCACAGTACACGTTTCCACTGTGTGATGGTCCATCCCAGATGCCTCCGAGCCCAGAGAAGTCAACGGCGCTTCTGGACACTGTTAACATAGGGCTTCCTTTTGGCACAGTACAGTTTTAACTGGCATTTGTGGCTGTAACTAAGTATTGTGGTACTTGACAAAGGTTTGCCAAAGTAGTCCTGAGCCCATGTGGTGATATCGCTTATACAATCCCAAATCAGAAAAAGTTGGGACAGTATGAAAAACACAAATAAAAAAAGAAAGTAGTGATTTCTAAATGTACTTTGACTTGTATTTCATTGCAGACAATGTGAACACAAAATATTTCATGTTTTGTCTGGTCAACTTAATTCCATTTGTAAATATACATCCTTTCCTGTTATTCAGACCTGCAACACATTCCAAAAAAGGTTGGGACAGGAGCAATTTAGGGCTAGTAATCAGGTAAATTGGTTAAATAATGATGTGATTTGAAACAGGTGATATCAACAGGTGATTGTAATTATGATTTGGTACAAAAGCAGCATCCAAGAAAGGTTTAGTCCTTAAGGAGCAAAGATGAGCCGAGGATCGGCAGTTTGCCAACAAATACGTGAGAAAATTATTGAAATGTTTAAAAGCAATGTTCCGCAAAGAAAGATAGGAAGACATTTGCTTATTTCACCTTCAACAGTGCGTAACATAATTAAAAGATTCAAGGAATGAGGAGGAATTTCAGTGCGTAAAGGACAAGGGCGCAAGCCTAAGCTGAACAACCGTGATCTCCGATCCCTCAGGCAGCACTGCATCAAGAATTGTCATTCATCTATAAGTGATATCACCACATGGGCTCAGGACTACTTTGGCAAACCTTTGTCAAGTACCACAATACGTAGTTACAGCCACAAATGCCAGTTAAAACTGTACTGTGCCAAAAGGAAGCCCTATGTTAACAGTGTCCAGAAGCGCCGTCGACTTCTCTGGGCTCGGAGGCATCTGGGATGGACCATCACACAGTGGAAACGTGTACTGTGGTCAGATGAATCAGTATTTCAGGTATTTTTTGGGAGAAATGGACGCCGTGTGCTCCGGACCAAAGAAGAAAAGGATCATCCAGACTGTTACCAGCAACAAGTCCAAAAGCCAGGGTCTGTCATGGTATGGGGTTGTGTCAGTGCCCTTGGCAAATGTAACTTGCACTTCTGTGATGGCACCAATAATGCTGAAAAGTACATAGAGATTTTGGAGCACAATATGCTGCCTTCAAGAAGACATCTTTTCCAGGGACGTCCATGCATATTTCAACAAGATAATGCAAAACCACATTCTGCACACATTACAAAGTCCTGGATGCGCAGGAAGAGGATACGGGTACTTGACTGGCCTGCCTGCAGTCCCGACCTGTCTCCAATAGAGAATGTGTGGCACATTTTGAAGCGCAAAATGTGACAACAAAGACCCCATACTGTTGCCCACCTTAAGACTTGTTTGCAGCAAGAATGGGACAAAATTACACCTGAAACACTTCATCACTTGGTGTCTTCAGTCCCTAAACGTCTTTTAAGTGTTGTGAAAAGGAATGGCAACATTACAAAGTGGTAAATGCTTTACTGTTCCAACTTTTTTTGAAATGTGTTGCAAGAACAAAAATAGGAATTTTGTTTTTTTGAAACAAAAACAATACAAATCATGAGGAACACATTAAATTATGTGCTGTTGTATTGTCTGCAATGAAATACAAGTCAAAGTACATTTAGAAATCACTACTTTCTTTTTTTATTTGTGTTTTCCATACTGTCCCAACTTTTTCTGATTTGGGGTTGTAACTCAAATGAACGCATCACTAACTTACTCTGTGGGACCGCTTAATGAGCTGACAATGACCAGAAAGAGAGAAAGGAGAAGAGGGAAAGAAGAAAGGTGAATTTAATGTCACTGCAGACAAGGACGGATATTATGCCCATTCAACAATCATGAACAACAAAATGTTCCTGGCCAATCTTCCTGTAACAACAACAGCAACATTGAGTAAAAGTAAAACAAACTTGACATCCAAGTAAATCACACCAATTTCTCCATTTAGTTGGTTTATTTATAAGAATGAAGCAATCATATTCTATTCTCTGATTTTCCAACTGAGTGACTATGAGGCATCTTCATTAAGTATAAATCAAGAGAAGAAGAGTAAATCATAGCCAGCCTAGTGCTAAAAGATGAAACAAAGTGTGTGGTATTATTGGCATCACTAGGTTATCATTTAATGAGCAAAATAGAAAACCGATGTTATTGTTAAAATGCCAGCCACTCACTCAGTGTGAATCACAGTCTGTAATGATAAACAGTTGCACTGTTTTAGCATTTGGAGGTGTGTGTGGGTTTTCAGGGAACAGATGGAAAGGTTAGTAGACAATAAACTGAGTGAAATGAGAAAAGTGTAACTCAAGTAAACTTGAGCAAAAGTAAGCGTTAGGAACAACTGGTTAGTCAAAATAAGGAGGGGAGGTTAAAGTATGATAAAGTCAAATTAGGAGATTCACTCATTCTACAAGCACATTCAACACATCCTCATACCTTACAGTTTGATTTCCAAAGACTCCCAAAATACGACCCACACATTCTGTTTACTGCCGCGCAATGGCGGTTCTATTTAACGTAATCAGGGCTGTTTTAAACACGTAGAAAATGTTGTGAAACACAACTAGTTAAGTTTAGGCAATACAAGTACTGAGGGTTAGTAAAACATCAGGGATTAGTTTTAATGAGTCACATAAAACTACTAAAACGACGTATCATGACGTCACGGACTAAGGTCCGTAAAATTCATATGTAAAACTTGGTTAATTTCAAGCTGACTGTTGACTTTTGGTTTCACATGGAACACACACCCCAGTCTCCTGAGTGAAAGTCCAGTGTTCTCTACACATGTTGGCGTCAACACTTGGGCTGCAACATTTACATACACTGCTACATGTAGCTACATGCAATAATGTCAGTGAAACCTACATTTTACTCAACAACTTCAGATCACATTCCTATTGTGACTTATGACTTAATTCCACTGCTACATCTAGCTACCTGCTAACGTTAGGGAAACCTGTGATCTTGGTTGCCGATGTTAATTTCTCCCCAATTTCGGATGACATTCCTGCTGGAACATGTCCAGTTGTGTAGTTTTTGGTTTAGAATCCTTAATTGGTGATTTGTCAAGGTAAAAAATTCTGCTATACTCAGTCTCCGGCTGCCATGCGATGGTACCAGAGTTGTGTTGTAGCAGGGATAAAATAACCGTGTTAACGTTGACACGTGTAAGGTGCGATGTCGTGTCTACCAACCTGCCTCCATACACAGAATTGGAGGCAGGTCACCGCCTGAAAGAAACGCAATTGTCGGTCGATATGAGCTGCTTGCATGATCGACCCATATGGTCGTTTTCTGGGTGAGGATGGGCACTGCAAAGCCTTGCATGACATTTTTTACTTTAAAAAATGCGTTTGCAATTGTCTCACACTGGAAAGTCACAACATTATTATATTCAAATAGAAAACTAAAGCATCCCCTCAAAGTGCATGGCACGATCAAGTCTGGCTTTGTTGTCCTATAGCAGAAAGAACAGATGTTGATGTTGTGTACCACAGTAGCTGTCTGCTGCGCAGGAAAGGACACATTCATGTTTATTCACACCACCATTTGGAGGAATAACAGAAATAATGTTCGTTTATTTAATGTGTGTGCATGTGCACTGAATACATATACAAACAGAAAGCACTTAATATGCTTAAGACATTCTTATTCGGCCGATGCAAACACTAGACACATGCACTCTGCTGGAAAACCGGAAGATAACAAGAGTTTGATGACCACCTCTGGATGTTAAAACGCTCGCTTACACAAATGCACAAAGAGTTCTATACAAACATTTCCTCCCTGGAAAGCTATGTTTATACTCTGTCAGGTACTGGGAAGAAGCAGCACACATTTCATCTAATCTAAATAAGATTGTATCGCTAATCTGCAGTAGCTGCAGCAGGAATGCAGAATTAGATTGGATAGAGAGCGAACTTTCTTGTCAGCTATGATAATCTTCTGTTGTACAAGTTGGATTAAATGATTTTGAGTTAACTGCTCAGTGGGATTGTGGATTCGACCAGCCATTTCTGCTTGATTAAAACTATTCGTTTTTTTGTTGCTATATGGCACTTCTGAAAGTCTGAAGAAAGAGTCTCACGAGCTATACATTTATAGTACATGACACATTCTGTTCAGTCGAGCTGCATTAGATATCAGTTTCATTTAAATGTAGAGGTTATGACAGCTGTGATTGGCCTTGTTCCTCCCAATTAAAGGGCACTTTACATGAGTCATAATTCCTTTTTTTCCAATCCTGTCTTTTACCTGATCAAGTAGGATTACTTTAGGCCTCACTTGAAGATTATTCTGTTATAGGAATAACTGCTGTTGTTATTCCTCTTGTCAATCTGCCATGTTGCTGCTTGATAAGTCATCACACTGCTTAAACTAGATAATTTAGACTTTGTTTTAAATCCCCTAAAGCCCCTGAAATGAATCAACAGCTGTGTTAGGGGAGCCATGATGGGTCCAACCAGCCGTTTTAGAAATAGCTATGACTCAAAATCCATGGTTCACTATGATGGAATTATCTGTATCTGCATTAATGATTCAGCTGGCATCATATGAAAACAAATATATCTGTAAATCAAACACCTAACATAACACCAAATATGAATTACTTGACATAACTCTAGCTAACAATGTTTCACATAAGAGTAGTCACAGTGTGTTCCCTTCGGCCACTGTTTGACAAAGTGTGTGTGTGGGGGGTGTATTTTAAAACAATACAATCACATTTCAAATGCACTGATTTATTTTTATTAGGTGCCAGCATATGTTTACAAATGTGTTCACATGAAACAAGACATACCCGAAAACCAGGAAATGGCATTTCAGAATAAATAACATTGCCCTCACGTGCGCATAGGTGTGTGTGTGTGTGTGTGTGTGTGTGTGTGTGTGTGTGTGTGTGTGTGTGTGTGTGTGTGTGTGTGTGTGTGTGTGTGTGTGTGTATATACTCACTATTAGCAGTGTAGAGAGTGGCCTTCCTAATCTGCTTTCCCCTAATTATAAGCCCGAGACTAAATGGACCAGCACTGGAGCTGTCTGCCGGGGAAATTAAAAAATGAGAGATGTTTAGAGGACAGAGGAAAGAGGGAGGTGGCAGAGCACAGAGGGGCAGAGGGACGTAGGATAAAAGGCATTGAGGATGGAGTGGAACAATGGGAGGGGAGGGAGAAGGAGGTAAAGGATTGTGAGAGTCTGAGGTTGAGAGAGAGAAGCAGATAGGAGGAGGCGTAAGGGGACAATAGGTACGGAGGAGGAAACAGAGATGATAGAGGAGGGAAGAAGGACTGGAGGGAAAAGGGACATGAAAATATGATGTTGAAAGAGTTGTGGGGTTATGAAAAATAAAGAAAGAAGGAAGAACTGGATCCAAGAAAAGGTGGAAAAAACATAATGGGACAAACGTTATAACAAGACTAAGAGTCAATGGCCATGCAAGCAGCTCTGGGGAGGTTGTACATTCATTTTGAACATGATCATATAATAATATTTACCAGGTTCACAATCTTAGTTTAGCATGTTAGCTTGCTAACATGAGCTAATTAGGACTCAAGTCAAAGTGCAGCTGAAGCTGATGGGAACGTTATTACTTTAGCAGGTATTTGGTCCGTAATCAAAGTGTTGGAGCGATTGAACATTTGACCTGATGAGAAAAAGTCAACAGTAAAATAGAAGTGTTCAGTTTGTGTACAAACACAGCAGTGAACTGACTATGCTGAATCATCATTGTCAGTGACGATATCAGTGGCTTCCAGCAGTGGAGCTCCCCTCACTGGTGACTGGGAGCGCCGCTAAAAGCTCAGCTGTAATTCACAGTACATTACTTCCTCATCAAAACATTATTAAAAGACTGCAAAAAACACAGAAACAATCATGATGTGATAACTGTTGCAAATAAGCGGCTGATGAGCTATTAACCTCATGTGCAGTGCTTGTAGGCAGAGTTTTCTAAAACTGAACTGAACACAGCCTGAATGAAAATATGAACTGTGGGACATTCGCTTACTGTTATACACAATTAAATACATTTGAATCGTCACTGAGCGAAATAATTCAATCAGCAAAGTGACTCATAATGTATACTATAGTATGATTCATCCTCTAGGGACCTTACATATCTGGAGAAAATGTCACAGCAGGGCACCTGGCTAGCTCACCTGGCAGAGCAGGCCCATATATAGAGATTTACTCCTTGACGCAACGGTCGCAGGTTCAACTATGCCCTGCGGCCCTTTGATGCATGTCATTCCCCCTCTCTGTCCCCTTTAATGTCTTCAGCTGTCCTATATAAATAAAAAAAAAATGAAGTAATCCGTCAATGATGGATTGCATGATGATGAATGGAAGCACTAAAGGAAAAGTCAGAGGATCACCAACGTCATTTGAGTTCATCCTCTGGAAACCATGAATGTCTGAACCCAATTTCTTTGCAATCCATCCAACAGTTGTTGCAGTCTGGATCAAAGTGGTTGGCAGACCAACGTTGCCATCTTGTTTAGCTAAAAAGACATTAAAGGTCAAATATGTAACACTGACAGCTAGTGTTTAAAATAGTTACTGCAGTTCAAATTCAAAATACTGGAGAGAGTCGTCTCCCCCCCCGCCCCTCCTCCCCAGACTCGAAGTTCACGGAGGTTGCCAGGCTGAGTCCGTGCAGCATCCACAACAATGCTTGTCTCACATAGCCAGACATACTTCACAGCACAGCGGAGTAGCTAACGTTAGATACTCGCTCTATTGACAGTCATAGAAGCCCGTGCTCACGCGGAGCTCTGTACCCAACTGACAGACACACTTTTTTTCGGCTTAGAATTACAGTAGGAACCGCCAAAAACCCCACAACCTTGCCTTTCTCTCCACACGCCAGACAGACACACTTCCTCGGCTTAGAATTACGATAGGAACCACTAAAAATAACACTTCCTTGTCGTCCTTTTCCACCCGACTGAAATACACACTTTATTGTCTTAGAAGTACGGCAACAATCGCTAAACACACTGCAAACTCACGGTCTTCTCTTCTGGATTTACAGCCCCCCTTTTGGCTTAAAATAACAGACCTATGGCAGGCTACGGCGTCGTAAACAGCCGTGGCCAGCTATGGTCCTCCAGTAACGTTAGCTAGAAAGCAGGGTTAGCATGGTGGCGTTAGCCAGGACCAGTTACTAAATTGTTTTTGCAAGTAACCAACTCGTGTTTCTAGCGTCTCCTAGTGTTTCAATGGAAGAGACATGGACAATATATAAAAATAAACAAGAGTTTTGTTTTAGGAAAAGAAAAGACTGTGAGATCCAAAGAAAGTCAAATGTTGCTGAATGAAAGGCTTTCTATCTTCCACTTTAATATATTTCCATGTCCAAAACAGTTACAACAAGCCAGAAAACTAGATGATGGAAGTACTTGGATTCTGATTTGATCAAAGACACAAAATATGCGTGCAAGGCCTCTGGAGTTGCTACAGAGAACTTTTGCCCTGCAGCACAAAAATCTAAATTCTGAAGGATGCTGTCTTATTATCTATACTAAGCTTTGGATCCATAAAAACAGGGATAGAGGGGATAATAAAAGGGGAGAGGGAAAGGGTGATTGGAGAGAGCAAGAGATGAAAAGACAGAAGAGATAAAGACAGAATATGTGCATGCAAGACAAGAGTGTTTGATCATCCCAGCTGAATCAGCAGTGTACTTTAGCTGAATGTAGATACACTCGATGCTCATACACTTGAGTTTGCAATTCATTTATATGCATCACTCCATCCTTCTCTCTATCACTCAGACATAACTTGTCTTTTTCCACTCCTTAGTCTGTGTCTATATGGCAGACATGTCTTTCTCTCTCCAGCACTTACACATGCCCATATTCTCCCTTTTGCCTCCACACAAAGAAAACCATCCAGATATGATTACTTATTCCCCTCTGTGGAAAAATTTGACAAAAAATTATTTACCCCCTGGGCTTGACTGTAAGAATAGGAGTATACTGTAAAATGTAATATACACTAAGTGAATGTAAGTGGGTGCTTTCATTCAGAGTGCCTGAAGGTGCAGTGAGTAAAATGACAGTAGCAGCCAGCGTTTGGACTGGCAAGCAATACATATCCTTTAGCTGAGTGTGACTGCTTGCAAGAAGGGTTTTGCCATCTTTATTTACAGTATGTATTTATTTTGTATGTATTTATATTGCTCTACAAGCTGGAGGGGGATGAACAATTAGCTGATAAATAATTGGAATATGAACACTAACAGTTGTTGCCCAGTTTGTTTGCCTCGGGGGTGGGACACAACAAAAGAGTATCAATCTTTCCTATTATTCAGCAACAGTTTGGGCTTAGGCCAAGAGAAAAAAGTAATTAATATTACTACATGTTCAGTAAATTACATTCTTCTTCTTATTACAATATATCCATTCTATTTGTTTCTTAAATGTGTATGCATACAGTGGCTGCAAAGGGAAGAAAAAGAGAATTTAACTTGCATACAATTCTAATTAAAGTACGTTTGTAAATTAAATTGTCATTAAAATGCAGTAAAATTAGTAATATTATAAAAAATGAAGGACAACAATTTGTCCAAAGTACTAGATGCTGTGTTAAATAAAAACATGACAGTGTGTGCGTCTTACTTTTCTCAGCAGACATTTAAGAAACACTTTTCTCTATAACACATTAATCATTTTCAAGGAACAGTATTTTTGATTTGTATGGTATTGTCAGGGTGGCGCAGTGGCTCAAGGTCGGAGGTCTGCGCTCTCCGAGTGCCATTCTAGTTTGTCATGTAATCACTGCGATGGACCAATTTGGTCAAGATATCTTCCTGCCTTTTACAGTTTTGTATACTCTTGGCAGGTGAGGAAAATAATCACAGATTGTCCAATGTGTTGCTGCTCTATTGGTGTAATGTGTGTAAAGGAAGCCTAATCACATTCAAAAACCTCATTTACAACAATCAATTATATCCCTGCAATAATGGTGCACTAGGCATAATATAGTTCAAAACATTCAAGGCACATGGAAGGCAGGTCACAGTAATATGTCACTCTCTTTGATATTGCAGTGTACCACGTTGTTGCACTTGTATAATCCATTTTAAGGGTGGTGACTAGCACCCTATTGGACTACAAGAGAATCTTGACAATTCCATAATTCAGAATCCGAAAAGATCCGAGAAATGTCAGTAGTGATTCCCAAAGAGAGCTCAATGTCAGCCACCCTGCTGACCGCTGATCTCCTGTACTCCTTTGGAAGTCAGCATTCACCTGAAGTTTTAAAGGCATATTTCACCGCTGGAAAGCTGAATATATCTTTAAATTGGGTCACTTATGTAGCAGAAATGTGAAAATATTGGTGCCTTCTAGGCCGAGAAAAGCCAGAAAATGCGTGGAATGTAGAATGGTCGGTATGTAACAGTCACAAACTCCAGCGGTTAGCAGTTAGTTGGATACAAATCACCACAGATCTGAACCAGTCCGTGTTAACACAGCCCACCTTCACAAGTCTCTTACCCGGCAACAGAGCATCTCTAGCTTGGATGGCTAGCAGGCCTGGTAGCTGGACAGTCTGATACACTGTTTTCAGCTATGTTTCCACAAAAACACAAAACACAGCAGTCTCTGAACTTGCATTGGGAGTTTCGTTGAAGTTGGATGTCGTCCAGTTTGTTGTTTAATGAACGGACACTTGCAAGCACCGCTTGGTTGAGGTGCTGGTCTCCGTAGCAGGCGAAGCTCGCGTAGTGTGCAGATCTCTGATCTGTACCGATGTATCCCGGTGGTACACATGTGCGGTAGTTTGAATGCACATAATTGCTGTTTGCTGCTGAGAAGAGAGCCCTGTTTAGCAAAGATTCAAGATGGCTGACATTTCGTTTTTTTCCGGATGAGATCGCCTCACTTCGGGTGATGGGCGGGTTGAAAACATGTGGAAGTAGCTCCTACTACTGGCTGTAGTCCTTTGCCTCTGGCCAAAAAATCTTCCGATGACGCAAAAATCGTCATTTTACGTCATCGTCATTTTTTCCAGACCCCCAATGCAGATATCTCCTGTCTCATGGGGACATGAGGAAGGGAAGCACGGTCATTCAGAAATACTACCGGGTTTCTACTGATACAAAGCTGAATGCTAAATCAGTGAAGTATCCCTTTAAGCTTGTTCACTTACAGGTTGTAAGCAGTGACCTAAATGTGAGTTTGAACCCTTTTTGGCAGAGACAAAAACAAGGCATTTAACCCCCCCCAACTGATTCAATACGGGAGCTCAGTGGTCAACAGTAGCTCCCTGCTGTGAATATACAAAAAGTAAGTTTATGAATCTGAAGTAGAGCACTGTTGAAGACTTTCCCTTGAAAAATAAAGTTTAAAGAAATGTTAAACTAAATGCAAATAAGGTCACTGACCTGTTTCCACTGAACCCCAAAAGAGGAATACAGGATTTAAGAATTATTTTTCTGAATAATTGGAGAGCATGACGGGATGGTGCAGTGCAGTCACTTTTCCTATGCATATTTTTGCTTTTAGTTCAGCAATTCAACTTGACAAGATTAGTGTGTGCCTTTAATTATACAAAGTTACTCAACATATGCTGTGTTTTATTACTTACTGTAAAAAATATTCTTTATTTTATGACATTTTCTTTCTTTTTTAAACTCTGATTATTCCTTTATGGTCTGGAAATGTTGTCTCTAATACCAAATCAATCCATCTTTAATGCCAGTAAAGCACAATGAATTGAATAAGCTATTGTTAGTCACGGTTAGTCAATCAAATTAACAAAAGTTTGTACGTCATCGTAGGCAATAAAGAGTTTGTGGCCACATAAACAATGCATTTCAGCTGCTCTCACTGAACTTATGTTGCAGAAATATTGCAGTCGACTGAGACATGCATTCCTTACTGTAAAACTGATTCAAAAGGTGGAGAGCTCATTGCATCGTTGTAGGTGGCAGGTGATTAACAGCTAAGGCCGGCTGCACACTGGCTGCGTGGCGTGAGCGTGGCGTTTCTGTTGCGTGTCAGCTGCGTGGCGGCTGTGTAGCGTTTTCTATGTCTTTGCACACCAGAAACGTGTCTGACTACTGCTGCTAGCCTTGTCTGTACACATGCATGTTTCTCATTGAAATGAATGACATAATGAAATACTATGTTAAACAAATATATAAGGATTTGATTACGGCAAAATAAGCTACAGAGTATTGACAGGTGCAATATTTGAAAATCGATAATTTTTTTTTATTTTTTTTAAATTACATTTATATTTGCATTTATGTCAAAACCTAGACGTTCAAACATCAAAATGACATATAAACATATTTTTGTATTCTGATTTGCCTGGAAATGCTTCCAACACGCTTGCATGCGTCGTGTGAAAAATAGGCCTATTTCTAGCATGCATGCGTACTCGACCCGCGCCTGAGACGTGCATGTTACGCAGGCAGTGTGCAAGCTCTAACCTGTTAACATGGGAGCCGAAATAAAAACTGACACGCCACGCAGCTGACACGCTCACGCCACTCAGACAGTGTGAAGCCGGCCTAATACTGTACACAGTCATAAATATATTTTTTCATACTATAAAGAAAATGTGAGTCAATGCATTTCTTATTACAACATTTTGTTGATTTGATTTCTTTAGTAGGCTAAAAGATGGGAGTAGATGACAAAGTGCAGTATATTCCCTTCCTTCACAATATTTTAAATAGTTTAAGAGTGAATTGAATGAATGCCCTTCAGGTTTGGCTGGATTTTATAAATGTATACATCAGGGAATCCCACACCATATACAATCCTGACTCCTCGGATGCATTTTCAGTAAACTGTACACAGCTTTGAGAGCGAGAGAGCGAGAGAGCTACATAAAAAGAGAGAGAAGCGGAGAGTCCTCGTCTAAATGTATGTCCTTGTCTGAGCCTCCTCAGCCCGTGTGTGTGTGTGTGTGTGTGTGTGTGTGTGTGTGTGTGTGTGTGTGTGTGTGTGTGTGTGTGTGTGTGTGTGTGTGTGTGTGTGTAATGATTAGGCTATCCTGTCACGTAATATGCTAAATATCTCTGCAGACCACCAGTGAAGCACAAGATTTAACGGGCCATTGGAGGCTACTTGACATTTCTGATGCTTATTTCTTTTTCTGCAGGGAATGAGAAACCCAACAATAGATGCCCCCCCCCCCCACACACACACACACACACACACTGTGGCAACACAAGGGGACGTGTGGTAGAGGGACGCTATGTTCCTCTACAGGATTGGCTACCCCATAACAAGATGACCGCCACCTGAACTACAGGTCCCAGAATGCACCGCACGGGGAGGTGCAAATGCCTCGGTCCCTTGATTAAAGCAGCTGCTCATGCACTGAGGTAAGAAACAGGGTGCAGCAGAGAGCAGAAAAGAGTTTGTGAAGAAACCAACATTATAAAAAGAACCTAAGTTTCCAGGACTTTGTGACTTTGTGGTTTGCTCCCAGTAAGCTGTTGATTTGGATTTTGTTTTGCGACTATTTTCTGGAGAAGACTCTCTAAAATAAAACCTCTGTTTGCTTGCAACCGGGTTTTGGCTCTTCTCTGCCCTTCACCCGGCCTGCCGCAAGGAAAAACCAAAAACAATTAACGCAATAGCAGCTACCTACACGGAGCTGCTGCAGCTAATGCCCACCGCTCCCACTTAAACCTGGTTCACACGGGACGATTTTAAAATTGTCGGCCGATTTTCCAATCCTGAGAGACCAATCACACAGCAATAAAAAATCACGGGTCTAACAGTTTTGGTCGTACAGCAAAACAGCAAAAAAACAACACATCACACACGAACCGATTTGACTCCCGAGCATTCCGAGGTCAGACAGGAAATCTCACAAAATCCCTCGAGATCAAACGTGACTTCAGAGTAAACAATCATGGCGGACGAAGAGGATGCAGTGGCGATAGTTTGTAGTTTGTTTCTAACCGGAAAAAAAAACGTTGTCAAAAGAAAGCATAGACTATACTTGCTACATCATGATATGGAGGTCCACTGGACTTTCTGGTGCACCATGCCGCCGGCTGTTTTGATTTTGTTTCCCAGTGCTTCCTTGCCGCCTCGTCACCTCGCTTTCTGATTGGCTACAGTCCACAGTCCACAGGCTGTGTGCTCGTTTGTCCCCGGGGGACACCACACATGAGGAGAAATCAGGCCAAAAAAATCCAACATGTTGGATATCCCTGATTTGAGATCGGAGTGGTCCCGACGTCCTTCCGAGCAGACGAGAGCAGTCTTAACACACCACACACGGCAGGAATATCTGATCAGATTATTTTACGATAATCGGAGCATCCTTACGATTGTCGGAAGGGGTGAATCGGGGCTAAAATCGGCCTAATTATCCTGCCATGTGAACCAGGCTTTAGCTAAACGGCAGTTATGGGGGCATAAATTAAATAGCGTCTTAAGGCGAGACACGGCAGGCAAAAACATCGTTTTTTTTTCCACTGGTCAATTTTGAGATTTTGGTCCTCTCATTCCCTGCAGAAGAAGAAATAGGCATCAGAAATGTGAAGTAGCCTCCAATGGCCCGTTAAATCTTGTGCTTCACTGGTGGTCTGCAGAGATATTTAGCATATTACGTGACAGGATAGCCTAATCATTACACACACACACACACACACACACACACACACACACACACACACACACACACACACATGGGCTGAGGAGGCTCAGACAAGGACATACATTTAGATGAGATTTTTATTGTTCTTGTTTCAAAAAAACAAAATTCCTATTTTGGTTCTTGCAACACATTTCAAAAAAAGTTGGAACAGTAAAGCATTTACCACTTTGTAATGTTGCCATTCCTTTTCACAACACTTAAAAGACGTTTAGGGACTGAAGACACCAAGTGATGATGTGTTTCAGGTGTAATTTTGTCCCATTCTTGCTGCAAACAAGTCGTAAGGTGGGCAACAGTACGGGGTCTTCGTTGTCGCATTTTGCGCTTCAAAATGCGCCACACATTCTCTATTGGAGACAGGTCGGGACTGCAGGCAGACCAGTCAGGTACCCATATCCTCTTCCTCCGCAGCCAGGACTTTGTAATGTGTGCAGAATATGGTTTTGCATTATCTTGTTGAAATATGCATAGACGTCCCTGGAAAAGATGTCTTCTTGAAGGCAGCATATTGTGCTCCAAAATCTCTATGTACTTTTCAGCATTAATGGTGCCATCACAGAAGTGCAAGTTACCTTTGCCAAGGGCACTGACAGAACCCCATACCATGACAGACCCTGACTTTTGGACTTGTTGCTGGTAACAGTCTGGATGATCCTTTTCTTCTTTGGTCCGGAGCACACGGCGTCCATTTCTCCCAAAGAATACCTGAAATACTGATTCATCTGACCACAGTACACGTTTCCACTGTGTGATGGTCCATCCCAGATGCCTCCGAGCCCAGAGAAGTCGACGGCGCTTCTGGACACTGTTAACATAGGGCTTCCTTTTGGCGCAATACAGTTTTAACTGGCATTTGTGGCTGTAACTACGTATTGTGGTACTTGACAAAGGTTTGCCAAAGTAGTCCTGAGCCCATGTGGTGATATCTCTTATAGATGAATGACGATTCTTGATGCAGTGCCACCTGAAGGATCGGAGATCACTGTTGTCCAGCTTAGGCTTGCGTCCTTGTCCTTTACGCACTGAAATAACTCCACATTCCTTGAATCTTTTAATTATGTTACGCACTGTTGAAGGTGAAATAAGCAAATGTCTTCCTATCTTTCTTTGAGGAACATTGTTTTTAAACATTTCAATAATTTTCTCACGCATTTGTTGGAAAACTGGCGATCCTCGGCCCATCTTTGCTCCTAAAGGACTAGACCTTTCTTGGACAACCAATTTACCTGATTACTAGCCCTAAATTGCTCCTGTCCCAACCTTTTTTGGAATGTGTTGCAGGTCTGAATGACAGGAAAGTATGTATATTTACAAATGAAATTAGGTTGACCGGACAAAACATGAAATATTTTGTGTTCACATTGTCTGCAATGAAATAGAAGTCAAAGTACATTTAGAAATCACTACTTTCTTTTTTTATTTGTGTTTTTCATACTGTCCCAACTTTTTCTGATTTGGGGTTGTAGGTGTCACTTATATACTATATTTACTGAATGCGATACAGGACACTATAATACAAAACAATTACATTACACAACAGTTACAGTTTTTGTATAATTATTATATAATACTAAACAAATGTGTACTTTTTGGGATCCTAAAGTGGTTGTGAGTACTCAGGCTGTGGCAGGCAGATCCATATTTAGCTGCCAGTGGAGCTGCTGTCCCTTCTCCTAGGAGAACCATGTCCATACAACAGTCTAGCGTGGGTCTTGTCCGCAACTTTGTGCATGATACGCCAATGTTAATTCATTGAGTTACTGCAGTTGTAAGCCTTATATTGCTGCTATGTTACTAAATAATCAATTTTCATGAGCTTGAAATATTCTATAGTATTATTACTAAGGGCCTGAGCATTTATTCAGTTTTTTTAGCATTTTTGTCCAATAGAAATGTATTAGAATCCCCTATTTAAATCTTTAAATGCCGTTTTCTCAAAATGATTTTTTTGTCGTTCTCCGGTAGATATTTCTCAGCCTATGTAGCACCTATGTAGGCCTGGGCGAAAAATCGATTAAATGAATTAATTAAAAAATTTTGTTGCGGGCGATTTAAAAAATAAGTATATCGAGGTTTTGTGTAATGCCGCATTTTTGGCTCCCCGGAGTTTCTGTAGCGTTAGTTTCACATAGCAGTATGGCATGCGACAACAACAACATCATAGCACACACGAAACAGCAACAGCAAGTGACAACATGACTACCGGTGAGAGTGGGAAGTTTGTTCCCAAGAAAGGAATAAAATCATCTGTTGTTTGGAACTGGTATGGGTTTGCTGCGACAGACGTGGAGCAAGAGACCCTACGCTGCAACATTTGCCTAAAGCCCATCGCAGTCAAAGGCAGCAGCACCACAAACTTATTCCGACACCTGAAACAGAGACATCCAGCCGAACCAACCATCATTCCTGGCCTGATTTATGTGACATTTTAATCAAAAAAACATGGGGAAAATCAATTTTTTAAGTCTATGGACAGTATATTTTGATTTCCTAGGTAATGAAAGCAGATATCCTGAAATCCCTTCGTAATTTTTTTTGCATCTTGTGTGTAAACAAAATGAAAAAAATATTTTGCACCTGACTTTATTATATGTTCAGATCTATCTACCGAAAATATATGCAAAATCGCGCATATTTAATGACATAATGTATAATTCGCATAATTAAACATAAAAATTTCAAAAACTTGTAATACATTTTTTTATATACTTGTGTAAGTAATCAACTGAGGAAGTTTCATGGTAATATCTATTATTTAAATTTGTTACCCTATTCACATGTAGTGTCTCGCCTTAACAGACACAAAATGCAATTAAAATGTCTGTGTAACACGAACAGGGCCCTTACATGCAGCAGCTCCGTGCAGGTAGCTGCTATTGCGCTAATTGTTTTTGCTACAGACAGGTCTCGCATAGTTATATTTAGCAAGATTAACTTAAAAAAAAGAGTTCTCCTTTAAATCAGACAAGTTAAACTTAAAGCCAAAAGGGTCATACATACACATTTTTAGTGCCATAACCTCCGGTGCCTCATGAATCGTGCAAATGACAACATACAGCTCCATAATGGGAAAATATGCAAACAAAACCTCAATATGGAAAGAAAAGGCTTATTTCCATGTGTCTGTATTTTCTTTTACAAAATTAGCCATCTGTTATTTAAACATCTTTTGTGCGTTTTTTTGCACTTGGCTTCCAACTCTGAATTCACTATTCACTCTTTAAATTCTTTATAACAATGGACAAAAACCCATGTCCCCACCCCATACCTTTTCATATATTATCCTGCTTCCATTTATTCAAAATTAAAGAGGCTCCTGGTTCAAGCTTAAAACTACTATTCCCCTTTGTTCCCCACACTGAAACCATTAATCAGCACACTTTTAATTAACCCAATTACTTGCACCTGTGAGTGCTGCCTGCCCCCTCGTGCTGCTAATGCCAACATCCAACCCCCACCTTCTCCACCACCACCTGAATCAGATTCTGAATAATGACTATGCTGTAGGAGTATGTTGCTGAATAATTTTGGCAGTTCATCACAATAAATTGGCAGTATGCCAAGATGAAGTCTGCACCAAACATTGATATGAAGCTTAGCCATCAAGACTGTCATTCACCTCACTCTCCCTCTCCTCCTGCTTCCCATTACAAGCGGATTATTGGGCGCTTACTCTTTCAGTTAAATCAACCAGGTTTAGCCACAATCTCTATCAGCCAATCACATTCTTGCTGTCAATATTTAAATGTTTTCCTCTCTGTTGCCCTTATTTCAGCCTGAATCGTTGCAACCCTCCTCCAGCCTGTTCTCTTCCAGTTCATCATTTCCAGCTCCCAGGGGCCTGTACTACGAATCAAGATCAACATGCCCTGGATTTCTTTCAGGTCCCGGCTACACTAACACTAACAACCGCGGTCCCGCATAAGCTGTGTCAGGACGGTGGTTAACAACTAGTTTAATCAACCCAGGGTTTCCCAATCCAGCGACAAGCACGTATACATTAAAGAGGCGGTGTTTGCACAGCACGACCAATTGCAAACATCTACCAGAGCTGCATATTTTACATAAGAAGAGCAAACTATAATTCTACATAAATATAAAGAACACAGACATGGTTTTACAGGCAAAACGCAATACAGTCGCTGCTTCCTAAAACAGGAAGGAAAGCTGGGAAAAAAATAGCCGACGCTGTAAATGCGTGAATCACAACTCTTATTAATATCACCCTGGCAGTGGTTCTCTCTCTCTCTCTCTATCTCTCTATCTCTCTTTCTCTCTCTCTCTCTCTCTCTACCATGCTCTAAGAACGGTGACGCCATTATCAATCAAGTGCTGATTGGTCAGTAGGCGGTGCTTTTACACTGGTTGATCTCTAATCTCCAACATAACCTGCTCCCGAGCAGGTTAGGTGTTCAGCATAAGTTACCAGGGCGATTTAACCCGGTAACAAGTTATCCACCGTCATGATACACAAAACCCTGGGTTGAACCTCAGGTCTGAGCTCACCAGAGCTCGCTCCTCTTGTCCATCAGGGGGGTATCCTACACACTCACGGCTTCTCGACCTCCTTTAAACATGATGACGTCACGATGGGAATTCAATGATGTCACAATGGGGTCTAATCGCCAAAGACTATCATTTATCATTATTGTGCTCACGTCAATAAATAATTGTTCACTCAAATGAGGTCTCTCCTGATTAGACTACTTTTATCACCCATTTCTTAACTTCTCACTGAAAGACATTTGCTTTACAATGTGTGTAATGTGCTGCAGGTCGCTTTGTGATTCAGTGGCTGACATTTGTTGTTGTGCGTGTTTTTAGAACTTCTGATTTCCAACATGCTCGTCAATAGCGATTTAATAAAAGAAGCTATCAAATTTGTTTGTTTGTTGTTTTGTTTGTTTTGATTGACATCCATTCATTTCTGGTACCATGGCTTGGCATTTGAATTGAATTATTTTTCAACTTCCCCAAATTTTGATAGTGAGTGCTCCAACATCAGGCCACAAATGTTTATGATAAAATACTATTACAATAAATGTATTGAACATATATTAAAGAATGATTGCATTAGGACCATCAAGATCAAAATAGATTTTCAGTTTGTTTAGTTTCTTTTCTAGTCTTCATTTGGGATCTTGAAATATGTCAGGACCACTGTTCTTGTGCAGGCCAAACATGTAGAAAGGGACAAAGAAAAGTTATCCTTTGACATTATAATATATTTACACAACATTAAAGTTTAAGAAAATCATTTGAAATATTTTTATTTCTACACAAACTGTATGTGCATGAGAAAAATGTATTTTATTGTGGTACTCAATGCTTAGGTACTAAATAAAGTACTTTTCTTGTAATGACTGTAAAGGGTTTAATTTAAACATTTATTTTATGACTGCTGTGTGCTTGATAATAAGGAGCTAAGGGAATTAAGTTTTATCAGCTCTGTCAGGGAGTGTTGTGTATGCTTCGTATTTTGTTTGTTCACGGAAGGGAAAGATTAACCATGTTTTGTGTGTGTGTGTGTGTGTGTGTGTGTGTGTGTGTGTGTGTGTGTGTGTGTGTGTGTGTGTGTGTGTGTGCGTGTACATGAGCATGCTCTGCAGTGTTGAGGTCGGATGTGCTTCTATCTGCTTCATGTATAACAGCTGTGTGTGTTCCTGTAAGTGCTTGTATGTGTATTATGTGTGTGTAAGTGTGCATGTGTCCTTGTGCATTGAATGGTTATTTTTAGAACACTCATTAATGTCTACAAGGCCTGCATATATGCTCCACTGTTACTGCCTATAGTTATGATGCTAGAGCCTGTGTTTGTCCTGTGTGTGCACTTGTCTGAATCAAAAATAATGATTATGTCAGTATGTATGTACTTTCATCTATGTATGCATGGCTGTGTGTGTGTTTCTCTGCATTTAATGCCTACTAGTTGACATTATATACAGTACGTGCTAGGTATGTGAGTAAATTGTAGACAAGAGAACTGTCAGTGGAGCGTACAGAATCAAAGGACAGATAAGCTTGTCATAATAATCCTCGCTTTGCCTTGTGTATCAAGCCAGCTTAATACACCTACCTACTGATAATCTGCCACAAACACATCAAACAGTACACAAGCATACACAAAACACACCCACACACACACACACACACACACACACACACACACAAGCAGCTAACTGCGGTCTCAAATAAGACTGGTACCTTTCATAGTAAGTTAATGTAAAGTATGTAGCATTTTATAATTGTATATATTATAAAGGTAAGCTTAAATTTAGTAAATGCTAATTTTAATGGTGGAAAAGGGTCATCAATCGATATTGCATCATCATTGTTGCCAAAATGAAAGCTGATTTGTATGTGGATGTACATGCACATTCATGCACAATCAAACACATACACACACACACACAGGGCCGTAGCACACAATTCTGGGCCCTGTAGAAAGGCATTCTCTATGGGCCCCTCCTCACATCCATACCTTTTCATTCTAGCATCTTTATGGGCCCTCCTCACATTAGGGCCCTGGGTATTTAGCTCCCTTTCCACCCCAGTCCGACACCCCTGCACACACACGCACGCACACACACACACACCTCTCTCCTCTCCTACATATTCACACAATGCAAGCGCAGCACATAAAAGCAGCCTTACAAGAACTGCATGCCCCATTGCTCATATTGTGACACACATACATGGGTAGACACAGCACATGTTCATACACACACAGATATAAGAGATTCCCAGAGGGTAGCCAAGAAAGACAGGCTACTGGAACAGCTGGATATACTCTCATCTTATTAATCTAAAGTGCATGTTTAATGCTTTCATATGTCAACACTTTCACTAACGTTAGGTAGGAGACCTAATTTACCTGTTGGACCACAGACTAAAGAAAATGACACAGTCCGACCGGCGGTGAGTTGTTGCTGCTCGTAACACTAGATTTGGTTTATCAAAGACCCTAGCGAAGCAATACAGTACAGACAATAAGCACAGTTACGGCTGAAAATGACAACAGACATAAACAAGTTTGCCGATTCAAATCAACTGCCATTTGTCTACCCGGAAGTGATTTTTGTGTAAGCGCGACGTCACCGGGATTCGGTCTACAGTATATATGATCGATTGATTTTTTTATTTACGTATATAAGTATCGAAACAATCATAGAAACATCTCAAAACACTGACAATATAATCAACCTGTTCTGCACATCTGTATGGATACATACATATACTGTTCCTGTCTGATTCCACATGCACAAGATAAAGTTATATTTGTTAAATCAGTGAAATAGCTCCACTATCCTCGAAATTCACCAAAATATGCCAACGCACACGCACACGCACGCACACACACACACACACACACACACACACACACACACACACACACACACACACACACACACACACACACACACACACACACACACACACACACACACACAAAACCACTAAAACACTGGTCACGTCCCCCTCTAGCAAAGCTAATCCCCCTTCATCTGACATTAAACCAAAGGATTGAAGGATGTAGAGGTAAGCAGGGGATGAGACAGGGAGAACAAGAGAATAAATAGGCAGAGAAATAAAAAAGAAGAAGAAAAGAGAACAATGCTCTTTGCCCTAATCACCTTTGACATGTGATGTCTGGGCTATTAGTGGTGGAGCACATCTGAAGTTTGAGTGCCTGCAGGGATGTTGGGTTTTTGAGTCAAGATTTTTCTCCTTTTAAAAAGCAAGACATGATTTTTATGTGAACTTTTACCCACAAAGTTGCAATTAAAAACAAAATCTTCTATTACCAGTTTTCAGTTTTATATGAAGGCAATTATCTAGACCTACAGTACAAGTCATTTCTCAGCAAAACAAAACCAAGGTTAGAGGATTTTTGCAAACTTACATGTACACGTAAGCAAAAGCCCACACACATGCATGAATACAATTCTAATTCACTTCCAATTCCACTTTAAAGATATGTTACTCGACTGAAAAGTTCAATTTTCTGAGTTTGTCCTGTAACATATTTCACTATTGGTTTGCACAGATAATCTGGGCAGAAGCAGATCAATATACTCAATGCCTAATTTGCTGGTAAGCATACCCTACATGGTAGGTGTGTGGGGCTATGTTGAGTTGTGACTGACTACAATTACAAAGTTGTAAAGATTAGTTTCCCCACATCCATTGTAACTCACTGGTTTTATGTTGTGATATGATAAATGATCCATGCTGTGTCTTCCAAAAAGTTTTTCAACCTTTTTTTTAACTTGCACTATGCAACAAAAATGTGGCTGATATACAGCTGCACTATATTTTTGGAAATCATTGTCTCTGACTGAAAATACATTGTACAACAAATGAAATGATAACAAAATGTGCAAAATGTTAACAGGTGCACAAACCATTTCTCATCACTATAGGTAACTTGGCCTATCACCTATTATAATATACATTGTATTAGTCTGTATTATTATTAATTAATTAAGATTATTAAGATTAAGATTAATTAATTAATCTGTATGCTCTAACTCTAGACACCCAGCACTCCAGTAGATGAAGCAGACAATTCCCTTATAGATAAAAGTGAAATCTCAATGTTGATGTCACTCACCTGTTACTCTGCAGAATACACTTTCAACTTCAACGTCTTCATGGACTATTTCTTCAGATAAAAGTTGGCCCAATGAAAACTGTATACAGTGAGTTTTGTATACAGAGACATTGCTGTTGATTTCTTAAACTATTTTTCTGTGTCAGAAATTACTGAGACAGATATTTCAAAACCTGGAAAAATAAAACCAACAATGGCATCACCATATATCACTAGAGGTAAAAACAATTAAATCTTTGTTATTTTGGTCGATAGTGTATTGTTCTTGCATTAATGCATATTCTGACTACAAAGACTTTAGACAAACAAGGCTAATTTCCGAGACATACTGTAGGTGCTATCCGCACACACACAGACACACCCACTCCCCCCCCCCCCCCCCCCCCCACCACACACACACACACACACACACACTTAGACTGAATTTCTGGTTTTGATCCAAATGGGCTGGTTTCCCAGAATTGGTGTGGTCCTGATCATGTGTGTGTGTGTGTGTGTGTGTGTGTGTGTGTGTGTGTGTGTGTGTGTGTGTGTGTGTGTGTGTGTGTGTGTGTGTGTGTGTGTGTGGGTGAGTGGGTGTGTCTGTGTGTGTGTGGATAGCACCTACAGTATGTCTCTGAAATTAGCCTTGTTTGTCTAAAGTCTTTGGTAACACACTACATTAAGTAGTCAGAATATGCATTAATGCAAGAACAATACACTATTGACCAAAATAACAAAGATTTAATTGTTTTTACCTCTAGTGATATATGGTGATGCCATTGTTGGTTTTATTTTTCCAGGTTTTGAAATATCTGTCTCAGTAATTTCTGACACAGAAAAATAGTTTAAGAAATCAACAGCAATGTCTCTGTACACAAAACTCACTGTATACAGTTTTCATTGGGCCAACTTTTATCTGAAGAAATAGTCCATGAAGACGTTGAAGTTGAAAGTGTATTCTGCAGAGTAACAGGTGAGTGACATCAACATTGAGATTTCACTTTTATCTATAAGGGAATTGTCTGCTTCATCTACTGGAGTGCTGGGTGTCTAGAGTTAGAGCATACAGATTAATTAATTAATCTTAATCTTAATAATCTTAATTAATTAATAATAATACAGACTAATACAATGTATATTATAATAGGTGATAGGCCAAGTTACCTATAGTGATGAGAAATGGTTTGTGCACCTGTTAACATTTTGCACATTTTGTTATCATTTCATTTGTTGTACAATGTATTTTCAGTCAGAGACAATGATTTCCAAAAATATAGTGCAGCTGTATATCAGCCACATTTTTGTTGCATAGTGCAAGTTAAAAAAAAGGTTGAAAAACGTTTTGGAAGACACAGCATGGATCATTTATCATATCACAACAGAAAACCAGTGAGTTACAATGGATGTGGGGAAACTAATCTGTACAACTTTGTAATTGTAGTCAGTCACAACTCAACATAGCCCCACACACCTACCAGTCACCTTTACCAGCAAATTAGGCATTGAGTATATTGATCTGCTTCTGCCCAGATTATCTGTGCAAACCAATAGTGAAATCTGTTACAGGACAAACTCAGAAAATTGAACTTTTCAGTCGAGTAACATATCTTTAAAGTGGAATTGATTAAGCAATATTGATCGCTTGATATAAAACCTTGTTTGGATTATTCAGATTTTATACTTGCTTCTGTGCTGAAGTGTCCCTGCACCAGACACAGTATTGTGCAGAGCTCTGCTCAAGAAAACCTCAGCAATTACGACAGGCCTATCCTAGTGATGGGGATTAAACCAGCGCTTTTTCATTTAGTGGTTGATGTTTCTGCCTCGAGGCAAGCCTGCCGCCCCCATACACACAGACACACATTAGACATTAAGGTTACTCTACAGTATGTCTATTCACTGTGAAGTCTCTGGTAAGACAAGACTAATGACAGCTCATTCAAGCAGACACATGCTGCGGACACATACACACACACTCACACTCACACTCACACACACACACACACACACACACACACACACACACACACACACACACACACACACACACACACACACGTAGAAAGACAGGAGTGGAAAACAGTCAAGATTATATCTGCTACTGATACTGCACCGTAATCCTCTGAATAGTAGTAATGCTTTACTGTATCTCCATAAAGCATTATCAAACTTCTGCTTGTACAGTATAGTCTTATGGCTTATGTCTCTAGTCTAGTCTAGTCTTTTTGTATACAGCCTTGGCATGTTGCCATTTTCAGATTCAAATGTGTGTGTGTGTGTGTGTGTGTGTGTGTGTGTGTGTGTGTGTGTGTGTGTGTGTGTGTGTGTGTGTGTGTGTGTGTGTGTGTGTGTGTGTGTGTGTGTGTGTCTGTCAGTCTGTCTGTGTGCGTGCATGTTAGTATGCATGTGTTAGAGTGCATGAGCATGCATGGCATACGATACATCTGTTCCCACTAGCGATCTTTATGTGTACTTACAAATTCATTCCCCGGGTGCATTATGCCTTTGAAGCTCAGCAGGGTGGTCTAAGAGTTTTCAATTTTAATGAATTTCCCCTCTCTATTAATAACCTATATCATTGCCTAAGTGGTTCTAAGTTTTAAAGGTGCTGCATTACTCATTAGACAATTGCTGGGTAATGGGAAGGCTTTTTGTGCAGAGTCAGCAGAAGTCTGAAGTTGGCAAGTTCATCACATAAAGTCTAAATAACTTGTGATGTGATGATAAGCGTGGACATGGGTTACAAGAAATGAGTAAGTACAGTAAGTGTTCGTGAGAAAGTGACCAGTACAGAAACTGAAAGGAGCAATGAATAAACCTATGAGTGTGCCTTGAGGGGAATACATCTGGTCAGAAACACAGTTACTGTATAAACTCAGTGGAAGTGTTGAAGTCACTGCTTTGTTTTGCTGCAAATACAGCATGTAACACCTTGACATTTTACAGTGGTGGATAAATCACTCCGAAATGTACCTGCTAAAATTACCTCAAACGTAATGCCTGTCTGAAATTGTCTGCCTTTGGCTTACAAAGCTGCCTATTGAACGATTCCTGGCAATCCATTTCCAAAATTTGATTATTATAATCCTCAACAAGTACAATCATGTTATCTGTGTTGTGTTAGACGAGTTCTGGGAGCTTATTTTGAACAGTGAGTGATCTGAAGAAGATCACAGAGTGAGGGACCAGACAGACGGATGGTGTCTTTAACAGTATTCCGTGGCAACAGTCTTTCAAACTATTAAAGCATGTTATTCCATGAAAAGAAAATGACATAGGCTATATTCAGTCAATATAATTATAAAACGCCTTTATGTACTTTAATGTGCCCATTAAGGGCTAATAAATTGTATTTTTAATGGCCTCCTTTCTGTCATTGGAATCCAAGTGAAGTCATGTCAGCTGTTTCCTTAGCTCTCTGTGTAATGCAGGGAAGAGTTAACTCCAGAGACTTCCCTTCTCTTGAGTTGAGCTCTGCTGTGGTGACCCTCCCTGCTCTCCTCTGAGGGTTTCCTTTAAAATGTAGTTTCCTCATTAGGTAGGTAGAATAGATAGATAGATAGATAGATAGATAGATAGATAGATAGATAGATAGATAGATAGATAGATAGATAGATAGATAGATAGATAGATAGATAGATAGATAGATAGATAGATATTTCTCCACTAAAGTGTATTTTAAAGTGCATTTTTTCCCCTTTCTGACCTCCCACCCAGCATCTCGCTCAGTTACACACACACACACACACACACACACACACACACACACACACACACACACACACACACACCGTGAGCGCGCATCACTCAGTTGGCAAAGTTTGACGCGCCGACTTTCATAGCACAGACGCGTCTAATAGAAACCAGTAAAACTATGCGGGGTATTTCTCAGTGACTGAACAGAATTTATTTACTCCGCAGAGATAAGAAGTTCGGCGCCTGTAAGCTCATGTCTGACCGTGAACGGAGCTATATTACCCTCCACCTGCACTTAATTGTTTCGGAGTTTTGCTCTCGGTGTCTGTGGGCGAGTAACTTTCAGGCGAATACAAATACTTAGATTTCGGGGCACTTTAGCACAAGACGGGACATCGTGAGCGTCAGGCAGTGAAATAGTGGCTCTCATTTTGCGGGTAGAGAAAAGCGATTAAGAAAGCGTGAAGTTGCTGAATGGAAAGTTAGTTTTGACTTTCTTGGTCGCGGGGTATTTTAGCCTAACTCACATTTTATTTGAGCCACTAGAAGGTGAAGAGAACATTAGTCATTTAAAGCTTGTACGAGTTTGTTATCAACATGAGTGGAGGATTAGTTTTCCAGATGTGGACGGTTTTATTGTTGGGGACTATAACGGGGGTCGGGAGGGCTCAGGTCTCCAACGTCAAAGTGCTGAGGGGCAACATCAGGAGAGACGGTGAGTCTTTATTCTTTATTGTCTGACTTTTTGCTTGTGTGTTCAGTGTGTCTTTACTGCTGGAAGTCTCTCTGCAACACTCATTAGTGATATAGTGGCTGTCTTATAGGAAATATATCTTAAGTGGCATTGTGTAACTTGACTTCTTGACACATTGTTGGGCCAGATAGAATGAGGCAGCAACAGAGTGGGGACACTAAAAACACAAAAAATGAGAAAAGTTAAAGTGGGTGCAAAAGAAGAGGAGAAGTTGGAAGATCCACATGTTTAGACTAAATAAAGAAAAGAAAGATAAGCATACAGGACATGTCTCAGAGCAGCCTGTTAAGAGTGGGACTCGTTGCTGCAGTGCAACTTTTCTTCATTAAAGAAGTCTTCAGACTCCCTTAGTCTCTTGCAGGGATGTACTGGGACAACTCCTGCCTGTCTTCCTCCTCATCACCACCATGACTGGAGTCACCCTGTGTCACAGCATCACCTCCAATGTAGTCACTCGACTAATAACAACTAATAATAATAAATAGGTAATGATTATAATATTAACCTTTAATACTTTGCATACTGTGTTTACATACAAAGACAATAACAAAATAAAAGACAAGTATGAATAAATTAAATTATAGGCCTATATTAATACTTTTAAGTCTAGGAGTTTAGAAAGTCATAGTTAAGATAATAAATGCCTTAACTATTCCCTCTTAAACCCGCTTTGACCTAATGCACACAAGTTATTGCCCAACATGGCCGATAGTGCACCTGTCATGGTCTTGCCTCACCTGTGCTCTCGCTGACAGTGGTATTAACCTTGGCCTTTCCACTAAGGAAAAGGATGGTTAATTTTGCGCATGTTACCACATCTTGCTCTAACTACACTACTTTTTAACCTCAACTTCCCAATTATTTTTCACCTTCACCACCATTTTCGGTTTTCTCTGTGACCATAACTTCAGGGAAGTAAGGTACCTGGGCTAGGGTCAGGCTGAGCCAATCAGATTTAACAAAACACAGAGCAGTCAGAGTCGGGAGGGGTCGTTTTGCTGCTCGCATCCCCACTCTAAATTGACAGTATTAAATTGGCCCAGTCTGACGGCTGGGCCAGAGCTCCATTTTGCGTTGTCTGTGGATGTGATAGTGCATTCCATTTACCTCCAAACTTGGAAGCCAGATCTGGGAATAACGTCACACCCGAGTTGAATGCGTTCCATTTACAAGTCATATTTTTCTTTGTGGGGTTAGCTATTGTTTGCAATACCAGTTGATAACAACGCATTATGCTGTTTTTTTGTTCATACAAACAGCTTAACAACATTGTCCACAGATGGTAAACATGCCTGTATGTATGTCTGATTTATTGAGACACAAATAAGACAGAAGTGCTAATAACTGTATGTTACTACAGCTTTCACTTCTGTTGATGCACGGGACATCCATATTGGATTGTGAGCTTGGGGTACTCGGAGGTTGTCCGAGTTCCGAGGTCAGGGGGGGCGACTTTGACCTCGGAAAATCCGACTTCCAAGTACAAATGGAAAGCACTATAAGAGCCAGGCCAGCCCATTTCACGGCTGAGGGCAGTACTGTCACCTGTTATAATACGTCCGACTGTAACTGACATCTAAAATTGAAATATGATCGCCGGCCGGTTAGGCCCAAGATGGACCGCCCGTTCAGGAAATCTCCCAAACCTCCTGATGGCCAGTCGGCCCCTGGTCTCTTGCCAATCTAACTTCCTGCAGGTGTGCTATGTATACTTTTCACTTGGCCCTGAGGTTAAAGTCACGGTGTTACAGTACCTTTGATCACACACACACACACACACACACACACACACACACACACACACACACACACACACACACAGCTGCAGGGTTGCTTTTGGCAGGGAACATGAAAATACCACTGTATTAGGTTCTAACCTGGACGACTGCCCCTAAGGCTCACCTCTTACTCCTGTGTTAAAAACAAAAGAATAACATGGAGGGGTTAGGTCATGACTTCAAGTCTGACTGTCTACACATGAAGTAGCTCTCCATCAAATACCTCTGAAACTTTCTGAAGTTCAGATTTTTTTTGTTTTGTTACAGCATTTAACTGTTCAGGTTGAATCATTGAGACAAGCCTGCCATCAATGCAATGAGCATAGAGTCTAAACACACTTTGATAAGTCAATATCCACAGATTGATTGCAACTTGTCAGAAAACATTTGCCAAGACTTTTCCAGTCACAAGTGAGTACAGTATTAAATGACATCATAGAAGCCGCTACACAGAGTGATAGCTGTGCTGCAGCAGTATCGTGAGACAGAGCAGACAGACAGGAGAGAAAAGCAGCAAGTGATGACAAAGAAATGGCTTTTTACAAAATAAAAGTTGATACGGTTAGGAGACGACAGCTGCACTAACTCTTTTTGGTCAAAGTTCAAAATACCAGCAGAATAAAACAAGTCTCTGTTCTCTTACTGAAAAAGTATAAAGCAGGATATCAGAAGAAGGCAGTAATAAAACTCCATCATGCTTTTATGATACTTAAGAAATGGGTGTTTTTATTACTTTTATTGCATCCCATTCTCCGTTCTCCTTTATATGTTACTATGACTAGAAAGAGTGCAGTAAAATGTGCGCAACATTCTTATTCATTCATATTCACTCTTGTTTTGTTTTAGCTTGTTTTCCTCCTATAGTTAAACAATTCCCTTTAGCAAAAACGTAAACATTTACAATGCAACAATTTAACTTTTTTTCTTGTTCCTTTTCTACATATCAGACGATGACATGATTAAAATTATACACTTTGCCTTATCCACTCGTTTAAAAAAATCACAACTTCTTTGTTTGAGGGCAGGAGTGCTACTCAGTATGTTTCAAACCTGCCTTCTGCCTTTACAGTAATAAAAACTTGTAGTATAAACACATACTATAAGCTCTCTCCCTGCTTCACATATGCCTAAACTGTCTGCATTTGCCATCTGCCAAGCTAGGCTAAAATTAGGGAACTCCCTGTGATGATGCTGTCAGGAAATGATTGGTTTACTGCACTCAGGAAAGGAAAAGATGGCTATTACCATTTTAGAGAAGAGTTGTTCTAGAAGCAGCCAGTAAAACAATGTGTTTAACCATTGTATCACAGGTGTTTGAGAGATCAAATGGCATAACGTCTTTTGAACACTGTCACACTCTGAAGATCTTTTCTGGCAAAGTTGTCAAGCCACCTTTATGTTCTGTATATTAAATTATATTGTTTTTATCAAAGTGAATTATTTGATCTCTGGATGATCTTTTGTTGCACAATGACTATGGGTCGCTGTGATAGCTGCTATTAAAGCATTCTTGTTGTTAGATGCCGTGTTTTAACAGCTCTTTAATCCCCAGTCGTGTGTGTGTGTGTGTGTGTGTGTGTGTGTGTGTGTGTGTGTGTGTGTGTGTGTGTGTGTGTGTGTGTGTGTGTGTGTGTGTGTGTGTGTGTGTGTGTGTGTGTTTTACTGTAGTTCCCTTATTTGATGGGCAGGTGCTGATTAGCTTTCTGTCCATGAGCAAGACTGAACCTCAAGTTGATAGGGGCTCCGCAGCTTTCACTCATCCATTTACCAATGTGAATGTGACCGTGTGTCCTTTGTGTATTTGAACGTGTGTGTACACGGGTGTATGCGTGCGACAGAATGTCTTAGCTCACTTTGAGGAATTCCCCCCAAGGTTTTTTCTCCTGTGTTTGTTCAGCCTTTTTTGCTCGTTCTTTTCTTTTACTGAAGTGTGTCTGTAGGTGCATTGTAGACGCTGGTGGGGTGGGGGTGGGCGGGAGTGGTGAGATAGGCAGACAGAGTGTACAGCGTGTAGAAAGTAGAAAAGGAAACACACAAATACACGCGTAACCACACAGAACGAGGTAAACACTACTTGGCCTTTCTGCCCCGAACAACTTATCATGTCTGCTGAAGAGATCCAGATGACCCACATAGGATAACATCTATTACACATACTGTGTGTGTGTGTGTGTGTGTGTATGTGTGTGTGTGTGTGTGTGTGTGTGTGTGCGTGCGTGTGTGCGTGCGTGCCTGCGTGCCTGCGTGCGTGTGTGTAAGCACCACGTGTGGGCAGGGAATACATGTGTCTGCAGGCACTAACAGAAACAAGCATACAATGGTCAGATACATAATGTTACATAATAACATGATAAATGTACAATGTCTCTGTGATGGCATCTTGTTATGCATTTATTTTTGATACTGTCTAATAAATCAATCAATCAATCAAAAAAATACTGGCACTGTCACCTAGACACAAGCACTATCATCTCAGTCACAGCTAAAACATCACACATTATCACATGCTTAACTTTGTTCATGTAGCTCACAAATATGGTATTACTTATGAATTAAAGTGTTTATTGCTCTTAGTTTTTCTTAATTTTTAGTCTCTTAACGATGCTCTGACACATTGTGGTAGTAGAAAATGTTTGTGAAACTTTGGTGCATATTCAGAGACATGTTGTCCTCAGATGTTCAGAGTCCAGTAGAAATTCACATATTATAAAAGACACCAGACACCAACAGTATGCTTATATGATTCATGTCATTGTTATTTTTGACATTATGTAATACTTAGAACTTCCAGGATCTTTCATTGGATGGATTTATTAATTCATTTCTTATAGCCAAGTTGGGATGCTTGTATCATAGTCTATATTGTAATTTTTTGTAAGGTCAAAATCACAAAGAGAAAATGCTGTCATCAGCTAATAGCTAAAATATTCTATTAAGGCTCCTTTTTATTAGGGCTGCAGCTATCGATTTTTTTGTAATCGATTAATCTACCACTTTATCGATCGATTAATCAGATCTTTTTTTTTTTTTGCGTTTTTAAACAACCAAAACAAATAATGCATAACGAAAATGTGGCTGTAAAATGATCAAGCATTTGGCTTTTATTTCTCAAAAGAACAGAGGTATTTATTCCAACTCCAACATTTGGCAATTTAATTTAATTAAGTTTCATGCTGTAATCTAGCGCTGACATCAAAGTAAATATCTGTTTTATGCAGATTTCTACACCTGCAGCATTTACCATTAGGCTACTAACAAATAATATATAATTTCCGGGGTGAGCCTATTTGCTATGGTAACCTTGCAACCTGTGTGTGTGTGTGTGTGTGTGTGTGTGTGTGTGTGTGTGTGTGTGTGTGTGTGTGTGTGTGTGTGTGTGTGTGTGTGTGTGTGTGTGTTTGTGTGCACGCGTGCCGTGCGTGAGGAAGAGTGAGAGAGACGAGGGTGCATGCGTGTGTGTGTGTGTGTGTGAAGGGGTTCTTTTTTTTAGGCTATACTCTTTTGCAATTGAACGTGAATAAGTTTACTACTTAAAAACATCACAGCTAAACATCATATCTAGTCAAACCACATCACGACATCGCTACAAATACAGTATGCGATTAAAATCAGCGGCTGCTTAGGCTACGTTACCTTGTTTCAGCGACGCTTGGTGAAACAGCGTGGAGCGGATGTTTTCGGTTCAGATGCTGAATCATTGAAGTCGTACTGCTGTGGTATGCCAGGTCTACTTTGCAGTAGACACATTGTACCTTGTTCTTCCTTTTTTAGTATGTAATGATCCCAAACTTTAGACATTCTCTGCTGTTTATGGACATCTTTACTCTCCGCCATCGTGCCAACTAAATTCAAAATGTATCACGCGCTAGTGGTGTGCTTCCTGAACAACGGTCCGTGTGGAACAATCAGATCCCTGCGCGAATAGTGCGCGTCATAGGAATTTAACGAGGCTTCGAGGCAGAGTTTTTGCCTCGAGAATTTTTGTTATCGTTTCAGCCCTACTTTTTATCCATTTATATTAACGTTTTTTCTTTTTATATTTAATTCCTTGGCACACCTGAGCTACTACAAATGCCCACTGGTGTGTTGAGGCACAGTGGTTCAAAATACACACACTGAGGTCCAGATAAAGTGTTGCACAACTTTATGAGTACAAAGGAATGTGTGAAATATTATCTTTTTTAAACTTGTTGACTTTAAGATTAACTAAAGGTATGCAACAATATTACTTATTACACACTTTACTCGTGTGTGAAAGTACAAACACTCACATGCAGACATGCATGCACCACTCACAGTTTAACTTAAAAGTATGAAACAATTGAGATGTTGCTTGTAGAGAACAACCATGCTTGTAGTCAGTGGTGTGGTTAACCTTTTGAAGAAACAGACCCTGCAAACAATGCAATGTCTGTATCATGCAGTCATTGTGGCCACTGTGCAAAACAGAGAATATAACTTCAATTCAGGAACAGAACCACATTATATATTTTATAAAGGTTCCTGGCATCTTTCTGATTCCTTCTCTTATCTGTTGCCTTCCTCTCTCAATGTTGTCTTATCAGTCTGTGCCTCGCTACGTATCATTCCATCTCTCCAGATTCTCCTCTTCCAATCTTCCCCCTTCTCATTTATCTTCCTATCTGTTTCAGCTCTTTTTAATCAAAAGCTATTCCTGTTGGCTCTCTGAGCAAATATAATGCTGCACACATAGTGTCACAGACATGCATGTGAGGACTCTCGCACAACACAAAAGGTACCTGCGCAAGGATGAGGATAATCATCATGAGATTTTTGCCGCCAAAAATGCCCCATTTCGCAGGAGCTTTTGTAAAAAATTGCGATAAAAGTTGCGATGTCTTTTGATGCAATAAAGTTGCGGTAGACAGTGAAAGTTGCAAAAAAAAAAGTTACGTTTTTGTATAGTTCTTTAAAAATAAAAAGGAAACTTATTTTGGGGAGAATAACATTACTCTGGGCTGAGATTTCCTAGTAACCTTATCTTTGATAAAGTACTTATTGGACTTTAACTTATCATTGAACTTACAATAACGACTGTAGCTGTCCTCAATTTAAAGTGTAATTCCAGCGAAAAGGTGTTTTTCTGCATTAAAACACGTCAAATAAGCCATGGAGACAGTATTTTTCGTTGATCAACCACTACAGAGCTTGGCCCAGCATATGCTACAGCTCCAAATCGCAAACAGTGGACGAGATAGGGGACGAGATAGTAAGCCAAACACATTTTTTAACCAGTAATATTGTTCAAAACAGCACCAAACCTCGTCAATAACTTGCTCAGGGTCCCTACACATAAAACGAAGCAACAACAACCTAGTTAGCGAACCCGGAGTTTATCACAGAAGACTGTTAAGAAAACTTACCAAACTGTCTCAGCAGCCATATCCTCAGCACCGAAGTGTCACGCGAGATATCGCACGTCTATTCCGGAAGGCACTACAGGCAGTCAGGTGTTGGCTCGGAGCAGACAAGGCCAAGGCAAGAATCATCACATAGGAACTGAAATGGCGGAGTCTAATCAGACCAGCGACCTTTTTGATTTTGATGGGCTGAACTGTAGTCCTGTAGAAACAAGGAAATGATCAATCCCTTCTCACTCCCGCTTGGTGGCTCACAGAGTGCACGTGGGACTGCTGGGATTGGTTGAAGTCGCGGGAAACTTCAGGTTATTGGTCAAATTTGCGGAAAAGTAGCAGTGATAGGTCAAAATTGCGACATCGCGAAATCCTGGAGAGACTGGATAATACTTTTAGTCAACACATTCACACTATAGAAAATGGGGAGCAGACACAGAGAACTAAAGGAACAAGTTATATATGTACAGAAATACACATATATGCACATGCAGACAAATAACATGAGTGGATGTGCTCAAAAATGCATGTCTGCTATTGTACTGAGCTGAGCTAGGCGTTGGCGATATCAGTGTGTGTGATGTAATGGTCCTTGACTGTGTCTGAGAACTTGAGGTGGCCTTGCCTTTGATAAAACACACACACACACACACACACACACACACACACACACACACACACACACACACACACACACACACACACACACACACACACACACACAGAGAATATAGTCATTTACTAATTTTTAAAAGTGTAGTTGACAAAATAATCTCACTCTAAAGTCCATTTAGTAACTGTTTGGAACTTTCAATCGTATCACACAATCTTTCTAAATGTAATCTAAGCTAATTTATAAAAATTTAAAGAAAGCTTAAGTCTAAAACTGTATTCTTAGTCTGTGCTTTGAGGTGCAGGAATACATAGATTTGCTCGGGGCACGACTGAAGGGCCATCAACCAGGTCACTCCGTCCTGCAACATCTTGATAGATTCAAGATAGGATGCAAATGGATTCCAAATGTTTTTGTGTCATTATATTAAACACGGGGGTGACACCAGGGAGGAGTGTCACTGGGGTTTTGGGACTCATGAGTCACTCTCAGGACACCCGACATGGAAGAAATTGCATGAGCTAAAGTTACCCCACCCCTAAACATTTGGCAGACAGTCTTTTCCTCCCCTTCACAGAGGAAATAGGGTGGTGACCACTTGGACAGAGAAGCACAGAATGAGATGATGCCTTGGAAATTGAGTGGAGCTAGGTGTAGGCTCATATATGCGATTGTGCTCAGATTTTAGGAGGTGAGGGCAGCAGGAGAGAAGTGAAAGTTTAGGTGGGAGCTTAGAAGAGTTAGAGGGCACAGAGGAGGAGGAGAGGGAAAAGGTGTGTTAAGAGAGATATGCCTAGTTGAAAGACCTGTCCCTCCACTGTTCTGCCCTGTCAGCTTTAAAAGAAAGATAGTAAGAACAACGGCAAGCCAAATGGACAGAGTATAAAAGAGGGAAATGGAAGAAAGCAGGAATGATAGAGTGGAGGTGGGGGGGGGAGATAATGTATTGCCAAACATCAGCAGATAATCTGATCTCTCTCTATCTGATATAAAGATACAATAAAAAAGGTATGACCATAGTTCTATCAATATGCAGTACCTTCGCCACTGATGAAGGCTACAGACAAATCCGGCTTCCCAGATTGGGAGGGTCACAGTCAGTGAAGTGGAAACATAATTAAGCTTCTTCACCTCATGCCCCAAATGTGATTGTTTAAAGGAACAATGAATTCCTCAAGATTATCCAAATACACAGAATATCCTTTTACATAAAAACATTGAATTATTTCACACTGATGTGAGTTCAGGTAACAGCCATCATCACGTGTTATCTTCTTTTAAGATTAAGCCAATTATAATGAGGAGTTGTGGATAGTTAGAGGTGAAGAAGACCTGGCATGTGGACTGTGAAAAAGGATAATGCTCCCAAAAGTTTTGTGCTGCAACTGCATGTGAAGAAATTTAAAAGCAAAACTACCCCAACATGAACACATCATCTTAACAATGAGATATAGTTTGAATTTTTGGGGGAGCTAGGGGGCTTAGCTCCCTTTAAAAAGACAGCAGCCGTCCTAAACACAAACAAAAGATTGAGATCGGACGGATGTCTAGAAAGACTGATAAATTATCAACCGTTATCTTTAAAGCTTTAATGCATAACTTTTTGATATTAATAAACGTCCACTAGATTCAAGCCATTGCCAAATTAGTTGATACAATCACGATCACGGAAGGCTTGTATCATGTGGACGCGCTGACAGTGTTGTCATTACTTAGAATTCCTCATGGGACGACAGAAACTACGCACTATAGCTTTAAGCATTTATAATGCTGCAATGGATGGTATACCCTTTAAGAAATAATTTAAATCAAACTCCAATATTCAGTAATCTGTAGTTTTCAATGTGTCTAGCTCCGCAGTGGTCAGTGGACATGTGCCTTTTGTCTATGTTGAATGTGGGCTGCCTTTATCTGGTATTGTTTTTTGTTTGTTTTTAAGATAATGTTTTGGGGCATTTCAGCCTTTTTTTTAATGGATAGGACGGGTAGATATGAATGGGAAAAAAACATACAGGAAATTGTCACAGGTCGGACTCAAAGCCTGGACCTTCTGCATCAAGACATACACCTCTATATATGTGCACCTGCTCTACCAACTGAGCGAACTGGGTGCCACAGCACATCGGGTATTTCTGCATATATGCACACGTTATGTGTGGATTTTATATCAGATAGATCAGTAATTCCCAGTGACCGGGCTGTGTACCGATACTGGTCCATGCAACTTATGTTACCAGTCCAAGATGTTATCAGGCAAGAACACCTCTGGTCCTCCACCCTAGTGGCATTTGGTGGCTAATGTTATCTGGTGTTAGCTAACTTGAAGCAATAGTTTCACATTCACACTTATTTGCAGTCTTGCTGAGAGGTAATACCACTACCACTACCAATACCACTCTGCCTACCAGCACCTCTAAAGCTTACTACTTAATACACCTAATATTTCATTTATTTTAACCTTACAAAAAACAAAGTGAAAAATCACAGAGTTCTGGTTTCATGGAAGGCTTATTAAGTCATTATTTAATAACTGGTGATCTGTAGAGCTGCTGGCAGTTGTATTTTGTTAACTTTGTATGTACAGAGCCAGTTTAGCTGTACCGTCATGTTTACAGTCTTTATGCTAAGATAAGCTAACCACTGTAAGCTGTAGCTTTATGCGGACTGAGGTGAGAGTGGATCTTCTCATCTAACCCTCCGGAAGAAAGTAAATAAGCTAATTTCCCAAAATGTCAAACTATTTCTTGAAGATAGATATCGCTGTGTAATGGAACTGAGTTGGTTTGCTTACTTTGTGATTATTGTGTACTTACATTACAAATCTTTGCTTTACTGACAACTTAGTTATTTATACATACTTGTTTCTGCACAATTATTTACCTCCATTGATGTGTACCATCTTCTTTTGGCTATACTAACTCAAATTACAAGCCAATAAAGCTCTTCTGACATTAAGCCCACAACAGAGGACAGGGAGGGAGACAGATGTTTAGTCATTGGAGAGTGTAGTTAGTCTTGTAGCGGAGTCACCTGACTGGCACAGTGAATGCAGATAACAGAGGAATGGGAAAATGAGACAGACACAGAAGGAGGTGCATGATTAGACCAGAAGATGAAAGAGAAGATGAAATAAAGAACATGAAGAGAATAAAGATGGCAAAGAGGGTAATGAGAGTTTTTGGGGAGGATAGAAGAGAGCTAGGCAGAGAGAGGGAAAGGGGAATTAATTAACAGGAATGGAAGAAGTGGGAGAATAAACAAGTAGACATTTATAATTGAAGGGGAGATTAGAGGTTGAACAGGGTAAAGGAAGGAGGGGAGGAGAGATATGGTGTAGCCAATACATGAGTTTCCCAAAAACAGCTGACAAGCAGGTGAAAGAGTGAGCCAGGGAGAGAGAGAGAGGAGATGCATTAGATGAGACAAAGTGAGTCCGAAAGTGATGGATATGAAAAGAGACAGAGTAGAGGTGTGAAAAGAGTAATAGAGAGTGCATGGCACCACAAAGGAGAAACAGGAGTGGGAGGGAGTGTCCTGAATAAGCAGTGAAAGTGAAAAAAGGAATAGGAGAGGAAAGTTTAGAAAGAGGGAGGAAGTTTGTGAACACTCAGGGAGGCACCCCCCCCCCAAAAAAAAAGTTAGAGAAACACTGATGAATAAGAATGAAGGATAATAAGGGGAGTAAAAGAGAGTGCAGTTTCAGGAGGATGTAGATAGCTGGATAGTGAGCTTCTCCCTCAGTGTCCGCTGAGTCCTTGACAAACAAATCTAAATGTGACTCAAGTAAATGCATGGAAAAAACTTTTGATCCCTTTGTGTGAGTGTGTTAGAAATATAGTGGCAGACAGAGAGAAGGATGGTGGTGGTGTTTGTGTGTTTGGGGATGGATGGTGGTGTAGAAAACTGTGTGTATTTGTTTGTAAAGAGTTGGACAACCACGAGCTGCCAGAACAGCTTCTAGTAAAACACCACACACACTTCATATTTACACAAGTAACTGGTGTGTAACAATGCCACTGTAGTTGCAGCCGGTGTGTTAATACCATTGATATCCCCTCAGGCAAGGTGTTGCATGGAAACAGGCTCTCTGACGGGATTGTGAGTGGAATTAAAAGGATCTCTGGTGCAGCTAATTGCCACTTATTTGGATTTAAGTTGGATAATAAAAAGAAAGCAGGCTGATCTTTTATCAAGCTGCAAAGTATGTATATAAAAGCAAAGGATTGATGTACCATGCTCCTTTAAAAGCCAGTGTTCATTTCCTGATTTGCAAACATCCTCAGTATGGTAGACAATGTCCTGTATCCATTTTCCTGGGGAGGGTCTATGTGTGACCCACTGCGTGGGTCACACATAGATGTGATCTACACTCGTGTCTCTATTTCGTGGTGTCACACTCGTCGTCCGTAAGAGTCAACCATGGCGAAACATGCTGTTGCACAGTGCTGGTGTTACCATGTTTCCGTGAAAATCATGATGTTGCAGTCCAACATACATTAATGAGTGGTGATCCGCAGCCAAAGTTCCTCTATTTTGTATACATCGGCGAGGAAAATGCTATGTAGTAATTGGGGATAGGGATTTAGCCTTCGCCCAACGTTAGACCTCCTCTCTTCCCCCCACTTTGTTTACACTCTAAACCCCGCTTGCAAGCACTTCCAGTCGCCGGACGTCAGTGCTGTTGTATTCGGTCTTGTTACAAAATAGAGAATTGCATTTTTACTCAGTGTTGTCTCGGTCTTAGACAAAAAGGATTGGATTTTATTTCAACACCACAACTGCGGGGTATCACTAAATTGCTTGTGCATGCACATCAATATTCCACTATTATTCCGAATAAGACAATATTCCGAATTTGATACATGTCATTTAAACAGCATATTCCGGTTGGATATTCTGAATAAGGCCTTTTTCCGAATATAGCATTTTACGATTAAGACATGTGGGATATTCTGGTATTATTCAGGTTTTAAAAGGCATTCTTGGACATGTATACAGCGCATTCGGAATATGCGTCTCAATGAGGGTTTTTACCGTAGGTTACGCCCAGTTTACGGCCTCTTGCCTGTTTACGGCTTACGGTCAGGTCTGTGCGTTGCTATGGTTGCTGTACACAAACCAACCAGCCAACAGTTTGCAAGGTTGCAGACCCGATAAGGAGAAACACAGCTACTTAGACTTGGATATCAACAGGTTTTCGGATATGCGCACACATTGCTTCGCCGACCTTTTTCAAGAAGCTGGTTGAAGGAATGAAAGAGGGACGCTGTGTTCACATGGTCCAACACGTCCTCCACCTCTGGTAAACTTTAAAAAAATTGCATTTTGCACGGCTACATGTAAATGGGAATATTAGTGGAATATTTACTTTCATTAGCCATTTAAACAGCTTAGTCGGGATATCGTCTTTTTCGGAATAAGGGGGAAAAAAAACGGAATTTTATGTGCATGTAAACGTAGTCACTGGTGAATTTTCATTTTTACATCTATACTAACGTTAGCTCCGACATTTGCCACGCGCCGTGGTACCACTTCCTCCACCTAAATATAACTATTTACGTCGTAAAAACAAATAGTGCTTGTGTGTTTTGAGTGGCATGAGCTCCTCTCTCTCTGGCTCCCTCATCACTCAATCTTTCCCATACTGGGTGTTAGATTCTTAGACACTCTCCTTTCTGTGGAAGTTTAGATATGATTGTTATTTCAGTGTTAACAAAAAAAAAAGATGTAGAGGAGGGAGGGAAAGCCAGTATAAGGCTGAGGCAGTAATACAGTACATCTGACAGTAATACCACTTTGTTTACATTTCTGAATGTGCATTTGTTAAGCACCATTGAATAAACACGTGACTCTGAACTAGAATAAGACAGCAGATTGTAGTTTAAATTTAAAAGTTAAGTTAAAATGGGGAAAATATGAAGAATTGCATTACAGATTGATTTTGGGTGTGTGGCCTTAAATGTTCTGCTCCTACCATTTTCAGTTAGGGGCTACAGTGCTCCTGGTAAGAAACGTTAGTCTGGAGCCTGGTATATTTGCTTGTTTGTGTTCTGCCAACTAAAGTTGGAATGTATTCAGCATGAGCGTACTCAACCCTATGAGAGCTGCTGCTTAAAATTCTCACGTCCACAAACAAATCATTTATGTCATTTTATTAAGTATACAGACATTTTCTGGTTCCAAATGTGAGCAGTTATTTCTTTTTTCTGTTTTATGACATTGTAAATTGAATATATATTCAATTTTAGTTCTTGTTTTTTTGTCACTCAAATAAGCTATTTCACAACATCCCTTTGGGCTCTGAGAACTTGAGAAAGGCGTGTCACTTTTTTCTGACATTAACTGAAAAAATAGTTGACAGATAAACGAATGATGGACATAATCATGAAGCTTGGGAGGTAGTTGAGGCAGACAACATGAGTGCACTGTTACAGTAACACCTAACACACAATTTACAGCAACGTAAATCCAATGCACCCACGCCCAGCGTAGGCTGGATTACTGCTGCTGCACTGATCACCTGAAAACTCTGCTGTAACTGCTATGTTCACTTGGCACCACTGCTGTGTTTATGGCATTGTATAAGCCCTACCTCCAACTACATATCCACCTGTTGTGCTCTAAGTCTAGGTTGTTACCCTGGGAGGGAAATTACTGCTGTACCTCCCCAATCTTTGCAGTGCTGAATTGGGTGGGTCCATGATGGGTGTCACAAGATTGGAACTTTTAAGCCTAAAATCAATTATCTGCATATTCTGTATTCACATAATAATCTGTGTTTTGACTGACTGAACAAATGTAATCATAGCCATTTTAGACATTGCCTTGTAATAGAACTCTTGTAGTCTTGCAAAGCCCAATCTCTCATTCACGGTTTGCCAAAGGAGAGGAATTGGGAACAACAGGTCAGTCAATAAAACTAGTGCCACTTGTCAGAATTTTGAATGGCCAGCACAACACAACTAATGCACAATTTAGCAATCAAGTCATTTGTTGTGTGTGAAGGATTACTTATGGGTCCCATTTTGAAAGTGAAACCTCTGTGTAACAGCACAGTTAAATGCACAAAACCTTCTCCTCTCCATCTCCTCCCTCTATAAGACTAATGTGCAATAGACCCCAGGAACTGGAAGTGCAATAACCTCACATATGTATATAGTGCCACCTCATTGTGTTTATTTATCTTGATTTTTATATTTTACTATTTAAATGTAGCTATTTTGTGTTTTTGTTTGTTTGTTTGTTATTTGTACTGTCATACTGAGAGACGATAAACTGTGTTTCGTTGCTGTGAAACAATGACAATAAAGATCTATTTTATTCCAATTTATATTGTAAAGTTTAGGATATTTTCTCCAGAAAAAAACGGCACCAAGGAATCAAATGTTTTCAGTACCTGCTAAAACGTTTAAAGTACAAGATACAGATCCTTAAGAAAAAATGGTGTGATGCCAGTGAGTTTCTGCCACCAGGGCTAAGTGAGGGTGAGAACATGATGTGACACTTCAGAAAAATGAGAACAGGAGCTGCTCTTACCCCAGGAGATCCACCCCTGCTGAAGGAAAGAGATAAACACTCCGTGTGTATGTTGGGTGTTATATATATATGTGTGTGTGTGTGTGTGTGTGTGTGAGAGAGAGAAAGAGAGAGAGAAATTCTCTAGTGCACTGTGAGAGCTACTTTGTTACTCTGACAATGGTGCTCTGACACAAATGAAAAATATTCTTTTTTTTCCTTCTCCGTCAAACACTTATCTTCCCCTCCAACTGTCAGCGTTTCTCCCCATATTTCCCTCGCTCTCTCTGATTCTCCATTTGTGTATCTCAGCATTTCTCCCGCTGTCTCCCTCTCCTTCTGTCTTTTCTTGTCTTCATTAGCTTCCCCTCTCCTGTTTTCATGTCATGATTTTTACTCTCTGAATTTGGTATCTAAGCAGCAGAGAGTGAGGAAGTGCAGAGATAGAGGTATACAAATATAGAGGAGAGAGGAAGAAATGGGGATAAGGGACATGGATAGGAGCACAGAAGAAAAGGGAGAAGGCATTGTTAGAGGGATATCAGAGGAAAAAAACGCGAGAGGCTGAAAGAAAAGCGAACAGGCAGAAAAAGAAGCAAAAGAGAGAAAGAATATAAAAAGGAGAAGGGGGAATAAATGGCAAGAGGATGGTGTTATGTGGTACTGCGGAGCCTGCAGCAAGATAAGTGATCTCAGTGGTAGAAGGTCAGATACACACTGACAGTCAGACCACTGCTTAACCCTGCGCTCTGACCACACACACACAGCTGATGTGAGGCAGACAGACTGAGAGCAGGATGGCTGTCAAAACATCAGCATCTGGTCAACATCACACACAACGCTCAGAGCAAACACACATGAACATACATCTAGGAAACAGCGTCCAAGCAGCCCTAAGGTGGATCAAGGCTGATATTTAATAAACTTGTGCTGCCCCAGCTGGGGCTTAGCTAAAACACACACACACACAGACACACACACACACACACACACACACACACACACACACACACACACACACACACACACAGCCCATATCATGGAGATATAAAGGAAAGACAATTTGTCTGCAGTTATTACATTGCATGTTTATTATATTGTGACTGTATATATTGTAGATGGCCTTCGATGTGGGTTTTATTCTGTGAACATATTTCTTGAATATCAATGTGTGCGAGTATGTGTGTGTATGTAGGGCTAATTGATTGTCCTCGTCAGCCCTGCTGTTCAGACTGCAGTAGCTGTCAGCAGGAGCCAACTGCTACTCTAACAAGCCTTACAAACACACACACACACACACACACACACACACACACACACACACACACACACACACACACACACACACACACACACACACACACTATCTCTTAACGTAGAAACAGGTGCACAGAATCACTTAAATGCAATAAGGCAGCTCAATAAAACTACAAAATGCATGTGGCGTGATTGCATCTTAGATAGTATTCTTGACATTTAGGAGGTTGAATGACAGATGTTAGAAATATCTGAAGAATCCCCTGGCATTTCTTGGTATGTGACAAGTATAACAAAGACCCAGGCCCTAATCCAACCTTGAGCCAGAGTTAGGCACAACAAAAATTTGCCATCTGCATGATTAACAGACACAGTGATCAAACGAAACAGTACGTCTGATGATTTGCATTCTTAATATTACAGATACAGCATTGAACAAAGATAATACTGCACACAATGAAGATAATGCACACGCCAAGCGGCACTCTGCATCAAGCCACACATACTGTACAGACACACACACAGGGAGGATATTGCTGATGAAGTGTGGGTAAATACACTACATCACAGTGTAGGAGGTTACATAGGGACAAGCCCCTCTCATCCCTCATCCTCTGCCTCTCTCTATCCTGCTCCTCCCTCAAACCCTCCTCACAATCTGTCGGTACAACTTGAGTCGGCTTCTCACACCCACTTGCTTTTTCCTCTCTTCTCTCCCTCCTTGCAGTCATGGATTTGTGTCTTATCTATCACTTCTTTTCCCTCTTCTCTCTTTCTCTATGTCTTCCTGTCCTCTTCCCTATCTGTCTTTTTCTTGTTCCCCTTTTTTCTCAATTTGTTTTCCATCCTCCTCATTTAGCGAGATGGAGCTTTCTGTCAAACGTTGTCCTTTGACGCCTCCTTCACCCTTCCGTTTGTGCAACACTGTAGCTGTTAATGTGTATGACTCATGAGCATGTGTGCATGTAGTCATGTGTAAGACTGAGTTATAAATTAATAGTGTGTGGGTATAGCTCGGTGACTGAGTGAAAGTTTGTATATGTGGCTGTGCTGTTATTCTGGTTAAACAAATTGCATTATGCATATGTCAGCATCTCTAACCAGCATAGAAGGATTAAAACACAATGTTATCCACATGAAATACTCACATACTTTATAAGTACTTTTAAAGCAAATATTGGTGTGCCATAATACAATGTTATAAAGGAAAATGTTTCAACTACTGTATGAAACATGCTTTAATCTGCATTGACAATGCATTCCATCCCCATCTCTTGCCTCGAGAGCTCAATGCCATTTTTGCACAGATATGCTTCTCAATACATTTAAGTGCCCCAGGCTCTCTCTTCCTCTCCTCTCTTTCTTCTCTCTCTGTGTCTCTATATATGCATGTGTTAGTACTCCTCAGTTTAAGCGTCTTCATGTGTGCGTCCATGAATATGTATATTTTGGCGCCCAATCACCCATGCATCTGCTTGTGTGTGCGCCACCTACGGATTTGGGGTTATGGCTGCTATGTCTCCACCGACCTGTCCTCAGTGCTGACTCAGCGAGTGTTGGTCCCCTCTGCATTATTCAGCAAGTTTAGCCAAGGTGTTAAACAGAAGCACATCACAGCAGAGGACGGGAGCATGCTAAGTGGACTGGCACAATACAGGGAGAATGTAGAGAAGATGTAGCTTAGTGGGATACAGACATTAGCTTGTAGAAACAGGACTAAAGCTGTGTCCTGTTTCCATTCACACATTTCGACTTTCATTTGAGGATGCCAGGTGTACACTGACAAATATGTTAGTATGCATACTAAATTTGCTTGATTTTTAAGTGTGATGCAACACATAAGAAATGTAGGAGATTGTCACAATTAAAACAAACATTGATAAAAACAAACATTGATCAAGACGCTACAGGTACATTATGGAATATAAAAGTATCGGTATGCTTTGGGAAACATGGCAGTAATGTGAGGTTGAATTAATGTGTGGCTTAAACTTGCTAACCCCTAGTATAGTCCTTTGCAGTTTATAAAAATGTAAACGTGTTTGTGCGGTTGGGCTGACCCGAATGCTTTGAATCAGTATTTGAATGCTTCTTTCTAAAATTATAATTATTATGATTATTTTTAAAAATGCATTACCCCAAATTCCTGATAGCTCATGAAATAAGGAATAGCAATCCTCTTTCAATACCATGGATCGTGCCACTCGGCACATATTTATGAATTGCAATATTCAATGGAAAATAATCTCAAAAAGAAATAGCACAACGTGGTGTCAACATAAAACACAGCACTTTCAAGCCGAGGAGCGGAGTTCACTTCGCGGTGAAAACTAAATAATTTTACCATGGAAACACTCGTTTGTTTCTCTGAAATGTGTTTTAACCACAATCTTTTTCCTAAGCTTAACTAGTCGTTTTGGTGCCTAAATTTAACTGCCATCGCAGCATGACGCTCAATTTTGTGAACTGCGACACTATTTCAGCCCTTTACCAGCTCCAGAGCAGGAACTTGGGCGGAGTGATACGCTGCAGCTCTGAGCAGAGCTGCAAGCATATCACTCCGTCCAAGTAGCGCTCAGCAGAGCTGCAAGCATATCACTTATTTGTCTTTACTTGTAAGTGCCGTCACCACAAATAGACCCATAAAAGATAGATAATGTTAGCCAGCCCATGTCTTTTGTATAATGTAAACAGTATCAAAAAAGAAATGTCTTGTGGTAAGCAATGCCTACAATAGCAAGCTAGACTAAATAGCATCCACTTTCACAGTAAAACACAAACTTAAAGCAACACTATGTAACTTTTAGTTGTAGGGGGACCCCCTACAACTAAAAGTTCAATGAGTTCAATGAGTTGCTAATGGTACATAACAAACCTGTTGGAAAAGGGGAACAATTGTAACGACATTCATACATTATGCAGGGCTGTGCCGTGCTTCAGTCGGCAGAAGTTGAAGGCACATCTCCAGCAATGTGAGCGTTTAACTTTTAGTCAGTCGCTGTCATGGGAAACGCATACCCAGAAGCATGAATCTAAGAAGCATTTTCCACTAATAAAAACCTTTTTCATAAAATGTAAAAATATGCACAATAGCTGCAGTATCATCATAATTCAGATTTCCTTACACAAAAAGAGAACTCCAATTTTAGTTTGACTTTCAAATGTGTTCATTTATAACTTTTTTTAATCCACTTCCAATTACCTAACTTGTCTAACTGTAATATATTAAGGTTTGGCTTGAAACATCTGCTAAGAAATATCTTGGTTGCCAGGCAACATTATCATATAAAACATTATACTGTAGACTGTATAGATATTGATGACTCACACTTGTGACTGAAATCCTCCACAAACGCCTTCAACCCCCCCCCCCCCTCTCTCTTTCTTGCAGCAAACCTACAGTAAATATTAGGCAGCCACCCATTTCTCCCTCTCTCTCTCTCTCTCTTTCGCTACTTTTGGATCTCTTTCCTTCACTCCTCAATTTCAGTGTGGGAGCCTCAGCATGTGACCATGTGCATGAGAAAGTGTGTGTGTGTGTGTGTGTGTGTGTGTGTGTGTGTGTGTGTGTGTGTGTGCGTGTGTGCGTGTGCGTGTGCGTGTGTGTGTGTGTGTGTGTGTGTGTGTGTGTGTGTGTGTGTGTGTGTGCGTGTGTGCGTGCTATGTGGGTATTTGGGTGAGCATGTACCTCTGTTTAAGGATTTTGAAGACTTTGTGTGGGTGCATTTGTGTGTGTGTTCCTTTGAAGTCGGCACAAAGGAATGTCCTGTGACACGGACAGAGGAGGTTAGACAAACAGCCACAGACATGACCAAAACACTGTTTACTGAGCTTACTTTACTCAGTCTCTTAGACCAACTACACACAATTCATTGTGAACAAGTAGAGGGGGAACAGAAAGACAGAGACAAAAATACAGAGGATAAAATGAAGGTAAAGAAAGGTTATAAATCAAGAATAAGACAGCATGGACAAGTGCAGAGAAAAAACGGGGAGTGATTGAATGAGGTAGAGAAGGACAGAGATGAGAAAAGAAGGGAGTGAAAGGGAAACGGGGAGATAAAATAAATGTAAAAACAGCAGATAAGGAAAGGGGGAGAATAGGCAGGGGAAAGACAGAGGGGGGAATACTGCCACAGCTACTGTACTGTGAAAAGAACAAGGAAAGTCCACAAAGCCCCAGGATACCTCAACACATCAAACACTAAGGCTGCACCACAGTGCATGTCTGAGTTGCACTCATAAATAGTCCAAGGTAATTGCTTTGTGTGCTTTTGTGAAGTTACTGTATGTGCATGTTTGTGTCTGCGTGTCACTTGCTTTGTTGTGATGTGTGCCCTTTCTGGTCTACATATAATATATATAATACATAATTTCACCATGAAAATTCACCAATAGACCATATATTATATACCTAAAATAGAAGTATTTTAAACTAAGTAAAGCGCTGTAACGTGACCAGTCTATATATATATATATATATATATATATATATATATATATATATATATATATATATATATATATATATATATATATATATATATATATATATATTACAGTTAGACAAGTTAGGTAATTGGAAGTGGATTAAAAAAAAGTTATAAATGAACACATTTGAAAGTCAAACTAAAATTGGAATTCTCTTTTTGTGTAAGGAAATCTGAATTATGATGATACTGCAGCTATTGTGCATATTTTTACATTTTATGAAAAAGGTTTTTATAAGTGGAAAATGCTTCTTAGATTCATGCTTCTGGGTATGCGTTTCCCATGACAGCGGCTGACTAAAAGTTAAACGCTCACATTGCTGGAGATGTGCCTTCAACTTCTGCCGACTGAAGCACGGCACAGCCCTGCATAATGTATGAATGTCGTTACAATTTTTCCCCTTTTCCAATAGGTTTGTTATGTACCATTAGCAACTCATTGAACACACATTAAACACCACTTTGTTGTTTGTTGGTTAAAGCAACACTATGTAACTTTTAGCTGCAACTGTAGTTCCAATGAGACAACCTGTAGGGGGTCCCCCTACAACTAAAAGTTACATAGTGTTGCTTTAAGTTTGTGTTTTACTGTGAAAGTGGATGCTATTTAGTCTAGCTTGCTATTGTAGGCATTGCTTACCACAACACATTTCTTTTTTGATAATGTTTACATTATACAAAAGACAGGGGCTGGCTAACATTATCTGTCTTTCATGGGTCTATTTGTGGTGACGACACTTACAAGTAAAGACAAATAAAACTCACAATAATGGGTAGTTCTGTTACCTCAACACTCTGTATGTTATGTTATGATTCAAATCAGAAACATACAGAGTCACATAGGGAGTGCTAAAATCACAGATGGGACAAAGCTAATCTGTATATTTTTGTTTTGTTTTATGCTTTCTAAACACATTTCCATAATAATTCAGATTTAAATCCATATTCATGTTATTCTATGACACTTTTCTGACCACAACTCTATGGCCATCAAGCTACTGTAATACAGCAGCTCGTTTGTGTCCAACTGAAGGCACATGATGACTGTGGTGCGTTCTTGTCCATATAGGCCTGCTGTTCTCTATAATTCATGGATATGTACACTCCAGCTGCCTCTGCACATATGTAACACTCAGATGAATGTGGCCTGCCTAATGCACTGGACACGCCCACACACCCTTTTTTTAAACTATGTATTCTCCTTCTTGATCATCATTTCAGTAAGTTAGACTGGACAGTAACTGAAAGGTCCTTCCTTCCCTTCTATATTCTGCCTTCCTCCTCATGCCATCGCTCCACTTCAGAATTCTAATTCCCTACATTTTTACAGTTAGTGCAAAAAACATGCAGTCTCTTTGCATTAAAGAAAGTGAAGTGATGAAGTTAATTGGTTTTAGCAGCAAATATTGGGCTACACCAAATGATAATCTTAAAGAAAAGAGGAAAATCTCAGACTGAGGAAGAGAAAGAGGAAGGGAGCTACAGTAGTGTTTTTGACCATTTTCAATTTATTAATATTTAACGCCTGAGGGACCAAGTCAGACCATGGTCACAGGCAGGCCCGTCGCGACAAGGCAAGCAAACCAAGCAATTGCTTGGGGCCCCGAGCTGGCCTGGGGCCCCAAGACAATGACTGGTTAAGAATAAAATGCAACGACAAACTGTGAGCGCCCCTTTGATAGTCAATGCAGTAAAGTGCAATGACACTGTTCGGGATCCCCCTCAAGGGGCCCCTCTCGTGATCTCTGCTGCCGGCAAAATACAAAACCTCCGTCGGCAGTCATCATGAAGCGGAATTATGCTTCAGGAAGCCAGAAAAGGAAGAAGAGAAAGGAAGAGGAGGATAATAAAAAACAAGATAGTGGTAAGTGATAAATTACACTGGATAAAATAGCTCTACTTGTCTTGGTGTAATTTTGCAGCAGGTAGGCTAGCAAAAATATGTTTATGTTACCTGTAACCTGCCTGACGGCAAATGCTGCTTGTAACGAAGAGTTAGTGCAACTTTTTTTTCGAACGGACAGAATATGGTTACATGCTACTGTAATATGTTTTTTAACGGGATAAGGAAGACGCAGATCTGTTCCAGAATCACTATTTATCGTATTTAATGACATGACATTGCTATAGCTTTGTAATAGGTTTTGATGAAAGTGGCATAACGTTAGCATGCTATACTAACTATTCCACCGTGATAATCTATTTACCAAATGGGGGTTAGGAAAACCACACAATAAATTCCGTGCATCAAACATTAGCTTAATGTTTTTAAGCATTAGTAACCCTTAACAAAGTGTTAGGAATATCTGGTCCGTCTATCTATGTAATGTTTATAGATGTTTTAAAAATGATTTCTTAAAGGTTTACAAAAAATGTTTAATCATTACCCGATACCTAATATATAATATGATAGATATAATGTGTTACAATAAACCGTTAATTTACAGCACTACTAATAATTAGTAAACATTTAATTATAATTTCATTATTTGTTAACAGTAAAAAGAAAGTGTTACCATCTTTTCGTTCTCCCTCAAGGTGCTTTGCTTAAATTTATCAGCCCTCAGGCTCTTCCTAAGGATACCTCCACTAATGAAGGCAGAGTGAATTTCTCTCACTGAGCTGAGCTGTTAATAGTGACCTCTTTCAATATGCTACAGTGAAATGGTAAAACGTACTTCACAGGTAATTTCAGATTTTCTTTTCAATTATTTTCCCAGCTACACCATCAACTTCATCCTCAACATCAACAGATGCATCACTTCTCAGTGCTGATGTGTCCTCTATAGCACAAGTTTCCACCACAAGCTCTATAATTGTAGATGATATCCTGCACAGCCCAGAGTTTGTGCTGTCATATTGTTATAAAAAAACAGTGCAAATCACTACTGAATTCCCACCAAACTGTGTAAATACAGTCACTTTTGCCCTTGGACATTTCAGAATTTTTAATATACAGTAGTGCCTGTCAAATGTCTAGGTGCACAGTTTATGCAACAGCAGTTTATGCACTGTAAACCTTTTTTTTATTTATATAACGTGTGGGTGAACTTAAACTTTATGGCTATGCTGTGGTTCCTGTAGGCTTTGCGTGCATGCGGGGCGGGGGGTTGGGGTGTCCTCCATGTCCATTTTGCTTGGGGCCCCCAAATTCCTTCAAACGGCCCTGGTCACAGGACCAGGGTTTGACTCGTCCCTGAGGTGTGACATCTTTAAAAATGTGAGAATGTAAATCAGGTATGCATTTGGTGTAAAAGAAAGAAAAATTAGAGTTTCAGTGTTTCTGTCGTGGTCAAAAAGAGAGTGAAGCAGAGGTAGAGAAGATGGTGCAGGATGGAAGGAACAGGGAAGTGAAGAAGAGAGAGGAGGAGAAATGCAAGAGCCGATGCTGACCAAAGCTGACACCCCTCGGCATGCAGTGTTCACCTCCAGGGTGTATGTTTGTCTTTTTCATGCCTCTATGCTCGTGTGGACGTGACTGAGAAACAAGGGAGAATATTTAAAGCTGATTTGTCATGAGAGAGTGGGGAAAAAAACAGTGGAGCCAGCACATGCTTTGATAAGCAGCATAGTAATATGTCACACACACACACACACACACACACACACACACACACACACACACACACACACACACACACACACACACACACACACACACAGGCCTTGAGCTACATTTAGCCAGATGGAAATGGCTTTGGTTATTTCTCATGGGTGGAAATACTCTGAGGGTGCAAGTACAGCTTCCCGCATCAACAACCAATACACACACACACACACACACACACACACACACACACACACACACACACACACACACACACACACACACACACACACACACACACACGCTTACACAGTGTTCTGGAGCAGTTTTGCTGCTAATGGGCAATGTTTTACACTCTGTTGCCAAATACAGATGAATAAACAATTCAGCAGATACCTAGGCATGACAGCAAATGGGTCTGTAATAATAATGATAATAATAATAGAGTAGAGAATTGTTTTATTAAGATATGGTCTCTTTTTCTGGTGGAGCTACTTCCCAGGGTTCATTTATGCCAAAGCAGCTTATATCATCCTCACTAAAATTCTGTCCCTATTACCAGGCCCAGTGGTTGAACCAGTTACTGTCTCACAATATGAATGAAGTTGAAGTAATCAACTGCTGCATACAAACTACTACGCAGCCAGCATGCCAACTGCATTATTAATAAGTCTTTCCCTTGACATGTCAGACTTTTTCAGATGCTTGTCTTCAACATTCAAACAGATTGATTGATTTTTCTACATCCTAGTCCTGTCATTGAACTGTCCATGCACGCCCTGTGTACCTAAAAGTATTTTTTCAACCCCCCCCATTATAATAAGCAATAGTTTAACATTTTGGAAAATACACTATTTGCTTTCAGTTGCCAGGCAACTAGTGGAGACTTTATGCAGTTAGCCAAGGAGTAGTCTGGCACATGGCTCCTTGTAAAAAAGAAGAAAAAAAAACACTAATTGTAATTTTTACTGTGTTTTGTTGTACAGACACAAACAAATAAGATAATAACGTGTTAATTAGTGGTTGGTTGATTGATTGGTCAGATGTTGTTACCTTTGGACTGGGTTAGGATTGTTTGGATTTTCTAAAATTGATGTAATTTACTTAGTTTTAAAATAATTTCGTAATCTCAAAGAACAACAAAACCCAATCCATGACATTTTAAAACACCTATTTTTTAAACTGAATGCCACCAAGAACGAGAAAAGTGTTGCATGTCTCTGGGGAGTTCTTCACAGCAGAGAGGGAATGTCTTATGCGTGTCCTGTTAGCTAGTGTTGGGGCTTATGAGAATTCAATTTGAGTAGACGAAAGTCAGACTGGATATGAGACGGGATGGCAGATGTAGGAAATGGGGTTGCCTTGTTATAGGTAAGGTCCTGTGGGAGTGTGTCTCTGAGTGAGAACTAAGAACTAAAGAATTTTTTTTTTTTTGGTTTGCACAGAACAGAGACATAGATTAAAAAGTGTATTATTAGTGGAATGTTTGCACATCTGTAGCACTTTTAATTAGGAGAGAAATATGAAGTTTAATAACTCCTCTACATTATCAGTTCTTTTCTTGTGACTTCAGTGCTTGCTCCACAGAGATATGATTTGATCTCTGATGCAGCACACTGGTTGCTGGGAGATTGGTGAGTGTGATTGGCACTTGGATCAAAAATAGATTTCAGAGCCATGCAGAACATCACACCCTGGCACTAGAGTTGGGAGAGCCAAGTTTAATTTGTGAGAATTTAATCACATAGTTCCTGGCAAAATCTATGCAAATACACATACAATCAAGAAGTTTTTCTTGCAACCTAACACCCACAAACACACTTTAATAGACACTCACATCACACAGTCACGCAGCATCTTTGTAACCGTTATTTAAGTGTCAGATCAGGAGTCTGAAAGCTTAATTGCCAGTGTCATTGACATTGCGCTTGTGTGTGTGTGTGTGTGTGTGTGTGTGTGTGTGTGTGTGTGTATATATGTGTGTGTTTAAATCTAGGGGTGTGAGTCAGACTGTCAGTGATATTATCAGCACTTCTGACATCATCTTATTTCCTGAGATTGCAGAACTTCAGAAGAGATAAGTGTTTCTAATTCTCAAGTTCTGTGGCTTTAATGGGAAGAATTAGATAGTCTTAAGTGCTGTGATGTTATGTTGCTAAGGCTTGTAAAAGCGGGCCATGTATACAACAATAGATAGATAAAGACTAAAAATACTTTCAGTACATTTAGAAACAGTGGCTATCCAAGATAAGAGTTACATGGGGCTGCTTATTTAATCCTTCACTGCCTCTTCCCCAGGATTTCCGACTATTACAACTTGCTCGAGCAGATGCACCATCCCACTCCTGAAATCTTTTTAATTACCACCTGCAACAAGGTTTTTTTAATCCATACAAATGCTAATATAGTTTCAACTATATAATAAAATACCTAAGAAATACATTAAAAAAACATCAGTTATCTATGAAAATGCGTAAAGTAAGCTCAGTTTGATGTTGTGAGAACTAAAAGTGTTTTTGTGCATTTAAGACAGTTGAGACAAATTAAACTTTATTTGGTACCGTATTTGGAGGCGATTTACCGGAAGAACAGGTCTTTGCATGGATGGTTAGGCCCTGTAATAACACATTGTTATGTATGTGTGACACATTCTTTGTTTTTGTTTTTGCATTGGCCCTGTACTCCTGCAAATTGAATCTGACTGCGAGACTTGAGGCCGTAAGGTTAAAGTCCTGACTTTGCTGACTTGATGGTGTTCATGCCCACATCAATAAACAAGTGTAGCATTCATTCTTCCTGCTGTATTGTGCTAAAAATTGGGGTATGTAAAGAAACTCCATGATTCCTGCATGTTTTGCTCAATGGTGTTTTAAGCCTCCAAGCTAACCCTAACCTTTACTCTAAACATAACCACACACACACACACACACACACACACACACACACAAAAAAAAACATAACCTGGAAGGTGACGTTGGGGGCTTAAAACACCAAACACTGCACTTTTTACACAGTAAAGATGTGAACGATCTCAAACACTATTGTAGGTAAAAGTCAGTATAGTCACTGTTCATTTCAAGTCCAATGTGGTGAAGTACAGAGTTAAACAAAAAACAAAAATGTGTCACTGTCCTTGTATTTCCAGGCTAAAAGCACAACAACCAGAGGGTCGGAAACACCCGAGGGCTATTTCACAAAACCAAGATAAGGGATTAAGCCGGGATTTCCCAGTTATCCTGGCTCAATTTAGCCTTGACTCGGTTTCACAAAAGCAGAGGCACCTAAGTTACCATGGAGATTTATTCTGTACAGCTAGCCTGCTCCTGACCAGGCTAACAGCCAGGATTTATTAATCCTGCTGCCTTTTCTGTTCACTCAGCAGTGGTTTTACCCTCTTGTTATCAGCCTGCATTAAAATACAACAGGTGCATAGCGCAGAAAAGGCTGATAAAGTTGCCAAATGTGTTTTAAATGAAGTCAGTTACTAAGGGCAATATATAAAGTGCTGTACATGTGTGTTTCTATAGTGGACCAATGCACCTTAAATTATTTTAGTTGATTAATTCTGTTGTATTCTTTAACAATAAAGGATTCAATAAAATAGCATTCTTAGCACACAGTTTGTGTTGTCCAGTAAACTGGGACTATAATTTGGGAGAATTGTACAATTATAAAAACCTATCCTAATTTTACAATCCTACTTAATTATAGTCTTAGTTCACTGAACCAATAACTATATAGTATAGACTAATGTACATTCATGAAACAACAGGGAGCAGACACCCCAATGTTTTTTGACCTCATATTTTGCTGGGGGGGCAATAATCTGATGAATATACTCTGTTACATTCATGTTTACAGTGTGCATTATATTAATCACTTAATTATCTTTATAGTTTCTAGATTTTAGAGTCCAATTTCTTCAGTGTTTTTCCTTTTCTATCTCCATATATACGAGGGAGCAAAACATATAATATGTAAAGAAGGTAACTTGGCCTCTATAAAAGAAGAAAAAGCGTGGCAGATAACAGCCGACCGACTGAATGATAGTCTAAAAGTATACATTTACGAACTACTGCTCTTAACTGAAACCATTCAATGAGTTACTTGTCATTTTCAAAAACGGACTGTTGTACACTTTGCATTAAAAGCGAGCAGTGGAAGTTAATATGACTTATGCAATTTATATTTTAGTCCATGAGAGAGAGGGAGAAACAGAGTGAGAGATATTTACGCATCATATTCTAGCGTTGTAGAAAATGGATCTTCATGGTAAATTTCCTGAGGAACATTATCTTCTGCTTACTTTTAAGACAAAGAGTAGGCTACAACGGTTAATTTGTGCAAATGATTGGTAGCCTAAACCTTGAATGGTACGATTATGATTGTCTTAATTCAGAGCAGTGGTCAGTTAATGTATATATTGAGGCTGCTTACGCATTCAGTCGGTCCGCGATCGTCTGCCAGGCTGTCTCTCGCTGTTTCATTACAGCGGCCGTGTTTTTTGTTCTGTTTTTTGTTTTTTACAAATAATGTGTTTGACGTTATACAAGAAGCTGCTGCTCACTCTGTATAAAGTATGAACAAAGCGTATTCTCCATTGTAGCATCAGTAAATCTGTGATTGACCTCGCGGTCTGTTAAGGAAATCCGTGAACGCGCATCTATCCGAATTACTTAAGCCCGGCTCGACCTAGTCGCTCCTCCTCAGCCTGGCTTGGCCGTCGTGAAAAGCACCAAGCCAGGCTGCACAGATTAGACTAGGTCAAGTCTCGCTTTCTCGCTTATCCTGGATTTATAAATTCTACTTTTGTGAAACAGCCCCCTGACCTTGTGGGCTTCATGCACACACACTAGTGATGGGTCGTTCGCAAATGAGTTGGCTCTAAGAGCCGGCTCTTGTAAGTGAACGACGGGAGCTAGCTCGCATATCTGAAGAGCCGACTCTATTTAAAAAAATATACCCTATAGAACTGAAATCATTATGTAATAATGAAATAATGAGTGAATTTTATTTTATTTAAAATAATTGACTAATTCAAAGAACAAAAAAAATAATTATATAGGCACACATTAGTTTCGACTGTCTGATCAGGCTCACATTCTGTTCCTGTCAATCATACACAAGGTGTCAACCAATTAGACGGCATGAGGGAGGGGCCGAGCCATCACACACACACACACACACACACACACACACCCCTCCATTTTTTTTTACTAAAGTCATGACAGAGAGACTCTGCATAGTGGCCACATCCATTCCCTCTGAGAGGGTCTTCTCGAAAACAGGACAAATTATTACTGGGATAAGAAACCGCATCAGACCCTCGAAAGTGAGGCAGCTTGCATTTCTGGATGCAAATCTCTCATAAAATAAAAATATGACCAGCATTGTGTGTGTGTTCATGCTAGTTAAAACATAACTAGTGAGATAGTGCATGCTGGTTATAACATTCCAATAAAGAAGAGAGAAAAAGAGGGACCAGTTTAATCCTTTCAGTTATTTATTTTTCTTTAAAAAAAAATCACAATTAGATTAGTTTCCCATATCGGTCAGCCATATTAGAAAGCAGAAAGTTATATATTCTCTTTAGTCCAGATAGGTCAGACATTAGAGCTATAAAGCAGCTGAATCCAGATCAGCCGTTGGAACAATCTCTAAAGCTCTCGGCCCTCTGCTGCACTCAGATAATACTCTTTTTCTACACCAATAGCAGTACCATTCTAACTATCATGCAAACTTCACAAGCGCACACACACACACACACACACACACACACACACACACACACACACACACACACACACACACACACACACACACACACACAGTTCCCCAGTGACCTTAGTGGGTGAAAGTTCCTGACACATAAGCACTTTTGTGACTGAATGGACCTCCACAGTCAGGCTTCTGATCAGCAGAGTGGAAGAATTCCTGCACAAACACACTCTGCCCCAACATACACACTCACAAATGCACACACACGCATATTGACACATTCACACAAGCATAAATGCTCATGACTGAAAGTATGTGCTTTCTCACATCCAAATGCACACACACACACACACACACACATGCACGCACGCACACACGTACACACACGGATAGTGTTAATTGCTAGAGCCAGAATTAGCAAAGGGTGTGACTCCTAAAGAATGACCGATGAGACAGAATTACTGACTGAAGCAAGAAGAAGAAGGGAGAGAGGGGATAGGACACAATTATGGGACGTTTGCAGTGAAGAGGTGGAGGAAAGGGCCAAAGCTTCATTATCATCTCCCAGGGGTGTAGGCTGCAGTGTCTTGATTATGCATTCAGCTTTCTCTCTCGCAAAAACCACACACCGCTCAGAAATTACAGCCCTGTCAGCCTACTTCAGCACACAGTCTGACCTTAGACTCTGTGTGTTTTTGTGTGTATATTTTTCTAATTTTCAGGAAGTCAGCAGTAAAATGATGAGGGGAAAAGTTTTGTTGTGTGTTGAGATCAAAACTTGATTTACAGTATGATTGAGTTGACTAATCAGGATGCGACATTCAGATGGTGTTCAGGTGTGATTATGATGTTAATCAGTACTAGGGTTGGGTATCGTTTGGGTTTTTTCCGATACCGGTGCTAAATCGGTACTTTTAAAACGGTGCCGGTGCCTAAACCGATACTTTTTTTAAAAAGAAGAAGAAACAAGAAGGATAGGCCTACTAAACAACAGTCGGTGACATTTAAGAACACATTGTTTATTACTAAGGCCATATGGCCAAAATTAAATTAAATGATTTAATAGTAATGTAATAACTATAACTTATAATAAACAATGCACCAGTAAAGGATGGGAAAAGGGTATTTTACAATAACTTTGAATGCACCGCGAGGCTGTAGGTTACCAGTTTCAGTGAATGCACCGTCTGTGTTACCTGCTGTCGAGTGTAGTGTAAAGTCAGGCACCGAAATTTTCGTTCTTATTCGGTCTTGTTACCGTTTACGTCGGAACCGGGGACCTATTGGCACTGAGTTTCGGTACCTAACCCTAATCAGTACTGATGAGCAGTTATACTTATAACACTACTTTAAAAACTAAAGTAAAGCATGAAGCTAATAACACAGAGCCCATGACATTTGTCATTTTATTTTTGTAGGTAGATGTTATCTCATTTTAGAATAAAGTGCATGTGCGCGCGCGTGTGTGTGTGTGTGTGTGTGTGTGTGTGTGTGTGTGTGTGTGTGTGTGTGTGTGTGTGTGTGTGTGTGTGTGTGTGTGTGTGTGTGTGTGTGTGTGTGTGTTAGCGGTGAGCTAGTAAAGTAGACAGAGCACAGTACAGTAAAGACGCAGTGTTTTTGCTGTTTTGGCACAGCAGTGCAATGAACTTCTCCGTAAAGACAGACACTGTTATATACACCCACTTTTCTAAGCGTACTTAAATATGTTTTATGTGCTAGGTTCTATGTACAGTACATGCCACACACATTATATTCTGTGTTGCCAGGTATATACTTTTCTGCAACAGTTTTTAGCCCAGACCGGCAGTGTCAGTTTGTTCATCTGTTGTTCTCAAGAGCTGCTACAGTATAAAACAGGATGCGATTCTTGATCACCAGAGAATAATTCCTACAGGTTTTGGTGAATCAATAATTTCCCTTTGACCTGCATTTTAGTCTATGACCTATTTTACTCTCAAATTTGCTGTTGATATTCATGAGAGTTGGAGAAGGAATCTGAATATTTTATTTTCTAGAACCACCATCAGGCAACATTTTCCACTTTCCACAAGAACTATTAAAATCCAATGAGTGTGAAAAGGTCAGACTTATACTTTGAAACTAGGACAGATACACAAACATATCCATAAACATCCTCAAAAACACAATGTTCAGCAGATCCACAACCAAGAAACCGTACACAACTGTACAAAAAAACAAAGAGGAAAAAAACGCCATATTGCAATTTTTATGTGGATTTCTTTTAACCTTCAGACAGAGCCAGGTTAGCCGTTTTTCAGTATTCATGCTAAGCTAACCGGCAGTTGGCTGTAAGTTCATATTGAAGGGCCAGTTATATGAGAGATGTATCATCCTCTAATTTAATAATTGGCAAGAAAATGAATCAGCACCGTTAAGGTATTTCTTTATACATTAGGCTGAAAGCCTATAAGTGCTGGAATTAAAGTACCTTTGCTGAGGTCATGTTATCAGACTGAAATGTCACCTTTGTATTTGTATTGTTCGTCCGTGTATGTTTTTGTGCTTGCGTCTATCTCTTCCATTTGTTGTTCTTGCATGTAGATTTCCATTTTATGTGTCTGTGAACAAGTTGCTCTGCTTGTGTTAATTTACAACTGGACCAACTAACTGATTAGTTGTAACCACTAACAGACAGCAATCGCCTCACCACAGACTTATACTGCAAAGAAGAAAACATCACAGTAACGTCAGTGGGTGGAGCCATCCCCAGTCCACGCTACCCCAACGCTTATCCCCGCAATCTGCTGTTGTCATGGAAACTGGTGTCGCCACCAGGGAGCCACATACACCTGGAGTTTGACGGACATTTTGGCCTGGAGGAGGCTGATAATGGAGTGTGCAGGTAAAACATGAGATTCAAAAAGATTGGGAAAAAAACAGATGGAGAGTTGAGTGATGGAATTCAGAAAAGAGGATTAGAGGAGAGTAAAAAAAAACAGACAAAAAGGAGAGAGGGCTTATACCCGAACGGCCAAAAGAAGGATAAAGGTACAGAGCACAAAGAAGAAGAAGTATTGATGAATTACAAGTGGCTATAAAGGAAGAAAGCCATATGAAAGTAGCAGTGATTAAAGAACCAGAGTGTGAGTGAGGAAAAGATGGAGAGGACCGTTTGGAGTAACAGGAAAAGTTTATGGATCATAAGTCTCAAGTTGAAAGGATGTATAACAGCAACAGTAAAATATGTGAAAATGATTTGTTAATGCATGCATATTAGCACACCAACAATAAGCTGTGATTGAAAGGATGTGAGAGAAATATAGGAAGGTGTGTGTGGGGGGGGGGGGGGGGGGGCATCACTTTGAGAGAGATGAATAGTTGAAGTTTGTTTTATTGCCAAGAAGTATACGATGTAAGAGTTTGTCCTTGAGGGTTGAGGGGATAAAATAGACTTTTTAATCCCCATATGCAACTCAGCCATCTTTGTAAGCACTTTGCTGAAAAGACAATGGGGAGCAGCAGGGGAGGAGAGGGGGGAGGAATGATTTAGAAAGGTATAAAGAGGGAGGAAGGAGCTTTGCCCAGTTTCTCAAATCTGTATCTGTGCGTGCGTGCGTGCGTGCGTGCGTGCGTGCGTGCGTGCGTGCGTGCGTGCGTGCGTGCGTGCGTGCGTGCGTGCGTGCGTGCGTGCATGGTTGATAAATTGACTCACTAATTGACTGGGGAATTGATTGCTGTAAAGTTATCCAAAAACAAGCAAAATGCTTGTTATCTTATAGTTTGGAAGGGTGGCCCAGTAATTTGAGAATACATCATACATTTGTCTCATCACAGGTTTGGTCACTAAAGTTAAAGCATCTTAAGACCTTAAGATCAACCTAAACTTGGCTTATGAGTGTCAGAAGGAGCTAAATGTACACATAACTTTTAAGGAAAATTTGTTTATTTCCAATTGGGTCTTATTTTCATAGTGCAGGCTATCATTTTTATTGTTTGTGATAACTGTACCTAGCAAAGTAGCTGCTGAGATCTGGAAAAACGTTTACAAACAGGCTTATTAGCTTTCTTGCCGAGTTAGGTGAGAAGATCCAATTCACTCTCGTTCAAAATGAAGCTAGAACCAGCAGCCGCTTAGTTTAGCATTAAACTGCAAACACTGGAAAAATCCTCCGACCAGCACCTCTAAAGCTCACTGATTAACATTTTATATCTTGGTTGTTCAATCAGTACTAAAACAAAACTGTAGTGACGGTCAGCTGTTTCCCTCTGTTTCTAGTCGTTATGCTAAGGTAAGCTAACCTGCTACTGGCTCCAGCTTCATATATTTAGTATAAGGACATACGGACGGAGTGGTATGGATCATCTCATTTACCTCTGAGCAAGAAAGTGTATTAACAAATTACCAAAATGTCAAGCTACTGCCTACATTCATACATAAATCCGGAAGAAAGCACGCCTAAAATGACTGCACAAGAAACTCTATATAGTATGTTTTTTTAAGTTTCAAAGTCTCAGCTTTTCTATTTTCTCATGTGCAAGTTTCATCCGCCATCTTTCACATTCACCTCTCGCTCCAGGTATGACTTTGTTGAAGTGGAGGACCAATCAGAGACCAGCACTATAATTTGGGGTCGCTGGTGTGGGCAGAAGGCACCGCCTGGTCTTAACTCCAAAACCAACACGCTCAGAGTCACCTTCAAGTCTGACGATTACTTTGTTGCAAAGCCGGGATTCAAAGTCTACTACTCACTGCTGGTAAGGTGTACACTTTCTCTCTCACACACACACGCACGCAGAGATATGTAGATGGGAGAGGAAGGCGGAAGGGAGAGAGGGAGCATCTAGCAACAGCGTCAGTAAAATGCCAAAATGTATTGGCCAACTGTTCTTTTCTCACACGTCCACTCGACAATAGAAGAGAGATGGAGGGATAGGGGAAAGAGAGCAGGAGGGCAGGAGGGAGGGTGAGGAGAAGAAAGTGTTCTCTTAAAGGCTGTCAAACGAGCGGGTAAGGAGATTAGCTTTGTCATTCTGTCAGGGAGAGGAACAAGAAAGAGAGAGACTGATTTGAAAATGTTATTTCTCCTATGAGAAGAAGGAAAAGGGGGAGAGAGAGCAGCTGTTAGAATGTTCCCTGGCTTCCTCATTTATGAGTGCTGAGGAGAGAGAGAGATGGGAAGAGACACAGCCTCACAGGCAGAGTTGAACTGGTGGCATTGCTTATTATCTGAGAAAAGAGTGGTATGTGCACAGATGGAGTAAAGGGCAAGACAGAGAGAGAGAGAGAGAGAGAGAGAGAGAGAGAGAGAGAGAGAGAGAGAGAGAGAGAGAGAGATACTGTATTTGCAGAAGATCCTTTATTTTCATACATTTTTGACATTACAGCTCCTGTGATAACAGTTACCCTGGCTCTCATCACAATTTGTACTAAAACCTCTACACATTCCCAGCAAAAATCTAGGAAGCACTGAGATTTTTTTACTTGAAGGATAAGGCTGTCATTATTCTATGCGTTTCTTATTGTCAACAAATCCTATGAAAACCAATTTAACCTTTGTTAGGCATTACTTAACGTTCCTCATTCCTACCCTGTATGTGGCACTCAATACAAAGCTCATTGGTTTCTACTGAAGATGTTAAAATACAGATTGTTTTAGGGTTTGGTAATTAATAGCTGGGCACTGACATTTTTTTATTTAAACTGGAGTAAGCTGTGCATTTGTTGGGGACTATTTTGTAGCGGTGGAGCTAGTAGTGGCAGCAGGGATGTAAAAAAAAACAGTGCCCATGTTCATCGCCATGTAATAACATCACCAAATACAGTTTTGTGGCTCATTGATGTGTTTATATTAGTTTTTGAGCAAAGATATCACAGAGGAATACTGTAAGATAATGTATATCAGGCTTAGCTACACGTACAATACTTGTAACAACGTTAAGTAACAGTATTAATGTAAAAATATTCAATTACAAGTAAAAGCTTAAGTTTAACTTAAGGTTCTCAAAGTAGTATCAGCAGTGTTCTTAATGCAGAATGACCGCTATCAGAAATCAAAAACATTTGTATGTAGATAAGTGTACATGTGATGTACTGTGCAAAGCATTTGAAGTCACACAAAATTTCAAATACCAGCTAAAAATCACCAGTGAAGTGGTGTCTCTATAACAGAAATGCAGATGACCTAAAGGCCCTACACTACAACAAATCCATGTTGCTATGGTAACCAGCATACATGGCACACAGTGTAAGGGCAACACAGCCATAAACTGTATGTTTGAGCCAGATGAGCCTTTAACAACCTCAACTAAAAATACTAGTGAGCCACTTTACCGTGTTCAATCCAACATAATGACAACAAAGTAAATGTACCTCAAAATATAATTTCCTTATCTCTCTGTCTTAGACTCTTACTGCTTCTCTCTGTCTCTTCCCCCCTGCCCCCCTCCTCACTACTTGTTAAAATCCTCCTCTGGTCAATTAATTACACCTCTGTACATTTTAAACAGAAGCTAGCTCCTGAGGTTTATCTCATTTGATCCGTTTTACCCATTTTCCAAAGAGCTCCTGTGTTTGTGTGTGTATTTGTATCTTTCCATCTTTCACTCACTCACACAGCTTCCCTTCAGCTAGACTGAATCGGTGTGTGTGGCTTAATTTAGCAGGTCTAATTTGTTCTCTCCAGACCTGTCAAACAGATAAGAGGGAGGAGGAGAGGAGGCAGTGTGAGGAGAGAAGAAAGAGAGAGGCAGAGAGAGAATGAGAAGAGGCAGCATTGGAAGGAGAGAACAGGTGTCTGAGATGGTATCAACATGTCAGCTAATGACTAAAACAACCTGAACTGAGAGAGGCAGACTGAGAGAGAGGCATTTGTGAGGTAGTGAGCTTTGAGGTTGACTAGATAAAGGAAAAACAATGAGGGAAAGCAAAAAATAAAGAGAAAACAGACCAAAACAAAACACACTTTATTACTAAACCCCATGTTTCAAATGTGTGGGTCTTGTTTAATACCCGAGCAGACACACTATCGTCTCTGATCACGTGAGTCGCAATTTTCAAAAGAGAACAATTTATTCTTTGAGGCCAAAGGAAAAATGACATGTATTGCTGCTCTAATTGACCTTTTGTGGCTGCTTGTTAATTAGAGCAGCATTGTGCCACTGCAGTGTTGGTGTTCTCTCTTTAGACTCAGCCACTTCATGAATCTTGGATAGCTCTTTGATCGGTCTGTCTCGTTAAACTTCAGGAAAAGCGTCTCAAACTACATTATTTCAACACATAGTAATGCTTAAGGCATAACGATATGATGCCTGATCAGTTCAACCACTGGATGATCTGAGGATAGGAGAACACTGATCCTTCAGTGAAAGCCATGAAGTCCCGTCAGTATGAGTTATACATGTTTGTGTTCTGCACAATTGTCACAGGTAGCTGCTGAACGGTTATTGCTGTAACTTAACTGCTGAAATGCCAACTTATTCTCCATTTTCCTTTTCCTCATCTTTAGGTGATTGCAAAATGGCTTCAGGAACATTTACAGTACTCACTGTGTTGGAGTGATTGAATGGAGAGATTGTATGGATTTTAATCATATGAGACACTTGTAATGACAAGTGTAAATGGGGTCTAACTAGGTTGACAACATTTCAGATCGGGTCCTATTATTCATGGTTCTATTTTGGATTGGGTCTCTTTAAATACAACCCCAAATCAGAAAAAGTTGGGACAGTATGGAAAACACAAATAAAAAAAGAAAGTAGTGATTTCTAAATGTACTTTGACTTGTATTTCATTGCAGACAATACAACAGCACATAATTGAATCTGTTCCTCATGATTTTTATTGTTTTTATTTTTTCAAAAAAACAAAATTCCTATTTTGGTTCTTGCAACACATTTCAAAAAAAGTTGGAACAGTAAAGCATTTACCACTTGGTAATGTTGCCATTCCTTTTCACAACACTTAAAAGACGTTTAGAGACTGAAGACACCAAGTGATGAAATGTTTCAGGTGTAATTTTGTCCAATTCTTGCTGCAAACAAGTCTTAAGTTGGGCAACAGTACGGGGCCTCCATTGTCGCATTTTGTGCTTCAAAATCTTTGCATTATCTTGTTGAAATATGCATGGACGTCCCTGGAAAAGATGTCTTCTTGAAGGCAGCATATTGTGCTCCAAGGGCACTGACACAACCCCATACCATGACAGACCCTGGCTTTTGGACTTGTTGCTGGTAACAGTCTGGATGATCCTTTTCTTCTTTGGTCCGGAGCACACGGTGTCCATTTCTCCCAAAGAAATACTGATTCATCTGACCACAGAACACGTTTTCACTGTGTGATGGTCCATCCCAGATGCCTCCGAGCCCAGAGAAGTCGACGGCGCTTCTGGACACTGTTAACATAGGGCTTCCTTTTGGCACAGTACAGTTTTAACTGCCATTTGTGGCTGTAACTAAGTATTGTGGTACTTGACAAAGGTTTGCCAAAGTAGTCCTGAGCCCATGTGGTGATATCGCTTATAGATGAATGACGATTCTTGATGCAGTGCCGTCTGAGGGATCGGAGATCACGGTTGTTCAGCTTAGGCTTGCGCCCTTGTCCTTTACACACTGAAATTCCTCCTCATTCCTTGAATCTTTTAATTATGTTATGCACTGTTGAAGGTGAAATAAGCAAATGTCTTCCTATCTTTCTTTGAGGAACATTGTTTTTAAACATTTCAATAATACGTATTTGTTAGCAAACTGGCGATCCTTGGCCCATCTTTGCTCCTAAAGGACTAGACCTTTCTTGGATGCTGCTTTTGTACCAAATCATAATTACAATCACCTGTTGACATCACCTGTTTCAAATCACATCATTATTTAACCAATTTACCTGATTACTAGCCCTAAATTGCTCCTGTCCCAACCTTTTTTGGAATGTGTTGCAGGTCTGAATGACAGGAAAGGATGTATATTTACAAATGAAATTAAGTTGACCAGACAAAACATGAAATATTTTGTGTTCACATTGTCTGCAATGAAATACAAGTCAAAGTACATTTAGAAATCACTACTTTCTTTTTTTATTTGTGTTTTTCATACTGTCCCAACTTTTTCTGATTTGGGGTTGTAAGACATTTTTTTTAAACATTACGTTTGGGTAGGTTTTTACAGATTGGGACCTAAATTGACTTTTATGTCTAATATAAGACTGCTACCCCCTCTGAAACAGAGGCCTTACTCATTATTCATGTCACTGTTCCCCCCCCCAAATCATTATTCTTTGATCCTTTTAAAATCCTGTTTTCAGCGAGTATGATTTGTCATCTGCAGTGCAGGCTACATGAAGTAATTAGTGCTTTTGAATTGCATAAGATTAACATTTTAGGAGATATTTGGTTAGAGAGAGAGAAAATAACTAAGTGCACAAATCATATTTATTTTTACAGAAGCAGCTCTGAGTTTATCTTTATAAGACTTCAGAACCTTATAGATTATTTATTTTTTACAATATTGATTTTTCTGTCTGAAATTATACAAGTAACAGTAATGCATTTTGGGTGGGAAGTCCTGAGAAGAAGTGCTGCTTAGCCAGGTGCAGTGGGAAAAGTTAAGGTCATATTATCCAAGTAAGTTGCCAGAATCCCATTCTGAGTCATCCGACACACGTACTTCTCATACAGACTGACAGAAAATGAAACCAACACCTTTGTGTGAGTGTGTGTGTGTGTGTGTGTGTGTGTGTGTGTGTGTGTGTGTGTGTGTGTGTGTGTGTGTGTGTGTGTGTGTGTGTGTGTGTGTGTGTGTGTGTGTGTGTGTGTGAGTGTGAGTGTGAGTGTGATAGTGCTTAATGATAAACAGAACAAATCAAACACTTTCAAGTATCATGTTATATCATCATTTGCTGAATTATTTCTCATTATTAGTGTGTTTTTGATGTGAGTGTTGTTGACATGTCTATTTTAGATGTTCTTGGTGGCACTACTTTATTTCTGTTTAGCAGTCCCTAAGTCCTCCAAAGTACCGCTGTGGGTTTGCGCACACCAAGCCGGCCTTTGTTGCTTCTGCTGGAATTACAGTGAAGATGTACATTTCCAATAATTTAATGACCCTGATATATTAACATACATTTACTGCAGATTAAGAGCAGACGTGTCACAGTAAACCACATGAAAAAGCATTTCCCAGACTTCAGCATGAAAATGAGCTAAGACTCAGACACAGATGAGACAACATAAATGTGGCCGGTGTGATTTATCTACTAACTTTAATGTCTTCTGGCTGTAAGCGAGATAACCGGTCATGCAGAGTAAAAGTCAACAGGGAAAATGCTCTTGCCTTCCTCCCCATCTCCTTCACACACTTAATCCTCAGACGCTCCAGTGTCCAAACTGTACAAAATGGAGGTTGAAAAGGGTAGCTCCCTGGTGTCCCCTCCAGTAGACTGCAACTGTAAATAAGAATCTGTTCCCTCACCACCGGTGAATATGGCGTCATTGCTGGAAATATTACTTTTAGGTTTTATAACAAATATTGCTTCAGAAAGTGTACTCAGCCACAAAATGAGCTTTTTTTAGCAACTTGACAAAATCAAAAAAAGTATTTGTCCTGTGGACTACTTTTTAGAGTAGGCTACTTTAAGAGTTCCAGATGTAGCCAACACATTTTTGCATGCCATTTCTTAATATTACATGAAATTAACAGAGGCATCATATAATCCAAAATGTACAAATGCTATATTTTCAAAACATAAATCAGTTACAGTAATCTGTAGATTGTTAGGTTGCCCTCACACCTAGCCTGTTTTTGTGTGAATCAAACAAACTCTGGTTCTTGTGGTGTGACCAGACCAACCACAGGCATGTGTGATAGAACACGTGATTTTAGCATGCGTTCAACTACTATTGAATCCATGTGCTGACTGTGACCTGTCAAGAAAGTATATACACTATGTACATGATTATATTTGGTATCCCCTGCGATATTACAGTACAAGACGCCTTTTTTCGACATGTTCATCTGTTTTTGACACCATAGAAGATAAATAAGCAAAGTGCAGCATGACTCGCTGTCATTCACCAGAAATGGATTTCCCCACACACAGATGCAGGATGACTGATGAAAACTGATGAATGAATGAGTTACCAGTAAGTCCATATGAGTAACTGCTCTTGATTTGATTATTATAATAAAGCAGTGTCAACATTAAATGCATGAGAACTAAAAGGCCAAAATAAGTAAACCAAACTACAGTTGGACAAGTTTTTCAGCAGTTTAAAACATCAACAATCTACTTTCTAATGAGTTTCAACAAATATAAATTTGCAAAAAGCAGGCAATAATACAAAAGTGTCAAAAATTAGCAAGATATATGTATGTGAGAGGGTAAAAGTTTGGTACTGTAGCTGGCAGGTGACTAGAGCCTGGATGTTCAGAGATTTTCGGTCATCCCTCTACATCCGTGGCTCAGTTATTTTTCTGATCCTGTTAAGTGGCCCAGATGTGCTTGATGAAGCATTTAACCTTAAAAGGAAATGAGAATAGGACTCTGTAAACACGCATTCTCTCTCTCTCTCTCTCTCTCTCTCTCTCTCTCTCTCTCTCTCTCTCTCTCTCTCTCTCTCTCTCTCTCTCTCTCTCTCTCTCTCTCTCTCTCTCTCTCTCTCTCTCTCTCTCACACACACTCACACAAACACACACTGACCTTCTGACCTCAATCACAGCTAGTTTGCGTTTATGTGTATGAGTACATTTATCCAAACTCCACATGCGAGGATCTGTTAAACTAAAACTTTGCACACCGACAGGCTTTGATGTCAGGCTTTGACACACACACACTTACACAACACACACACACACACACACACACACACACACACACAGACACACACACAAAGTGAGGGTACAGTGTATTTGATGTGTGGTTGAGACATATATACGGTTCTATATTGATTGAAGATAGTATTTAAGACTATTCAATGAGAGGGTTGTGATTGCAAGTGAAATTGTATGTGTGTAAAAAAGGGTGATGCCAGAGACAGCGTGTGCGTGCGTGCGTGCGTGCGTGCGTGCGTGCGTGCGTGTGTGCGTGCGTGCGTCAGAGAGAAGGAAAACGATAAAGAATGTGTGTATGTGTTCCAAATATGTCATGATATCTAAACGCGCTTTGACCAGTCGGATTGTTTCCACAAAGACACAGAGAGGCATGCTGTGACCAGCTTCACCTGGAATTCTTTTAGGACTTTCCTGACAGACTGACAGACAATCAGCTAGACAGACAGACACATCTTGCATAACCTTACATAACATGTGAAACTCCACCCCAAAATAGTAGGAGCATTGGAGTGATACTGTAGATGTTATCCATTTGCCTTTAGCTGCACCCTTTAACCCTTTACATGTGGTTTTCGTGCAGTTGCCTCCCCTCAACCATCACTTACAGTAACTGTGAGCAAATGAATATACACAACATGAATGTCATGTCTGAGAAAAAAAAGAAATAAACCAGGTGGCATAACCACTAAAGTGCAACAGTGTTTTAGAGTCAGTCGGCTATCCAATGCAGATACACTTTCAATACAGTTTCTGCAACAGCAGGAACAATAGTTACGTATTGTAACTCCAGATTCTATGAGTATAGGCATAGCCCTCTAAGAGCTGTTGCTATTGGGTTTATCCCTCGTGCATGCGTAGTCGTGCCCTTGTGCCCTGCACGGGCCTCTATAATGTCCGCAGTTACTGTATATTATAGCTGCGAGACCAGAGATCTGCTCCCAACATCAGCATTTTTCTTCAGTCAGTGTTAGTGAAGCAGGTGGCCTGGATCTTAGAGGGCTATACCTATACTCATAGAATCTGGAGTTACAATACGTAGCTATCGTTCTATTTCGTATAGGCTTCGCCCTCTAAGAGCTGCACTATTGGGTTAAGGGGCGGCGTCTCCTCGAGCTGACATCTTGGTGCCGCTGTTGTGGCCGAGGCGCCACTCTCCAGGAGGTGTGTTTCGTATCCCCTCCACCTATAGCTCGTGGCTGTCCAAGCTGCGGTCCAAACAACCCACCAGGGTCAATGGGACCATCCAAGAGCACACGTCTGCTGCCTCTGGCTATGTGCAACCAGATGTTGATATAACTTCGGGGGACAGCCAAAGGCTTAGCGGTCATGGCAGAGACAGCAGAGCGATGTTGTTCTGCGCCACGGTCACCTAGGTGGCACACAGGTGCGCGCGGTCAGTGAAACGGGTATGGACCTGGTCCCGGGGAGATGGCGGTGTGGGCTTCCGTCGGCCTTTGGAAGCAGGATGGAGGCCAGGCTCTGCCGCAGTGGCGGGACCTCTGGGAACTCAGTTTCCGTGTCACCTTGGACCCTGGTGAATGGTGCATAGCGAGACATTGGTGCAGTCCATCTCCCGGGTTCGGAGAATGCTTGCTCAGCATTCACACTGGTCAAGAACAAACCCTTAGCGGTGGGCAGGGATCCCGCCTGATGCGGAGGAGAAAGCCGCTGATGTGGTGCGCCCCTTCTGGGACGGAGACAGCTCCAGTTCTCCCAACGGGGAGGAGGGAGAGCCGGTGCCGGCTAGAGAACCATCTCTTGGGGGATCCAAGTCAGCGGGCTCTTGCCCGCCAAAGAGATCCCCTTCCGGGATGTCTGGGTGTCACCGCTGGTGGTATCCTTACCTTACCTGACTGTCCGCCCGGCAGCCGCAGCAGTTCCTCCGTCGGTAAGCGGACGCAGAACTGCTGGCGGCCGGCGGGGTGCGAGCCCGGCAAAACAGGCCGAGGCACGCCTCGCAGCTCGGGCGGAGATCTGGCGGCAGGATGTAGCCAGTCCATCAATTGGTACACAAGCGGACACCGCTATTCTTCAAAGTCTTCAAACTACTTGTCGCTGAAAAAAAATAGAGCAGATCTCTGGTCTCGCAGCGGATTGCAGACGTAAGAGAGGCCAGTGCATGGCACAAGGGCGTGAAATAAATCTTCACGACTGCGCATGCGCGAGTGGTAAACCCAATAGCAATAGCTCTTAGAGGGCGAAGCCTATACGAAATACAATAAATAAATTAGTGGTGGGCCGTTATTGGCGTTAACGTGCTGCGTTAACGTGAGAATCTTACCGGGCGATAAAACAAATATCGCCGTTAATCTATTCTCAAAGTTAGGTTGGGAGCTGGGTCTATAGGCTACAACGCAAGCTATGATGACTTTCACCTTGATATTTTAGCGCGGATGTATACAGCCTGACTGTAAAACAGTTCAACGTTAATGTTTAACTGAATAAACAGTTAGTAACAGCGTTTCCCACACATAGACTAATGTGCGGTGGTGCGCCTCACAGTCAACACCACCCGCCGCACTTGCGTTTATTAATTTTTTTTAACGCTGTTTAAAACATGCAGCTATTCGTTCAGCAGCAGTATATCCTTCCCTGCTCTCCTCCATCTCTCTGTCACTTACGTCTGCCAGTGTGTTAATGTCAGAGGCCCGACCCGACTCTTAGCAAACAAGCGATTTTGCCCGCTTTAGAAAGTTAACTAGTCGTAGTTAGTATGTGATGCATTCAGTGCATTTTGGAAACAGGAGATGAGCCCCTGGTCTAATGCGCTACCTGGCTTGAGAAACCCGTTCTCAAAGACTTACTTTTAGTCATTATTTGGGTAGCACACATATTCTGAATGCCTTCGGCAGAATTCAAATGAGCCATTTTAATCAAGATTAATCTAGATTAATTCCAAGATTACAGTGAGATTAATCTAGATTAAAAAAAATGATCTATGCCCACCACTAAAATAAATACAATACTCCCTGACACAAGATCACAATTCCTACAAATCAATAATCATCATTCTTTTTCTTCTCTTCTGTATGGATTCTCGTCCATTGTCTGCTCATTTGATCAACTGATGATTGATTATTTCTGCTGTCCATTCCTCCAGTTTGACTCTCCTCTGCCTGCATCCATCACCAACTGGGAGGCTGTCACTATTCCAATGTTGGTGAGTCATGCACACACATACACACTTTAAGAATTTAAGAATAGTTAAAATCCAAGAATTAAAATGTAATAGACACGCTCAGCACCTCAGTTATAATTAGAGATATTTTTTGGCAGAGCTCACACATTAACCATTGAATGGAAGAATGAATGGATGTGTATTTAATAGTTTTGTACAAAATCAAAAGAAATGTACAGCTATGGAAATGTCATCAGCATCATCAGTTTTATACAATATTTTCAAAAACTAATACTTTAATTCTCTTGTTTGAAAGATAATGTTTATTGCACAGAAAGTATGATATTCAAAACACAGCCTACCTGCCTTCCAACCCTGTCACCAAATATGTTTTCTTAAACACAATGGCTACACCAATTACTGTAATATGACATATGGTCCATTTGCATAGACTAACATACCCACACACAGAATATATTCATGCATGTATGTACTTATTTCTTTCCAAAGTTGTTTTTATAGAGTACATTGGTGTAATTTGTGTGTACGAGCGTTGGGGTTCAGTGACATATGTGCCCATAATTAGTGTGCATTGGGCAGCGTGGCAGTTCTGCATGGATTGATAATGGTTATGTGTGTGGGTCTATGTTTTTTCTATGTGTATGTATGGATATGTCACTGCCAATGCAGATGGCAAGTACATGTGCATCTTGTTGGCCTCATCCACTTTATATTCAAATGGGGCTCTGAAAAACAATCTACTCTGTGGGTTTTCCCAGTGATTTGTCGTCGTTTTACATTAAGATCATGTTGGCACATTAATGACAAAATACAAAGTGTGATACATTAGTTATACATTTTTTTAGCTCTCAACCTCAAATCTGTTTTAAAACTAACTAAATGAAAGCAAAATACATTTTAAACAATTTATAGTGAAAGATGACGATATGTAGTTATTTGAAAAGTAAATCGAATGGATTTGAATTTGACTTTCATCATATGTCAAAAGCAATGTCTGAAATGTTCAATGCTTGCAAAGAAAACCAATGTTTCCTCAGCTGCAGAAGTACCCCTTCTATCTATGTGCAAAAGCTATTGCTTTCAAATTTTCTAAAAAAAACACACAAAAAAACATAAAACACTGACAAAATCATTGTGACATGTTTCCTGGCTCTCCAGTAACCCTTTAAATGGGATTGTATTATACTGTAGTTCTGTGTTGCATAATAATTGGTGGAAGAAATAATAAAGGGACCCACAAATGTTGAAGGTTTTGGCGCATAGCTACCTGGGATCTCCTAATGTGCTGTAGGTGATCATGTTATAAATGAACAATTGCTGAAGTTAGAATGGGCTCAAATGAATAATAGAATTATTAATGTTGTCTTTACTTTTGGCTCTTTGCAGAACATTGGTGCAGAGCACATGCCAAAGGCAGTCACAGAGGTTCCTTTCTCATTGGAGGATTTGGACCGGACCATAGCTGCCTTTGACACTGTGGAACAGCTGTTCAGATCCCTGAGCCCAGACACCTGGAGACAGGACCTGGACAGCATCTACACTCAAACACATATACATTATAGATCCAGGGCCTATCATCTGGCAAGCAGACATAATAAAGGTAAGCTATACTTTACAGTATATCTTTATATGTTTAAAGCCATTCATGAAACTGTCCAAACATATGTACATAAATTGCAGAACACTAAACCCAAACATACAGTATGTCCCTGCATGACTAGGATTTGAGTATAACGATAATCACTTTAATTTGGTCCTAATATAACTGCTACAAGTGGCAAGTGCTGAACATTACAAGACAGTTTTACAATACAAAACTTAAAAACTAAGACTATGAGTAGATTTGATGAAGTATCTAAGTAACTATCAAACTATAAACAGAGAGTAAAACATTAAAGAAAGTGCCAGTTTTGCAGCAAAGTTGTCTGTCTGTCAGTCAGTCAAATAAAACAATGACCTACAAGTGTCAAAAAGTTGTGTAGAGCTGCAGAGTTGGTAGTTGATCAATCAGTTTGACAGTACTAGCAACCCTTCGTGAATTGTTTATGGGGCTTTCAATTCCTAGTGAAGATATTTCTAGAAATAAAAAATATGTTATATTAGGCTTAACTACAGAGAGAAAATTGTGTAGCCATAAAAATATCATTTTGATTTTAATATTCCACTTAATGTAAAGTCATATGGATCAAGCAGTTACTCTGTACGTTTCTGTACTTTTATGCTGTGCGGATCTTGGAAAAGGTCTCAGAATAATATTTAAGTATAAATACGAGAAGACTTTTAAATGAGGCCAGTGGACTGGTAGTGACAAGTTAAGTTTGTAAGGTTGATGCAGGAAGATAAGAGCGGAGATGTTCTCATCCCATTTTATTGTGCTGCTGGTGGTGATCCTCAAATACTCTGCTGTGTTCACAGTATTTCGCTGCAGACTGGTGCAGTTGTTGGTAGCTGGTGTAATAGAGGGGAGGGTAGAGCATGCTGTCTTGTGCTGACCATTCTCACATATTGCGCCATTTTTAAAACTCTGAGGTACCGCATTGCAGAGCTCAAAGTCTATGGCTCGGTAATTTGAAGGAAATTATTAGTCAGGGCTGTGATGGAATCGTATTGCTGCCTTATGATGAAATGTAGCACGGGTGACAGCCAATCAAAACATGTGAATGAAGTGTTGCATATTCAGTGGTTGACTGTATCTCAACATTTTGATATGTAGGAAGGAATATATAAAGGTAGAAGAAACATCTATGTTCTTTACTCCCCTAAGATGAACATAGAACATGAAAATAATTAGTATTTAAAGAACATTCTGATGAATTTGTGTGTGGAAGTACATTTTGAACTTGAAAGATGCATACATATTATACAATATAATACACAAATATAAAAGATCATTAGTAAAAGGAAAAAAATGAGAAACCAGCTCATATTATGATGCAACATACTGTAGCCTAAAGTAGTTGTCGCATCATCAAATGAGCAGTTTGCTGTCCAGTGGGTCTAAAATTAGTCAGGACAGACGTAAGGTGACACAGGACCAGCGGTTCAAGGCAATTCTTTCCTGTGAAGTCAGTGCCAATGACCTGGAGTCACTGAAGCAATAGATTTTGTCCTTAAAATGCACAGAGACAGCAGATTTCTTGGCACGAATACACTTATTAAACACACACGTCACACAATCGTGGGAGCGTGTGTTTGTGTCAGTATAGGAGCATTCGAGCTTGCAGCAGAACAGAGTGCTTTCAATGCCGTCTATCTCACATGTGCCTTCGTATTGCTCTCCTGCACTCTTTTGGCCTTTCTACCCGTGGGCTCTCCTGTTCCTTAGTAAACGTTTGTGCTTGACAGCAAATCTATCTCTATTTATCAGTGCATCTGTGTGCTCGGCTGGCATCAGCAGGCTCCATATATGAAGAGTTTGTGCATCTTGCAGCACTAAAGAAGGGTGCATAGGTGCTGCAGGTCTTTGATACACTGTACAGGCGTAGCTCTCTCTAATTGGAAATTCAACCTGTGCAGCAGAGCAGAAATCTGCCACAGTCAGCAGCTTGGCTTTGTTTTCATTAAGACACACACACTCCGTAGCTCACACCCACCTTTGTTACCATGAAGGATGGTAAGCCCTATATCAAACTATTAATTGGGACACTTAAGTCTAAGTAACTCAACAACACTCTACAAAGCCTATGAGGTTGTTATTGTTGTTGTTGCAAACACACAATGCTTTTTTAAAAATACTGATTTCTGCCTTTGATGTGTATATTTAAGTCTACAGTTAAGAAACAAAATAGAATGCAGAATAGCACACTATATTCTACCTGTAGCTAAAATGATCAGGTTTAAACCACGTTGTAAAGCAAAGATTCTTTCTTATTAAAATTAAATTGAGTAGGAAATAGTAATTATTTTGGATTTCTCACAATTTTTCGCAATTGGGCAGATTGGTCCCAATGTTATGTATCCACTCATCCAAAATACACCAATACATTTCCTGATTTTGTTTAAACGTGCCACAGACATGCTTTTTGAACCAGTTGTCCTCATTTAACCTGTTAATACTCACACAAATGCAGACGTAATCCACTTTTCATTTAGACTGTGTAGCGGATGTGCTCAGAGCAACTCTCTCTAAGACAGAATGCAGGGATTTGAGAGGAGCATGTAAACACAAATATAAAATAAAACACCTCACACACAGAAGCATGCACATACAGTAGCTTCCATTTGTTGCATTTCTATTTGCCTTTTATAACCAATCTTATTTTTGTCATTGTGCCATGCAACTCAAATGGCTTTAAATAAAACATGCTGTAATCATGGGTAATTTTAACACTTAGATGGAACCACATCAGTGTTGTCAATATGAATAGTCCACCTTCTACTGTACCTACATCTCCCTCTCTCTCTGTATTACCAAAGCAAATTATTTTATCGCCTGCTCTTCTCTCTATAGTAGTAGTTCATTTGGCTTCCCATTGTGTATCATAAATAGAAACCCCCACAGCACATATTTCTTTTTGTGAACAATTGCTCATTGATTATCAATGCTATTAAGCTTCGTTTGACCTCACTGCAAATCCATTTGGTTTCCCTCTCTCTCACACACAGTATTGCACGTCAAGCAACATTGTCATTGTTACACTAATACTGAGGACGTGATTTCTAGGCAGTTTCTATTGCATGACTGATCTTTATTGTTGCAGAAAAGCTCAAAAACAAGCCAGTGCAAGCCAATCTCACCAAGTAGTAGCTGTAGTTCACCGCAAATATCGATCTTGACAAGTCCTTTATTCTTGTGTTGGGTCGTAAAAAATTGTATTGCACTTCAATGGAGTAAAAAAATCTAGCAATGACTTGAGAAAATGTAAATCATCTTCACTGCAAATTAACTTTGCTAAATATTTTACCTGTTTTGAGAAAGGATTATCCCATTTCACCCTACTATTTGGCTATATGTGCTTGTTTCAAAAAAGAATCAAACCGCCAGCTCCACCCTGTACTGGCTGTAGAAATGGCCCTCATATCCAAACCCTGCTTCTATTCTCATTCAGTCTCATAACCGCTTGCTCTGTCATCTTCATTTTCGTCTGGGAGCGGAGCAAGCTGCAGAGCAACGTGACATCATGACATCACTTTGCGTAAACATACACGCCACTTTCCTTAAGCCAAGTGTCGTGTTATATGTACGCATTTTGAGCTATCCACATGTATGTCTACGCTGTATACAGGGGATGTAAACATACACGCCACGTGTTATCGCGAGAACGTGCCGTGTTATAGCGAGAACGTCACACTCGTGTAAAAACAAAAAGGTTGGGTTTAGGAAAAGAACATTGGGGAAGGCTTTAGTAAAACTAAAAAATTACAAAAACACAACGGCTGACAAACGTCACACGCTTAGGAAAACAATAAACGGTTGGGGTTAGGAAAAGAACACTGGGGAAGTCCTGTGTTTTACCCACCCGCCACCGCAACCAACCAACAAACAACCACCTTAAGTGGACTTTTTTCCTTTCATACTACTTGTTATGCTATGCAATAGCAAGATATTGCAGGTCAATGGACGCAAAACACCGTGGAAAAACACACTAAAAAGTGAGTATGCATCTTAATAACACGCAAATAATGCCATACGAATTGGCGTGTCATACATACGCCATTTAAGGAGATCAGTCTGTGCAGAGGGTGTACAAGACTTGGGTAGGGTCAAGGTAGAGCCATACACTCTTCTATTCCAATTTCTCCTCAACGGAGAATGTCCACTATCACTGCCTAAAGGACAAGCTCTACTACCCACTACTCTGAGTGTACTCTGAGTGTAGTGCTTTTTGCCTCTTTCTGCTGGACAGAGGACAGTCACATTCTGACATACTGGAAGGTGAACACATCAGCAATTTCTTCTTGCCATGTTAGAATAGAATTCTTTATTGTCATTGTACAGAATACAATTAAATTGGATGACATTCCTCTTGGTGCTTTGCAAATAAATAAAAAAGAATTTAAAAACAAAACAAATCTCCAGTGCATACATAAAACAATGAGGTAGCATGGATGGTAAGTGAGTGCTTATAGTGCATACAGTTCGACACTCAGAGGGGCTCAGTCCCTAAGTCCTGGTGTGGTGGCCAGTTGTTGCAGACGGTGTGTGAAGGTGACTGGTAGTGTTCAGTGTCCGTATTGCAGTGGGGTAAAAATTGTTTTTGAGTCTATTTGTTCGGGATTTGATGGACAGTGCAAACAGATGATGTGGTGTGACGGGTCTCTTAGACTGTTGCCAGATCCGGTGAGGCAGCGGGAACTTGTTGTGTCCCGTTAATGCTGTAGGTGAACACTAGGAGCGCTAGAGTGTGCAATAGGTCATACAAGTTAATGTTATGTACGTAGAAGAAAAGGAAGAGTAAAGTGGAAGAATAGCAGTGATGCATGTCTCTCGGCTCGTACTTAAAATACCTTTACAAAACACCACAGAACTGAAGATGTCCTGCAGGGAGCGCAGGACACACTCAGTGATCTTTTGGGCGGTGTTAATGACCCTCTGGAGGGCCCTCCTATCTGCTGCTGAGCAGCTGGCATACCAGGTGGATATGCAGGCCAGCACACATTCGATGGACCAGCGGTAGAAGGACACCAGCAGCTTCTCCTCCAGGTGGTTTTTCCTGAGGATTCTCAGGAAGTGGAATCGCTGCTGGGCCTTCTTGACCATGTGGTGGGTATTGGTGGTCCAAGAGAGGTCCTTTGCGATGTGTGTGCCTAGGAACTTGAAGACAGGAACCCTTTCCACACATTCCCCATTAATGTGGAGTGGTTCTGTGTCTGCCCTCTGTTGCTTTTGCTGAGAGGTTGTTCAGTCTCCCTCTTCTAAAATTATTTCTACAGGTAGTGAAGCGACAGACGATATCCCAGTGGGTGCCTCCCATGGTGCTCAAGGCTGCCTCTTCTGAACCTTAGGAGACCATTAAGGGAATGTCCTGCATATTTCACATTTCTTTTTTAAAAAGTAAATAAATCAAGCCAGAGTGCACAAAAATATTTTCATTTAAAAGATGGAGAGAGCTTAGAGCTCAAAAGGACGCAGAGTTGGCTAGATTCCTCCTGAACAGGTAAGCATTGAGCCATACGCTGATTTATGACGGCTACTAGTAGGGATGGGAATTTTCAGTCATTTATGTACTCGCATTACATTAACGTACATAGAGTACTCAAGTTAGTTACTTGCAAAAACGCAGTGAGACACAGCCTGTGAATCAAATCCAACTGCTGGCTAACGGCGCCATGGTAACACGCACTAACTGCTAACGTTACCAAAGGACCAGGCATGGCTGGTTAGCGTTACAACCACCGTGACAGACATAAACTGCAAGTTTGACCTCCTCATAATGGAAACATGCAATTTAACTTTGTATGTTCTCTACAGGTCGCTAGGGCTGCACGATATGACCTAAAATCTAAATCACGATTAATTGCACATTTTACAATGACGATAAAATAACGATAATTACATGTTTTGTGATTCAACGACGGATACTGCGTTTTGATTTTTTTGAATGAAGTTTTTAAAAACTGCTTTTGCAGGATAACATGTAAATAGGCTATACAATCTATTTCTTAACTGCTAATTAACTTGTTAGTCCTAACTTTGAACCAGCAAATTGTGTTTTAAGCTTCTCTTTTTTCTGCTTGTGGAGAGCTACATGACACATGAAACTATACTGTATTGATAAGGACCGGCGAGTTACCAGGCAGACACACGGCTGACAACCTGCAGGTGGAGGCGCTGGAGACAAGCTCGGACATACACGCCACGGGCCGCTGTGGACTTGTGTCAGTCCCGTAAGCGGTTTCAGGAGAGTGGCTGCATGTCTCCGACAATGCACAAAACAACACCGGTACAAGCCAACAGCTGTCCACGGACACGGAGAGTGTGTCAGAGCCTCCTGGACGGTCTTTTGGAAGGGTGGCTGCCAAAAATCACCACTTAGAAGCTTAGAATATTATATTATTATTTATTTTATTATTGTAAAAGTATGTTGTTCACAAGCTTTTATCTTGTAAAAGTTTGTTGCTGACCGCTGCCGTACTTACAGGAACCAGAAAAGAAAAGAATTGGCGGATAAACCATGGATCAGAGTGATAGAGAAAGCATGGCTGTATCAAGAGAACAGACCAACAAACACGGAGAAGGGTACAGAACTTTTACATGGCCATTTTCATTTGAAAGTTCTTCCAGACGGCGCAGTCGACAGAACCAAAGTTATTTGTAACCACTGCAAAGTTGAATTTTCTTATCAAAGGAGTACTTCCAGTCTGAAATATCACCTAAATGCAATACACACAGTTGATACCAGAAAATCATTCAACGAAACAAACGCGATTTAGTTTTGTGGCGCGAGGCTTCGGCAGACTACGTTAGATGCAGCGTGTGGGAGAATTATAGATAAACAAAGGCAAGAGAAGCTAACAAATGCCATGGTGAAGTGGATAGCTACAGACTGCAGGCCGATTCATGTTGTGAAAAACATTCTGAGAATCGCAACAAATGACGGCAGGTATGAAATTCCCTCAAGACGCACCATCACAAGAAGAATGGAAGTTGTATTGAAAGGAAAGGACTGCAAAAGCGACAACTTTTGCACCCGCTGCTGCTCTCACTGGGGGGGACATCACTGGGTAACCATAATTACCTCGGAGTTACAGTGCATGATATTGATGAACAGTGGGCGCTGCATTCACATGCTCTGACTAATGAAAACAGAGGAGAGACATTATGCTGAAACGTGCGCGGGATACTTTATTGAAGTTTCACAGCAGTGGAATGTGTCCTATTAATGATAACATGAATGCCCTGGCAGTGGTAATAAGCTTTAATTTTGTATTTGCTTTGATTACATTGTTTAACTTGAGTTTTACACTAAATATTTTATTTAACTGCTACTGTATGAACAAGATGCTGATAAGTGTTTGCAGAACAAATGTTCTGGCACTTTAGTTTTTATGGCAGAACATTTAAAATAAAATTGCGCTATACACTACTTTTGAATTAATTATTGGATTTTGCGTATAACAATGCGATTAATCAGGGAAATCATGCAATTAAAACTTTTAATCATTGCCCAGCCCCAAAATATATAACTGTAGCAGGTAATATGTGTGTATATATATATATATATATATATATATATATATATATATATATATATATATATATATATATATATATATATATATATATATAAATAATCACCTGCTACAGTTTGGCATCAGGCTCTTCTTCTGCTGAGCAACAACGTGCACTTCTGTTATTCAGTCAGTGGTCTCTAATGCCAATCCTAGTGTAACCTATAGAAATAAAGTACATTTTAATTTCTGCTTTTCCCCCCTGGACCAGTAATTTAGTCCCTTATTTCCAATCAGCTTCTACCATAATCCCTTTGGCTCTCTTGAAATTGGTTTTGAACCATTGCAGAAGGCCATGAACAAAGGTCCTATGTGCACAAACGAGGTAATTTCCTTTGAAGTGATGACATGAAGAAAGATTGCAGTCAATATGCATTCAATCTAATGGCTCCTGCTTCCTCTTCTGTTCTCTCCTTCTGCATCTTTGCGTCTCTCATCTCTCCATCTGTTCTTCTACAGTCAATTGTTGTTGCAATTGTACTCATATCTAGTCTCTCTCCGTCTTCCAACCATTTTCATTAGATCAATATTGAGTATACTTTTAGTGTGAATTACAGCTACTTAGCCTCCCTCCCCAGTTTCATTTTTCCGTCTGTCTCCGACATCCCCCACATTTCTATTAATGATAGATTTGAATTGCTAAACGACAGTGGGAACATGTGCATGTGCAAAACTCAAACTACAGCAGCAGCAGTTCATGTCGACCAAACTCTAGTTAGTTTTTCATTGCTTGAACACAGTTTTCAAAACTCTACACACTTATCCCATGACTTTAACCACAATGTGCAAAACACTGTGGATTTACAGCACTTTGTTCAAATGCTAACACACTGCTGTCAAAACTGTTAACCACACATTCAAAACAAAATAAATCAGTCTGGTGCCTATCAAACACTGCTGATTGCAATTTTAGCTGAAAGCCTAAGCAGTTGTCTTGTTTTAGACTAGTAAGTCAACATATACGGTATTTACATAGAGAAAGCTCAGAAAACCTTTTTTTGTATACAAACACCAAATAAGAATGAAACAAGTATACACTGTACCGTTTGAGAGAAACAGGTAAAAGAGCACAGATACCAATACAGTATGGCCAGGTAATATGTCTGAGGTTACATACACAGCTATAACAAAACAGGAACAACACTATCTTTACTAAAGTAAAACTGCGTTCTTACTGTGTTTCAGAAAGTAATGGAGGTGAAAGCAATAGATACACCACATTCATTTGTATTTAGAGGTGATGCAGACATCCAATGTGAAGAAAAGTTGCTGCATGATGCTGGAGAGAGGCAGGATTAGTCACACTATTCTTTGTTACAGTTATGTACCTTTAGATCTTTATACATAAAATCTATATCTTTTCTTTAAAGAAACTATTGAGTAGTGTGAAGTCACTTCAATTGTTCAAACTGTAAAGATGAGAAATTGAGAATTTCTGTATGGGTGTTTGATGCTAGTGTTTTTGCTTTGTGTTCTGAGTGACAGTGCGTGTTATCTCAGTGAGGATTGTTCATAGTGTTTAGCTGCACTGAACCTGTTTTGAGACGTGTGTGAAGAGTTGTTGCTTGGAATGCAGGATATGTGAACGGTTTAGTTCAGGTGACTGTTGGTAGTGAAGACAGTAGTTTGAGTTTTGCACGTGGCTTCAGTTGTGCCCAGTGTTGTTTAGCAATCGAAATAAAACTAATACGAAGCTGTCTCTTCAGTGCAGTTCAAAACCAGCACAGCAAAGAGGAAACATAAATACAGCAACAAAAAAACACAACTAACTAGTCATCTTTTCTCTGTATCTCACTCACTGTCCAGTTGATCTAAACCGTCTCTTTGACGACGTCAAGCGGTACAGCTGTACGCCTCGCAACTACTCTGTAAACCTGCGCGAGGAGCTGAGGGCCACCAACGCTGTTTTCTTCCCTCGATGTCTGCTGGTCAAACGCTGTGGAGGCAACTGTGGCTGTGGAACTGAGAACTGGAACAATGGCTGCACCTGTCAGGCCTCCAAAACGACACTCAAACTACACGAGGTAGACGCACAAACACACACACACACATACTGACTACACAATGAGTGCATCTTAAAAATGTTTTTCTGTCATGGTGCAATATTTGGTACCTGCTATTGTGTAAGGAAGCAGCAGTAAGTCGGAAACTATTGATATGAAGAACTAAAGACTGTTATCAGTGATTTTGTAGGTGATGCCTTAATAAAAAATGTGCCATAGCATCTGTAAAAATGTCAAGACGTTACGGTGGCACCTTGGGTAATTCCTATTTGCTCAAATGCTGTATAGCATTTGTAGGATATTCATACGGTAAGCATTTGCATGGAAATGTAGGGCGACTGATGAAATACCACTAGTTAACCACTAGATTAAAAATGGGCATGTACAGGGTGGGATAAGAGCTGATTCATGTACGCGCACTTGTGTGTAATCTGTGATTTATAAAGGGAACATTGCTTACGGTTTTATAAATCTTAATATTTTTTTTGCCGTACGCCATTTTTGGCTTTTGGGCGTACGTACACTTATAGTAAGGCTCCTACACACACATTTTATAAACGAGACCCCTGAGGATTACTATTTTTCCCTCTTTCATCATGCACTATGAGAGGGGAAAATGTACCTTTTTTTATAATAATGACAAACATTTAGTGCTTTAAATACGGCTGTAATAAAATATGTTCATTTAATGTCTCTCTAAAATTTACAGCACATTTTTGGTGTGTGCCTGAAAGGGGCTAAAACGATGGTGGGTGAGTGAGTGAGTGAGTGAGTGAGTGAGTGAGTGAGTGAGTGAGTGAGTGAGTGAGTGAGTGAGTGAGTGAGTGAGTGAGTGAGTGAGTGAGTGAGTGAGTGAGTGAGTGAGAAGGAGAGAGATATTCGGTATGCAGAGGCAGGCACCACATTAACAATAAAGCAGCAATGCACCATCAGCCTCACACTTTCTCCCTGCTCCTCTCCTCTATTCGTCTGTTGGCCTCCATCTTTCTCTCTCAAATCTCTCCACATCTCTCAATGCATTGTTAGCATTCTATCACTCTCTGTCTCTCTCTAGGGTTTCATCATCCTTTCATTCTTCCCAATTCCCATTTTCAATTTATCCCTTTGCAATGCACCATTCTTGCTCTTTAAGCCTGTCATTCATTCTTTTCTCTCTCTTCCCTCCATCTCTTTGTGTCTTTGTTCTCGTATTGCTTCATTATTGAAAAATGGTCCACAGGGCTCTCTCTCTCTCTCTCTCTCTCTCTCTCTCTCTCTCTCTCTCTCTCTCTCTCTCTCTCTCTCTCTCTCTCTCTCTCTCTCTCTCTCTCTCTCTCTCTCTCTCTCTCTCTCTCTCTCTCTCTCTCTCTCTCTCTCTCTCTCTCTCTCGAAAAATAATACAATGGACATTTAGACAAAAGTAGGATTTGGGTTGTAACTGTGCTATGTCTAGGCCTAAGTGTGTGCATGCGGAAAAGTGCTTGCATGAGTGTGTGGTTGTGTAGCATTGTTTTTGTGTGCGTGTGTGCGTGTTTGAGAAATTTCCGTCCTCTTCTCCTTGTAGTCTAAGACCTGTAACTGCTTCCTTCACTGACTTACCTTCTAAAGAAATACATTATTACTCACACTATTGTTTCAGTGCTAGGAAGTCCTGACATTAATCATGGGCAACTTTGCTTTCGAGAACAAATTGACTGCATCTGTTGTGGAACAATTTGTACTTCCATTCCATTTTCACATTAGCAGTGGCACCTGCGAACAATGTGGCCATCTGCAACAATGTCAGTGATACACAAACACAGTAAAACACTGAGTAATTCTGACTATAAAATCATTTTCATTGTACTTCCAGAGACTCTCAGTCTAAACAGGGCCTTCTAACCTTTTTTCCACATTTGTAAATAATGGTATTACTTTTGTTGAAAACCACAATATGCAAACTTTTTAACAGTCTAAATGGTAACCACATACATATATCAGTTTGTGTATATCTGTAATCTGTGTGTGCACTGTACTGAGGTTTGGTATGTGTTTCTAAGATACGGTTTTGTCTTTGCACAGTCAGCAGTGAGTCCCTTGGACTTTTGGGAAGTGTTCCAGCTCCAAGATACCCTGAAAACAAATACGAATGAATATATGTTAAAATAATACAGGAATTTCAGTGTGGTCATTTATGATTAATTTAAAGATAAAGGGTGGAAGTGCCCCCAAAGTTTCACAGTAAACCATTGCATTCTTAGAAGGCTTGCTTGCTATCTAATCTATATTTTGGCATCTCACTTGCTTTAATGCCAAGTTTTTTGTTCTTTAAAACAGACTTTACATCAGCTTCTCACTATTTTCTCTACATTTCTCATGTCTCTTGTCTTTCAAAGTGGATTTATTGGCATCAGCTACAATGAGTGAAGAAAAATGAATGAATGGGTGTCGTTCATAAAATTTCGATACGGATACCGTGAATTTCGGTTCCTGAACGCTGAGATTTACTCCTTAGTTATTGAAATTTGGTTTTAAATGACAAGGCATTTTTCAATACTTGATACTGTGGAGGCAATTTGGCCGGTGCCTACAAGTATTGAAGTTACCCAGCCCAAGAGTAGACAAAGTATTTCTAACACCTACCAAAAATCCAGGCAAAAGTGAATACATTTTCTCACCCCTGCTGTCTTATTCTCGGACTCTTTTAGGTGCTGAAGTACGTCCCAGAGTTCTCTCCGTATCAGCGCCCTAAGAGGCCGAAGATGCGCTGGGTCATAGACGAGATCTTCCTCACACACCATGAAAAGTGTGAGTGTGCGTGTCCCTCCCAGCCCCCTCGCTGACACACCCAGTCTGGCACATGCATCTGGAACTGTTGGACGAGTTCCTCTTTTATCTCTTTTGCAACGGACTTCATATAATTACAGCAACGCAGACACACATGCAGCAAAGAAGAAGGCAGCATTTTGACTGACAAAAGACGCAGCTCGCATCATACACTGTGATATTTGTCCTCGCAAGTAAACCACCTACCTTTCTCTGTACACAGGCCAAACTTGTTATATTGAACTTTCCAGCAACTTGGGAGTCTACATTTTCCCTTTTTCAGTCGGAATTTCTTTCCTCTAAAAACCAAATTCGTAAGATTCTTTGGAATACAAAAACATTACCATGCCACACTATGAAAAAACAACATTATAATAAACTCACATTTACATTTTGATTTAAGGAGTTTAATGGATGCCAACTTGATTGAATTCAAATTTGACTCCAACCGCTGTGTAAACACTTTATTCATATTTCATGTGTATATATTTGCGTCTTCGTGTTATAAAGACAGTATTTGTAGGAACTTTAAGCCCTTCTTCAGCCAGGAGCATGCTGAGATGTATGAGCGTGAGACAGAATGAGGGAGGGAGAGGGGTTGGAGGAAGTGTAAACCAAAATAACACTTTATCTTGATGTGAAATTAGGCTAACCACAACCCTCTAGATCTGAATTGCATACTAACGCACTCAAACACACATTCGCTCTAGGCTTCTGCTCCATCCTTAAAGACAAAAAGAGTAATTATTTATACTAAAATCTTCACTGCTCTATTTATTAGTGAAGCCTTCTTGTTTTTCACACATTTCTGTCTGCATATATTCACGCTTCCCTTTGTCTATCCATCCATCCATATGCTTCCCGCCCCTTTTCTTTCTTTCTCACTGACTCCATCTCTCCTCTTTCTAAAGCACACACTCCCTCTCTCCCCCTTCATCACTCTCTAACACATGAAAAGAAAAGTGAGATCAGAATGCTGTGCTCTGCCCAGTTTTCTGAGCGTTCCTGGCATTCCAAATGCTAACTGGAATTCTGCTAACACGGATAAAACCATGATCCTCAGACCCTGAACACATAAGAGGAGAGGCGTCTAACAGAAAAGGGACAATCAAGCTGCCTGTTCGTAGATTACCAGCACTTCTGGATGAGAGAGGAGCCACTTTCAAAATACAACATTAAAGATTGCAGCTACTTCAGCGGTTTCAATCAGTATGTTCTTATATTCAGCATGACAGATTTTTTTGTCAGGCTGCTTTATAACCTCACAAAGATGCTCATTAGTATCACAATCTGACCCCATTTTGCAAGTCTGCTGCAGCACCACAGTGAAAAAGAGAGATGTGGGAATTAGTGTAATGTTCTTGGTCTCTTCTGAAAATACAACTGATACCTGTGTATGTGTGTGTTACATGGCTAAGCTAAACCTAGGCTCAAAGAACAAAAGGAACAGAGGAAAGGAACAACTAAAAATCGTAACATTAATGGTATTGGTATCCTCTCCCTGCGTGATGCATTTAGCGTGAGAATGAGATCTATGCTTGCTTGGATGAGTGTATACTTTCCTACCTAAGAGGGGTTGTGCTGTGTTAAACTGACTCACCCAGCCGCTGTTTCAATATGTGCTGCGGACCTGGGCCTGCTTGCTTCAGTGACCACCCCGTAGGGAGCAACCTCCGCTCCAGGTCTGCTTTCCAGCGTCCTTCGTCAAGCCCACTCTCAAGTTTTAAGGGTGTATTTACAAAGATTGTGTTGTGGGAAACAAGAAAACGTCTCTTTAATCCTACAGTCTCTTTCCAATTGCGGTCGAATAGTCAATTTTGCTTAGGAAGATTCCTAACGGAGTGAAATGACCCGGACGTAAAGTCGCTGCCATGATAAGAGCCGTTCGAATTGTCTAAGTGATAAGGAAAGGTGCTTCAATGCTTCCTTTGTTACCTCTTTTAGCATAGGATACACTGGACCATCCTTTACAAAATGCCGTCCCACAAGTCCTTACGGCAGCAAAATATAAAGCGACGCATCACCATTTCGCCGTTCATAATCAACATAAGATGCGCACTAGCGCCGTAATCCTATACGCACCATGCGTACATTTCATTTTCTGAGAGACATTCCAACACATCTAATAGGCCTAATAATGATAATGTACTTTTTGGCACTGTTTGAGTGTTTTAATAAACTGGTTAATGCGAGAACTTGACTCTCTTCTCCAACGCTTAAAATGACAGTGAGCATGTGTTAACAGAACTGTGAATGAATGAATCGCTGAATCCAAAGTTACAGAGCACACCGGACAGCGGTGTATTTATAGCCCAATGCAGCGTCTGAAACAAGTTACCTGTTCGCCCCCCATGGCTAATTTCAATATCTGTCACTACAGATATGACTACATCATAATGACCATGTGTAAAAGTAGGAATATTAAGTGACAATTGCACGTATTGGCTGCAACTTCAAATCAATTACCTGAAATACTCCACCCACACCCTCCCAAATAAGTTATGTACACCCCTTTCTACAGTCTCTGTAGGATATTGCTTTTAAATGATGCATTGAAGTGATGTATAAGTGTTTTCTTTAAAGATTTACTGTAATGATGAGAATGCTGTTTTTTAGTAACTGTAAATGATGAAGTACTATTTTCCAACCGGGTTGTCCACGTTTTTTAAGCCTGCATGAAACATCACATTTAGAAAGCACGGGCCAAGTATTCATATGCGCTTGTTTCACTGGCAGACTCACCGTCAATAACGCCCGCCGTCGCATGATTACAGCAGAGTGTAAGGGCAGTCGGATTCTCCTTGCACTGCGGTTGTCTTATCCCAATTCCTAAATTCTCCTTCACACCTTTCCTTGACCTCATGACGTTTACGATAAGGAAAAGTGGTTAGGAAAAGGACTCAATCAGATCAACAACACCACAGCCCTCATGTGAGTCTGACCCTGTCAATCAGCTAACCACACCCACGTCTCTAAAGACTGGGCTGATATAACTCTGTGTGTGTGTGTGTGTGTGTGTGTGTGTGTGTGTGTGTGTGTGTGTGTGTGTGTGTGTGTGTGTGTGTGTGTGTGTGTGTGTGTGTGTGTGTGTGTGTGTGTGTGTGGCTAGAGTATCCAAGCAATAGAACAAGAATTCCAACTAGTTATCATTTCCAAACACATGAACCAGCTGTGAGAAATAAAAGACACAGTCATCAGTCGTCTCTCCATCATCCCCTCCCATGTGTCACGCGTTTAGGCCCGCTTACACTGAGAAAAAGGAATTGTACACACTACTTTTGTTCTAAAGGCAGACGAAATAAAAAAAAAACTCGACACAGACGATCCCGTGGTCACGGTGAAACCCGATCAGCTGTGTGCCGGTGGCACTTTTATGTACATGTGTCACGGGTGTTATTTGGCAGGTGTGGGATACAAAACACTTAAATATTCCAAAAGTGTGTCAGGTTGTGTGGTTGTCACATTCCAAGTAATTTGCCCCAGACAACCTCTACCCACACACTTTTTGGCTGTAGCCTCACCTTGCTGTAAAGTTTCTGTCTTCTGTTCTCATGCAAAGTTTGCTTTCATTTCTGTGTGTCGCATTTTAAAAAACACAAAGCTCGTACAGAGTGGGTGATTTGTTCAACTTCCACAGAGGAAGGTTGGCAGGTAAAATAGTTATATTTTCAGTAGCTAACGAGCCAGATGGCGGTTAGGTAACGTGTCATTTTCCAAGATGCTTTGTTGCTAAATGTATACTCGAGCAAGCGCTTTTATGAAATCTGCAATATAGTCATGCATGTATGAGGCGTGTATGAGGCGTGTGTGTGTGTGTGTGTGTGTGTGTCCTGTGTCTGCCAGTTTTCTGGTGTTATCAGCACATTCCATTGTTGCATGCTCCAAAGTGACATTCCTCTTTTTTTTCCTCATAAACAGGTTTGTTTTCTCCTCTAGTTATTTACAATAGAACCACATGTATTTCAAATTCAGACATATAAACCTGCTTGTGTAATTGTTTGGACGTTTTTGTTTTGTTTATTAATGTCAGTTAAGAGAGTCATAACCACACACTGGACACATTTCAGATTATCGTGCTTTGTATAACATTTGGTCCAGAGTTTCAGCTTCCATTGTGGGGATTGTACGGTCATATTTTCAACTCAGAGTTTTAGCAAAACCCTGCTTTTCTGTATTCAGAAAAATATTCACGAGGAAACCGTATGCTTTACTTAAATAATTTATTGTGTCTTTATTGTTTTATTAAAAAAATATCAGCTGGTTTGTCTTGATAAATAAATTGTTTCAAGCATTACTGCCTCCAGTGTTTTGATTTTTTTTCCCCCTCACCAAAAAAATATTGTATCAGATATTTGACTGTACAGTGTCTTTATGTGGATACCTCACCGGAAAGAGAGATGTAGGGAGACTGGGACAGAAGTGACTAAGAATAAACACAAGCACAGACAGCAAGAAGAAGAAAGCGTTTGGATGAAGAACAATGAGGTTGTTGCTGTCAGATACATCCTTGCACACAACACATGGAGCACACAGGTCACCATGGAAACCACAGATGTGTTTTTAAGACCCACGTATCAGTGGTGAGTTAAGGAGAGGTCATATAATCGTGACTAAGTCTACTGTTTAGTCATGCTAGCGGCTCTGGGAGGCTGTACTTCTCCAGAGTGGTGCTTTAAGCTAAATGCTAACGTCAGCATGCTAACACACTCACAATGACATTGCTAACATGCTGATGTTAAGTGCATATAATGTTTATGTTTGGGATCTTATTGTTAAATAGCACTAAACCTAGTACTTAAGTACAGCTGAGGCTGTTGGGAATGTAATTTGCAGGAATTATTGGACAAATAGAACATTTGACCTGATGATGGTTCTACATAAAAGTTTAATAAAGTCAAGATATTATTTTTTTATTGTTATTACAGCATTAATATCTGTAGCAAATTGCATGGCAATCCACCCAGCAGTTCTCCTGACATCTCACTGAAGAAACTCAAATATCAACCAGATGTTAAAGGAAAAGTCAGGCGATCTTCTGGCATTCAATTCAACAGCTGTTAAAATATCACAGTCTAGACCAAAGTGGTGGACCGACATAGCCACCCCGAGAGCCGTGCCACACGCATGGCTGAAAACATGTGCATTGATAATATAGGACACCATCCATTTAATTTGGGTTTAATTACGTTAAACAACAAATTCAATATTTGTTTCTGTATTATTAATCGGCAAGTTGGATAACAAGACTTTGAACAATTTGAGTTTTTGCATAACAACAACATGGATGTTGATGTAAACTCCATTTACAAGTCAGAAACGGGTTATTACCCTAACTTCCATATGACATGGACGCAGCATCAGCCACACGGTTTAAAAGATGAGGAGAAAAGAAATGACGACAATAATGAAAATTTACTTTAAAAGGGATCACTGTTTTCAAATGAATATAGTATTACCCATGTCTATTCATTCAAGTTTCAAATCTCTCAAGGCTGCTTCCTGTCTCCATGGTTGCTGTGGCAACCCTTCCTGTGCTGTTATTACACAGCAGTCTCCATGTACAGCCAGCCGGTCACATCCCACAAGCCACCAACCATCCATCTCTCAGTCCATCCTTTCATCCATCAGTGACTAGTTTTTAAGTTACTCTAAAAAAAAAAAGAGATTAATCAAAAACAATGTAGTCTTCTCTTAGTCCCCACTGAGTTGAGAAAGATTAAATGAGAAACATACAGCAAGATAAAAGAGTGAGCAGGTTTAAGATTAAAAAACGTGAAGTAAATATAAAGAAAGAGAGAATATAAGGGAGAGAGAGAGAAGGAGCATGCTGGTTTGAACCCATCATTCCTACAAGGCTGTTTATGTGTCTGTCAGCAGCTTCTTATTGTTTCCTTGCGGGGACGGACACACACACACACACATTTTCATAAACAGGCATACATATAAATGACATGCATACATATACATATAAATGACACTCAAGTATAGGACCATCAATGAGGCCTTCTCGTTCTTTAACTGCCCACTCAGTCTCTACTGTGCATCCTCATGCTAATATCCCACATTCCCTTTGATCCGCTCTGTCCTGTGATGCTTTCTTCGTCTTACCTATCAGGACAAATCACCACCCAGCTGTTACCAAGGAAACCAGGAAATGAAACCATAAAAGATGGAGGGAAACATCTCAAGACCTTTATTCAAACCTCTGTCACAATATTTCTCTCATGTTTCCTTCTATCTTCTTATATTCTTTAACACATTTGTCATTTCCCGTTTTTCCCGTCACTTAAAGTACATAACTGGAAGCAGTGTTAAAAGGGACATAGATTTTCAATCTTACTGTCATATATTAGTCATGGGGGTGGCAACTCAAACATACACCATACCTTTCAGCACTCACTGTGCTTCTCAGACCATTTTCATATATCTTTCTTTGGTCGGTGGTTAAGGGCAGGGCTTGGCAATTTCCTCTGCACATTAGAGGAGCTTGTGCTACGGTGGAGGTTATTTTTGAGGAATCCTTTTTCAAGACTAACTTGTTAGGCTACCATCTGATTGCCATCTTCAAAGTTTAAAGCTTCATTAATCAATAGGTTATTATTAAAAATTGTTGAAATGACTACATGTAATGAGAAAGCTGTCGCTCGTGTGATGGACCCACAGATTATTACCAGACTCTGCAGCCCCCCCTCAGCTCTACAGAGCTTAACAGCGTCTTACAGCTTGTCGTTTTGGTTTTCGGGCTGCAACTTTGCTGTTTTGGTTTACTCTCACAGCTCTCATCAGTGTCGTTTCCAGACACATCAAAGAACTGTTTTCGGGGGGGGGGGTGTCTAACTGTGTGCCAATCACTGCTCATGGACACACATCCATTCTCCCTTGTGGGGGGAGGGGCTTAGGAGACCATTTTGGGCTTTAGTGGAAAGGGGGGAGGGACTGAGAAGTTGTCGATGTTCAAATTGTTTGGCCAAGTCCTGGATCTTCGCAATCCTACCTACAGCACCTTTAACTGTAAAAATATAGTGAAGGAACCCTTTAAGGGTACTAAAGTATACCCTTCACTTACTTTAATACCGTCTGTATTAAAACAGCAAAGGAAGGGAGGAAATTTAATTCAAATGGGAAAATCCTATGTGTAGTTTGGGTGACCTGACCCTTTAAACACAGCTACCAATAGTTCAATTTATGTATAGTTAAAAAAAGAAACCATCAAGAGAAATCTACTTGAATTTTCCTGTTTTTCAGGCCGTCCCTGCAGCTGCTGTAATATGAATTGTCATGCAATATTATTGAATTATTGAAATGTTGTACCAATATAAGCTGTGGTTGAATTTGGCCGCACTCAGCATTTTGCTATCCATGGAAAAGGAAAGCTGGGCTATTTTTGGAGTCAAAAACGGGTAAGAGAAAAAAAAGTTAAGCACAAAGCATGATCTAATTTAGGGTGGAGGTTCGTCACAGTGAATCAGCCTGGACAATGTTTGGGATAGAAAGGGTTGGATAAATTGCCTAAAATACAAACAGTCACAATGAGAAAGACGTTATACTTGACAGAGAAAGATATGGCTGAACAGGAGGAGTAGGGAAGGGAACTGAGGGAGACTTGACTAAACACAAACAGAAAGAAATACAGAAAGTCGGATTAAGAGAGACAGACAGAGAAAACGCAACACACAGACAGATGATGAGGAGGTGGAGGAGAGCTGATGAAGTCATTGAGGCATGTTGGAAAGAATGGCGAGAATTTGACCCATAACTGAGACGCGATGTAGCGAGACAGCGCTGCCCTACATCACACACACACACACACTGAGCTGACATCTAGCAGAAATGAATGGGAGGAGCATTGTCAATCTGTCCTTTATTTTTTTTTCTCTGGATTATGTCAAACACAAGAAATAAAAAAAGTGCTCCACCATGACAGTATCCAAATGTGTGGGTGAAGATTTGACTTCACCACTTTAACCTAGCTTCTCTCAGTTTTTCTTCCCTTCGGCAGAACGAGCACGCGCACACACACACACACACACACACACACACACACACACACACACACACACACACACACACACACACACACACACACACACACACACACACACACACACACACACACACACACACACACACGCCCCATCCTTCCTCCTTGTCCCTTGCTCCCATCTTCCCTTCCTCTTTCACACTACATTATAGAACAGCTTTCATTTAGGTATGAATATTAGATATTTCTTTTGAATAATGAGAAAGACCGTATGTGAGGAATCTGCAGACATAAGGAGAAAAAGGACAGTTATACTTGTAGGTCTTCACTTGCACATTTAAAATAGTCCAATAAAAATGACATTCACAGATCCAAACTGTTCCACTAAATAAATTATTAACTTAAAGTACAAGTCAAGAAGTGAGGTGTGTGTCTGTATGTGTGTTGGGAAACTGCAAGCTTCTCCATATAATGATTCTAGGAGTGACTGCAACTCTTTGTGAGATACAAAAATATTTTACAACTGCTTTTGTATAGTAAGTATAAAGACAATCATGTTTTTCTTGAATGGGAGGTTTTATTGTGTTTGCCATATTATATGGCCCTTGCATACATAAAAAACACCATCTGAGGTTTTTAAAGTTTTACACGTGACTTCTAAAGGGATGGAGACAAGCACAAACAAATATATGATTTTCATTTCTTAGTTCCTGAAAAGTCAGGTTTTGGAAATTACATTTATAGCCGTGTCATATTGGAAGAGAACAGGGCAAAGGGATCAGAGAGAGAAAGGAAGAGGGAGAGGGGTACAGGACAAACAAATAACTGAGGCGCTGGAGTCACTTTAATTTGATGGAAGTGATTCATTGCTGTGTCCGCCTGATGTGCGAGCATGTGTGTGAGCTATAAAAGAGTTTGTTCTGGCAGCATGGGAGCCTCATGGCACACTTCGTTCTTACAGACTATTCAATTACCTGAATTGCCTGCCGCACAAGCTTAAAGAGCATACCTACATGCACACGTGCACACCAATTTTGGGATTTGTACGCTGGTGAGTTTTGGCCAAGATGCATGTTGGTAATGCAGACTGTAGGAAGAGTTTTAAAGAAAGTGGCTTCAGTATTGACCAATGTTTGTTAGCAATCGAAATAATTGTAATGTACTCCTACTAAATAAAAACAAAAAAGAAAGAAATGCAACTTCCCTGTCACTCGGTGATAAGATTAAACCCTCATCACTCTTTTCTTGCTTACCCAACTCTTTGCTCTCATCTTACCCACAGCCCACCAATCCCTAGGAATAATAATAATAATAATAATAATAATAATAATAATAATAATAATAATAATAATAATAATAATAATAATAATAATAAAACATCTGGGGTCCGTTTCAGGTAGGAGGTTCAACAAACTCTGAGTCTAAGCCTGACCTCTGAGTTGATTTACCCTGAGATGGGAAACTGAGTTTTTGGTTTCACAAAAGCTGATTCAAGTTGGTTCAATCAACTCGGAGTAGGTTGACTCGCGTGCACCAAAGACAGGAATGGAGCCATGATACTACGATTCACCATGGCAAAAACCACAAACAAACGGGTCGGCGGAAATACTCATGCGCACATATGCGAGTTTAAACATGTATTAGGCTACGTTAAAAAAGCAACACAGCGGCTGCTGCAAGAGAGAGAATTTGCGTTGGAGAAAATTGCTGCTAGAGTAAATGCGTATATTCCAATATAATGTATATCATATTTAATCATAAGTAGCCTATAGCTAATATTACTGAAAATCTATTTCATTTAGGTGCAAAATACTGCGGGCGAAAAAGTCCTAGGCCTACTAATCTCATTCTGAGGCTGCAGCACCATCATTAACAGAATTATAATTCATAATCTTTTATTTCAAAGGATTTACATCATTCACCTGCAATACTGTGCAACTCCTTTTTAATGGCTCAGACTGGTTTGTGTCCAGGGAACACTAAACATGTTTAAACTCTTTACTTTCATTGACCCGTATACGGGACATTCAACGCTCAAAGTGGACCCTGCTTAAATTTTGTTATAAATTTGACGCATTAAATCTTCAAAATATATGGTCATGCAGCACATCGGTTGAAAGCTTAGACTGTCAGGATTTAATTAAGCCCAAACACAAAGCATAAGATGATTTATAGCAGTTATAGGCCTACAACGTTTCAGAGCGATCTCTTCTGAAGGCGCTTTATTAAAATGCTCTGCATCACCAAGGTTGTAGAGACAACTGTTGTAAAGAATGTGCTGGGATGTAGAGCACGTCCACGATGGGTGACGTTAGTGATATGAGGACGGATAAGGTTATGTAGCTTACATAACTGATAGACTGGGAAGAAAAACCATACCGCTCAAATAGGAAGTTATCTGGAAATTAAAATGCATCAATATCATCTTCCGACGTATATTTAACCCCCTGCCATACAGCGTCTTCATCAACGGGATCGTCAATAAAAGGAAATGTCATGTTTTGAGAAAAAACTATGTTTTAAAGTCTGCCTAACAGTTAATAAACGAACAAGGTTTTTTTTATTCATGCCAATATAACAAACTGCGCTAAAGTGCGCCTGATACAGACTGAATGAATGAATGAATGAGGAAGGAGCGTTAATTCTCTTCATACATCCATGGGGAGGAGTCTGAGAGAAACTCAAGGTTTCTTGAAGAAAACCTGCTCCCGACCAGGTTAGGTTCATAGGCTCAGTTACCATAGTAACTGACTCTGAGGTTAAGCTACCTCTCTGAAACGGAAAACCCAGAGTTTCCCTCATCTCAGGCTTAACAAACTCAGAGTTTCCACTAAACCTCCTACCTGAAAGGGACCTCTGATCTCACTCATTCCCCATGTCGATCTAGAGAAAACATAAACATAAAGAAAGCATAAATAAAACAACACATACAAAAAGACTCAAGATAGATGCAGGGAATAGTGAATCCAAAAACAGCATGAAAGAAGGAAATAGCAGCTTCTGAAAAACACCATTCCAAAATGACATATAGCTATCAGGGGCCATCTGGGACATTATTCACACTTACCTCACACATATACAAGTGAAATTCTCTTACACACTCTATCTACACTCTAAATCCTTTCATACACACTACACTGAAACCTCACGCAAATTAACATAAACACTACTGAAAACGTTCTCATAAACGCTGCTAAAATGCTCTTATAATCGCTACTGAAACCCTCTCCCGTGCAACACTGAAAAGTTCTTCTAAACGCTACTGAAAATCCTCTCACACTCGACACTGAAACGCTCTCATGCGCAATACTGAAGCACTCTCATATACACAACTGAAACGGGAATTCACTTGCATTAATGTATATGAGAACATTTCAGTATAGCACGTGAGTTTCAGTAGCATTTACAAAAGCTTTTCAGTGGTCTTTATGAGAGCATTTCAGTTGTGTTTATGAGCCCATTTCAGTATTGCGTGTGAGAGGATTTCAGTTGAACGGGAAGACGTTTTAGTTGAACAGGAAGGCGATTCGGTGAAAACAGAAAGGTGTCTGGGAAAAAAATCCCTGTCCGGGATTCAAACCTGGGTCTCCCACATGAAAATCAATGATATTACCCATTGAGCTATTCAAATGTTGTAGGCTGCAGGTGATCTTGCAACCTACAACATAACTGTCGTAAAACCCTAAAGAAGGAGGGGAGAACATCCCAACCTGCATCTGTTGACTGCGTTGTGATGTTCTCCGCTGATGATAATGTAATGCTTGCTTGTGTTAGGCAGCCATCCTGCCGACTGAAGACATTAGTGTCACAAACGTCTGGATGTATTAAACACGCGCTGCACGCTTTCCTTTTCACAGCCACGCTCCAGTAAACTGTTCAATTTGCTGTGACCAATTCTTGATGTACTGTTTGTAACGACTGCAAAAGTGCAAACAAGTATTCCACAATGTTTTCTAACGATTTCAAGTTTTTGAGGTAATACAGCCACTTAAGAAACTGTTTTGCTTGTTTCTGAATTCATCCTTAATTCAGAAAAACAGAGCTCCCTATTTTCGGAACTAATAAGCCAATGCCTCATTAATTCAGAAAGACAAGGTTTTATTCCCAGCCACCTTACCGTTTCACCTAAACGTCTTCCCGTTCAACTGAAATCCTCACACACACACACACACACACACACAATAGTGGAAAGGGCTCTTAAACACAACTGAAATGCTATAAAAGTGAATTCCCGTTTCAGTTGTGTATATGTGAGCGATTCAGTAATGTTTCACTAGCGTGTAAGAAAGCATTTCACTAGAGTGTGTGAGAGCATTTCACTTGTACAGTATGTGTGTGATGTAATTGTGAATAATGTCCCAGAAGCCCCTCATATATTTCAGCCAGTGACCGCTCCAAGCAGGAAAGTGTAAAGGTGGTTTAAAGTATAAATAAGCTTCGGTATTTTGTGCCTTGTGCATGTGAGAGAAACCCGTCTGGGAGATCTGGGGTTAGTCAAACCAAAAAAGGTGCAAAAAAACAGGAAACACATGGGAGGGAGGGGGAGGGAGAGAGATTCCCACTGTTGGTTCCTTTATAAACACACGGTCGCTTATGTTACAAGAATTTGAACCGCACTAAACACCGTGTTTGACTTCCAAATTCCCACTGTTGGTATTTAAACAGCTGCTACATGATGGAAAAAAATACACCGGGGCTCACTTTTAAAAGGTTCAACGTAAAGGTAAAATGTTACAGACATTTTGTAGACAGGGCTGTTATTTTAAGTGACAAACTATTATATGGTAGCATTGCAAAGGAGATGGGATTCAAAATGTTTCTGCAGTAAAGTGTATGTAGTATAATTCTGTTCCTTAATTCAGTACTGTATCTCTTATTGATGTTCAGGTAAATTACCATCTTGTGTGTGTGTGTGTGTGTGTGTGTGTGTGTGTGTGTGTGTGTGTGTGTGTGTGTGTGTGTGTGTGTGTGTGTGTGTGTGTGTGTGTGTGTGTGTGTGTGTGTGTGTGTGAAAAAACACTGGGGTGCCATCACAGGGTCGTCCAGGAAAAAAAAAAGGTGAACCTGGCTTAACTTTTGCTGCAATGCAATGTGTCGTCATCCAGCAAGGTGCTGCGTGGGCCAATTGTACATCCATTTGACATTCCTGGTGGATTACATTGAAACGTGAATGTCACATTTTACTACTACTGTACCTACTGTGCTGGCCTTTTTATCGGTCTGAATCCCCACTAATGTAAACGTAATGTTTGGACAATGTGTGGTCATGCAAGTTGCATTAGTTGGGTCAGTCGAGGACATCATCATTCATCTTGATACAGTAGCTGTTTACATGTAGCAATGACACGAGATGACATAATCACTCCATCACAAATGCAAGTACCTCTAACCCTGTCGAGCGTGAAAACATGCAGACAGTTATAGATCTGTTTAATTGATTCAATATAAACTAAAACATACTTAAGTTAGTGCAATATAGCAATACGGTTTTATATCCAATCCCAATTTATATGCCCAAAAACAGTTTATATAGCAAGTAAAGTACAGAACTACTTGCCCAAACATACTATCCCTTGAGGAAATCCGAAGCATCTTCAAGGCAAAACAAATGAGACGTCTTTACCGACTGAGCAAACAACCAGTATGAACTTCTAACCTCTGCAAAACAAACTGCTCACAAAGATTATGATCCACCATCAGTATAAGGTATTGTGATAAGGTCTCTAAAATGTAATTACTTTATTCTGTTGTGGGCAAAACAGGGGAGACAGCGAAATCACAGAATGTGCTTTGCGAATTAGTGCTCTGTTCCGTCGTAGTGCCAAAGACGTTTCCGGTGCTCGTCTGGTAAAAAGGCCATTAGCTCTTGTTTGTACTGGAACAAAGTCATATTCAAAAGACTTTTGAAAAGAATTTTGGGGAAAATGCTCTTGGAAGACAAGGTCAGAAGCAAAGTGACAAGGAGACAAATCAAGTTTTACATTTCCTCTGGGTCCAGCTGGTTGAGAAATGCACTTCACAGAAAAGCCGACATCTAAGATAGTCTGAAAAAAACTTGATTACCCTATGTTATGTGATATATCACTTGAGGACAGTTTCCTGGAATGGTGATGTGGAAAACATGTCAGTAATAATCACAAGTGTTAGAAGAAGTTCTACACTGCAGCATGAGTGTGATCTTTGTGTTCCTAAGTTTTTATTGCATTTACCTGAATGTGTGTATTTTTATGAGCGGTCTGTAATCACACAGTAGCAGAACGACATTGTTTATCTCTGTGTGTGCGTGTGCGTGTGCGTGTGCGTGTGCGTGTGCGTGTGCGTGTGCGCGTGTGTGTGTGTGTGGTGCAGACACCCACGGGCATGCTATCTGCAGTATGAAAGGAAGTCTGTTCTCTGACATCTCAGTCTGACTGCCATAACTCATAACTTTTAATAACCACAAAACACACAGTAACATACCCACACAATAGATAATGTCCACACAATCGATAATGTATGTGGCTGGACAGATGGACACATCTAAATGAACACACAATTGCAAACACACACACACACACACACACACACACACACACACAGTCACTAAATAAAGTCCAGACTGGCTGCCCTGGATGCCCCTCAGCTACATGATTTACAGTGAGTGTCTGTGAGCGTCTGACCTGTTTTCGATGATGTTGGTGGAAACTTCCAGACCATTATTCATGTCTGTGCAAAACCCTGACTCAGGGACACGCTTTTTTGTTTTATGTAAGTGCAATACAATGTGCTAGAGGAAGGGAGAACTTTGGCTTTTGGTTGCTTATTTGTTGCTTCTAATCAACGATCTTCATACTAAAGACAGCGCATTTCAAGCATCGCCAATGGTATGAAACGGTACACACTTCCTGACTCCTAAAAAGGCGTGGCCTTGTTTGAACGTGTAGTGAATGTCATGTGGATGAATGAAAAGTTATATTTAAATAATGTTTTAATATGTTCTTTTCCTAACTTTAGATTTACACAGCTAAAAGACATATTTAGCGTCACAGAGATTAGTTTTGTTAGGGCGTTCACGAACGTTATCTTCTCTGTGTTGCCAGAGCTCGCAAGAGTTCGGTCCTGAGACAGAAACAGGTCTCAAACAAAGTTAATTTTCTCCTGATGTGTCCATCTGAAAAATGCCATTTTAGTGTCAGAATGTTCTGGAGATATGTGGCTTGTGAGAAATGAGTCCAATATCTATTTCCGTGACTATGGGGCGAAAGGATTGCTCATAATCTCTGTTCATGTTCACTTCTCCCATTGGAACCAATACACTCGGACCTGCCGCTAGTCTCCTAAAGAGGCGTGGCCGTGGCGGCGCCCCCGTCACACAGATACAGAAAACTAGCTCGAGATAGGGCGTCTCAGTTCTAAACTGTCCTAATCTTCATTTAGTTTTTCCAAGATAATAAACAGACACATTCAGCTAGGTAAAGCACACACAATCAGTCCCTCCAGAAAAACGCTCAGTTTTTTTGTGATTTTTGCAGGCACAAATGCTTGATTATGCAGCATGTTTTCTTAAATGCGATGGAATATGCGGGATATTTATGCAATTTTATGCAATGAAATTGCAGGAACTTGCAAAAACTGCGGTTTGATGAAAATGAGAAAAAAAAAGTGATTCCCCCAACACAATGTTCTCACTAGGCGTAATTACGTCACTTCATAACGTTCCCATGGCAACAGGGAAAATGGCTGCTCTTGTGTGAAGTAAATGCAACATTTTTCAACTTTCTGCTAAGATATATGTGACTTATTTGCAACGAAAATGCAGGGATTATGAAATCATGCAAGCCCGGCATATTTTGCACGGAAATCGGCAATTTATGTGCCGAAAGTGCGTTGTATTTGAAATAATGCGGCCCACTCATAAATATGCGGACTTTGGCTGATTATGCATTGAATTATGCGATCGCATAATTGCGTTTTTCTGGAGGGACTGCACAATGTATGACAAATGTGCTGAGAGTCAATCATATGGACTGAAAAACAGAGCTGTAGACGCAGGTGTTGATTCTCTGTCGCATGGACACTAAATATATCCTTTGTGGTGCTTTAAGACATTAAGACATCCTACTGACGGTACATCATAGTAGATATATTTGACTTAATTAATTACGTGGTCAGAATATTGATAGATATGCATAGATACATTCGTAAAACTGACAACATTTATCCAACATTTACCAAGGTTAGGATAACTTTCTCTTAACACGGTTCAATATGTCAATTACACCGGTCCGCAAACGACTCCACTGGCTTTCATTGCAAGCTGGATTCGACTTCAAGTTTCTTTTGCTTGTCTATAAAGCACTGAGTGGCCTTGCTCTATATTATGTTAGACTTGCTTAAAAGCAATGAACCACCCACATCGTTTTTAGATGTGCAGGGCACTTGTCTTGCTAAACCAAGGGTCAGTTACAATTTTTTTTTTTTTCCTGTTACCATTTAACAAAGAAGAATCTTAGCAACTGAATACTTTATCTAAACAGGGGACACAGCCTGACATCTGAGGCACAGCCACATTGCATGTTGCCGGAGTAGTAATCAGAATCTTTAAAATCAGGGTTTGAAATACAGGGGAGCTACTGGGAACTCGGCTCCCCTGAAAGAGACGTAAGCTCCTAAGAAAGTCTCATTTGAGAAATTTAGTGGGAGCTCTAAAATATCAATTTTTGTCACTGGATTTTTTTTTGTATACATTGTTATTTTCCTATATACAAGTTTCAGACATGCTGTTTCAATCCTATATGTGTAGGGTATTGACACAGTTTGATGCATTTGTTATAAGAGTAGCGTAGCTCTGTGTGTGACAGAGACCATGACAATGGATGTGCTCAGAGCAGACAGGTGTTGGCGATCGGATATTAAACAGTAAAGTCGTTAAGTGGTAGTAAATGTACAGTGTAGAATTCAGTTTGTCCATTAATAAATGCTGCAGCTCCTCAAGACCCAAGTAATATTCCTGTGTCTCGCTTCCCACCTGCTGCGTAAAGTGACGATGGTTAACATCAACCTTGGCCCTCCATTTTATGGCACGGCTCTACTGTGGGGCGCACATTTTTCGTCATCTTAAATTTCAGACAGAGGCCTCATGCTGTAATTGGACCAGTGAAAGCAAGATGGAGCAGGCAGGAGTCCGACTTGTGTGGGTAGGAGTGTTAAAAGCATTTGAAGCCATTAACACAATTTTCTCTCCCTTCACAGTCTTTTAAAAGCAATGCAGTCTGACACTGTCTGTTTCAGCACTGTGTATCTGTCTCTAACAGAAAGATTTAAATCAGGTTGGATGAAGATGAGTCAACCTCGCACTCCTCCCTTGAATAAGTCGTCATTTTCCTCTTATATCCCGCTTTCTTCCTCTAGTAAAGAGAGAGGGATAGACTCAGAGGTGTATCCCTCCACCTCTTCCTCTCTATCTAAAGCAGAGGTTAACATGCTCCCCATGTTTTCCCATCCATTAGAGGAGCACTCTCAGATTTATATGTCTTACATTCATTTATTGTTTTTTATACTCTATCATACTACCATGATTTAGATTTTTACTTTTCATCTTTTGCTCTATTACTCTTGTTCATCGGTCTCTCTGGATCATTAATTTGTTTTATATTTTATTTCTCTACACCTATGATCTGTACTATTTTCCCTTTCCCCTCTCCATTAGTCTTTCCTTCTTTCCACTGTAGATCCTGTTTTGTTAAATTCTGCCAAAAAAAAAAAAAAAAACTGCTTCTCGTCTTCCTCTCTTTTCACACTCTTGGTGTCCCATATTTTCCTCTCTCCTTTTTCTCCATCTCTACCTAAGCCTCTTTTTCTGGCTTTCTAATTTTACTTTTCCCTTCATATCTCTCTCTGTGTCCTGTCTGGAATGCCCAAACCCCAGCTGCAATTCTGCCGGCTTTGCTATTTTTTTCATCCCATAGATAAACTGACTAAGATTATAATACATTGACTGAACACATACAGCAAGTAGAGTATGAGTAGAGTAAAATGCACATGTAGGTGCTGAAGATACCATACCTGTCTCCACTCACATCTCTCCACACTCTCCATTTCATCAGCTGCTTTGTTAGACAGCGTCCGTCTGACTGCTTGGCTGACTTCATCTTTACTAATGAAGCATGTTAGTGACAGTCCTACTAATCCTGCCATGGCTACACTCTTAAAGGAATACACAGTGTCACAGTGTAATGTTTCAATATGCACTCTTTGACTGGCAACATGGTTAAAGTCCTTCTTACATTGCACAATAATAAAAGTCATAATTTTTAAGAAGTAAAATGTTTTGGATCAATTTTTACTTCTTCCAACCATGTTAAATTAAGAGTCAATGTAGATTTCCATATTGCAATAATATCATAATCCTACAATGAATCATTGTGAAAAAAAAAACAGAACTTTCTAGATGCGTTGTTACTTTGGCCAGGTCAGCATCAAAAAAACAAATTAGTACATTCATGATTTTGTCCATGTTGACATTAGTTGCTTCATGTACATTTATTAAAAACTTGGCATTGTTTAGCTTTTGATATAGCTAGACGTCTAAACTCTGGGACGAGGCCGTTATGTTTAATAACTGCCATGCTGACTCCAAACACACAGCTTTGTCAAGGCAGTTTGGGCTTCAGATAGCTTTTACACAGCAGTGGCCATCGTTAATGACAAGTCGTGTTCCGCTATGAACGTACACACATGTATTTGATGTATTTGTATTGACACGGTCGGTGAAGGCGAAGTCGCAACGGTAGTGGTAGCCGTCGTTGCCGGTAACGTACTCGTATGACAGAGTGCACGGACCGAAGCTTTGTGACTAGCATCTAATGACTACCAAGCACTTTCTTACCGCTGCTGCCGTCCCGTCTCTTCCTTCATCACACGCTGCAGAAGTAACCGGCTCCCTTAATCTGAGGCACCAAGTGCTAAACGGCTTCCCGTCTCCACCCTTTTCATCTTGTCCTCTATTCCTGCCCAGCGGCAGTTGTTTATTAACTGCTTTCTCAATTAAAGCCGTATCTACATGCTCCAAGTTTGACAAACTTTGCCTCCATTTTTTTTTAGCCACGTTACCACAGAGACGGTCTCTGGAAGACCACACCACCGCACTCTCGCTTTTCGGCAAAGACCCGCCATACTTTGCATCTGATTGGCTAGAACTCGTTTCATTGGTAGGTGGAAGTTCGATGATTGGTTAAACCCAGCGCATCAAAAACAAATCCCATGTGAACTTTTTAATTTTATTTATTTTTCTAAAATAGTCATACGCCAGAAATCCGGGATACCAATCCTGAGTAATTTAAGCCCTTCGTTAGTTAGAGCTGCTTTCCTCTCAAATGATTGGTAGGCGAAATCAATGGAATCGAAAATATTAAACGGCATGCAAGTTCCCAAATATTATTAATTTATTTATTTTTTCCTCACGGCCCAGATCCGGAATACTTTAAGCCCTGTGTGTGTGTGTGTGTGTGTGTGTGTTTGTTAAAAGAAGTGCATTTCATCAGCTGTCCATCTTTAGACTAAAAACGCATTTTCATCATAAAGTATTTACAAAAATTCAAAGATTTTGTGGCATGAGGGGGCTGTAGTAACAGTTTTGTGTTCTTCGAGATAGAGGATTGAGAAGAGCTACTCGGAGACAGGCCTTAATAACACTCTCTGCTCTGATGCAATGCTGATGATACAGACGAAAGCCAAAAGATAACAGTCTCTCTCATACACAAAACATGTTGGAGCATACACACAGCAACGCAGATATGAGTCTCGCAAACCCAGACACAAAAGTCGGTTTGACAAAAAGTCTTTCGTACAGCAATATATTCAGTCGGGAGCTGGTCAAGCGCAGACAATGCAAAAAGAATTACAAGTGAAGACGGGCTGGCTGAAAAAAAGTGTGCAGCAAGCCGCTTCTTCATTTTTGAAACAAACTGATTGTACTCGGAAATAATGTGAATGCAGATATTGAAAATCTCTTCTTGTGAACACACCGACAAACAAGACTCACCACACTCTTCTTGAGCAGAAAAACTGGAAAAACAGAATCATCACACCTTACAGTGAATAAACGTGACGTGAGAGCAGCTTATGTTGAAAGAGTTCTTAAGGAAATAACACATTTTGGTGCCACTCTGGTCCTATGAGAATGGCTGCCTGATGTACAGTAAGAAACTGTTCAACAATATTAGAAACCTCATAAGGATATTTTTGGCCACAGGAGGGGGGCATCCACCAACCACTGCCTGATATTTATAAAGAAAGCAGCCTCTGCGTCACATGCTGCATACTTACGCTTTAATGTGGAACAGTAATACACACTGCAATTACATGGAGTGAAATTGTGAGTTTTTCTTTTTCTTTTCTTCTTAAGAATGTATGTGTCATATTGGCCCGTGTAAGCCCACACACGGTCTGAATCGGCAGGCATTCACTGCGTGATTGTTACTGACACTTCTCCGACTGTGCCACTCCTCCCACGTAAGTGCAGCCAAGGTCATGATGAGTCATCAAAAAACAAAATGGATACAGGTGAGAGAAAAAAAAAAAAAAATGATGAAAATGCCGTTTTTGTGGTGCAACCCCCCATCCCCCACACCATGCAGCTTGCACTGTCACAAACACAGATCCCCTCTAAACTCCCAATTTCTTACAAAGCCTTGCACTTTATTACAAGTCATCAAAATGATTGAGTTGCCCATTTTTCACAAGACCCATTGAAAATGGACCCTCTTTGGTTGCGGGAACGACAAAATAAACTGCAGAATCCTAGAAGGATCCTCACCTTCATTTATTTTACCACGTGAAGCTTCAGATGCCAGTTATTACACAATCGTAGAGAAGAGACAGCCTGCTGTCAGTAAAGACTACACAGTCCTCCTTGTAAAAGGCAATTCTGCACAGATTGGAGCCTAAAAAAACCTGCAAAATAGCATTAAATCTGACAGTGTGAATGATGTACTGTTTTTCATCACAGGCTTTGGTGAGCTGAGATTAGAAGGGATACTAAACTGTGATTGAACTAAACTGTTCAAGGAGACACGTGTGCTCTGACACACACACACACACACACACACACAAAACACACACACACACACACACACTTTACATAAGACTGTGAGCGACAACACACAAAGAATGTATGTCTGAGCATGTGTCCTAATATCCTTATGTGTGACTGTGTGAGTGTGTGTGGGTGATCCATGGTTTGTCTAAGGGCTAGTAGACAGGTCCGTGGTCATAAATCCGCCCAGCCATAACCACAGTGATTTGCAGGTTCGGAGAAACCATAAACATCAGCTCTGAGCGGCCCGCTGCCCTCAGAGCAGGCTGAATTAAGTGGTGAATGTGTAGCTCTCTGTGTGTGTGTGTGTGTGTGTGTGTGTGTCCCTGGTTAAATGAGTGTGTACGAGTTTGCTCAAGGGCATTCCTTGCTGGAGATGAGAGCCGAGTTTGGTGATTGGTCGGGGGTCTGAGGGGTCATTAATCTACACTGCTCCATTGGCTGTGACGGCAGAAGGGAGGGGTTAGTGCAGCTGGTCAGTTAGCCGCTGTCAGCTTTCTAATCTGGAACATTCTTCAATATTAGATGAAGTGCGCAGAGGATCACTGCAGCCAAACTGGATTCACTAAAACACTACATTTCTCTGTCCTGTCCCTTTTAGTTTCTCACCGTTTTTTATTAGGCAGCAAAGTTGGTTTAGAGGCAATTATTTAAGATCAAAAGTGCCATTTTTGTATCTTTCAATAATCCTGATGGCACCTGCCCACCTAGCAGCATTACAGCAACAATAAACTAGTGTGAGTCAGTAGGAAACAGCATGTTTAATGGTGCCTTAAAAGGCATTTGAAATGATGGTATGTACTGTACCATAATAGAATAATTGTGTCGACGGGAACTTTTGTCCTTTATTGTTTGTTTATTAGAAGGCACATTCATTCATTTTTTTTTTTTTTTTAGATTATCAATGGAGCAAAGACACTGGTGCCTTTTTTGAACACATACAGAGGGACAGATGATAGAAGTTATGTGGGTTGCAGAAAGATGTAAAATACATTTTTTTTAAAAAAGATTAAAAATAACTACAAGGAAATGAATAGGGAGCAAAACCAAAATAAGAGACGTCAAAAAAGTAGTAAAATTATATAATGGTTTATTTCTAAGAGTTATTTTAAAAGGTTGCATGAGCGGTTTGCATGTGTCAGTTTGTGCAGACTGATCTCATGAAGTGGAGTATGTATGACACCAATTCGTATGCCATTTTTGGCATGTTATCAAGACGCATACTCGCTTTTTAGCGTGTTTATCAGCACCGTTTGGCCTCCATTGACTTACATTACCTTGTGAATTTACGGCGTAGCGAGTAGTATGAAAGGGCAAAAATCCGCATAGGGAGGTTGGTCGGTGTGGCGGATGGCTCAAACACAGGACTTTCACCCAGGAGAGTGGGGATCGTGTCCCATGTATCACGTTTCCTAAACCCAACTGTCGCTTTCTTCTTTTCCTAAACCCAACCGGTTATTCTTTTCCTAAACCCAACCGGTTCTTCTTTTCCTAAACCCAACCGGTTCTTCTTTTCCTAAACCCAACCGGTTCTTCTTTTCCTAAACCCAACCCTGTTCTTCTTTTCCTAAACCCAACCTGCGTGTCACGTTTCCTAAACCCAACCGTAGCTTTCTTCTTTGACTAAACCCAACCGGTTCTTCTTTTCCTAAACCCAACGTTGTATACGGCGCTCAAAATTCGTACAGATAACACGCCTCTTGGCTTAAGAAAGTGAGCGTGTATGTTTACGCGAAGTCATGATGTCATGTTGGTTTGTGTGCACCTTTGTGCTAAATCTAAACGGTGTAAGGTGTGCAGAAGGTGTGGGCATGAACATGAGGAAGAGAGAGGGGCTGTTGGAAGGATCTTGTATTTTTTTCCTCTAATTATATTTTAATCTTCCTTCCCCCTCTTCTCATCTCCTTCTCTTAATCATTACCCCCCCCCTTCCTTCCTCTTTTATAGCAGAAAGGATGAACAGTCCAATGTCCTTCAAGATATTTTTTTTGGTTCCAGTAGGATCCTACAGTAGCTATAGGGTGTTTTTTTTTTTTTACAGCCGCTGCATTCTTGTTGAAATGAGAAAATATAATTCAACTTGTATTACAGCCAAGATCTGCTGGACAGTGAGCTATACACACAAGGTTTCTTGTACTGTTCGACCACAAAATTGCTATAAATCTGCCCACTGTAACACATACTGTATTAGTGGACACCATTTGGGGCCACAAGTTGGAATCTGATTGATTCCAGACTGAAGGCCTCATGTTAAATCAATCCAGAAAGAAGACTTTAGCCTTTAGATAGTGTGTGTGGCCAGCACATTGACATTGATCCAGCACGGTAAACACACTGAAAAAGCTCGTCCGAAACTTCAATATCAGATAAAAGCCTTCACGTGGATTTATGAATAGAAAAAGCAAGGAAGAAAGAGCAGCTACGTACAGAGAAGCAGTTCCCCTGCAAAAGCATTTAGATGAAAAACACATGAATACAGATACATGTGGCTAGAGGTTCATTCTATCACCATGTCTTCCACGCATAGAATTCAGAGCAAGATGCGATTCCTACATCCAGCAGCATTTGTTCTATTGACTAGAGTGGGTACAAAATGGTGCCCGGTGCTAAGTGAGCTTTGCAAAAGCCCGTGCCATCTGTTGAGAATGTACTGATTGAAGATGGTTTTGCAAAGACAGCAATTCAGGAGGTAGGCTACTGACAACTACAAAAACTGCTGAAGCTGACTTAAAAAAGGATGCTGGGCAAAGTGCAAAACACTCTAACCCAAATGTTTTCAAGCTGCATGCTCAAGGCACTCATAGAGCCAAGGTTTAAATCTCTGTCGTTGGCGATGTTCAACTATTGTGCTCTGAATGCTATTTGAGAAACTTGAGTTTTTCCTTTTCAAAAAAGGAAAAGCTGGCCAACATCCTTAAAAGAACTGCGATAGAGGGAAATCACAACAGATGATTTTAAAGATTTGTAATATTCTAGGCTACACGTTACTTCCTTACATTTTTTTAAGAGAAAGGAAGGGGTGGAGGGAAGGGAAAGAAAAAATGTATATGATGATGATTATGTTGTATGACAGAGTGTACATATTAAATTAAAGAACACCTTTAGGCTATAAAATGGTGCGTTAACATGTCAAAGTAGCCTACATCACAACCCAAAAGCGGATGTGTCCAAACCAATAATATCTCCCCTTTCTATCTGTGCATACAACTGATGATCACAAGTACAACAGCTTTCTCACTGTTTGTTTTCCTAGAATTAACCAGAAAAGAAAAAAAAACCTCAAGACAATTAAAGAAAAGTGACCGATAATAACTAGAAAAAGCTGGACACCCATGGATGTATTAAGAGAACGTGGACACCACGGCAGGTGCTACGTCAACAAGCAATAAGTGACAGAAATTAAATAACCGGCCATTTCTTATAGAATCAACAGCAGAATACAGCGTCACCAAAGCAGATAACACAGACATGTATGAACAACAAACAGCAACAAACACGCATATTAAAGCAAAAAGCGGCAGTTCTTTCGTAGGGGGCAAGCACGCTAGCTACAGTAGGTACGCTAGCTACATCGCCTATCAAAGCAAACGTGCCCCTCTGTTCAATAGGTTCTGTTGCACTCACCTGTCTGAACGTCATTCTGCTGAATCACCGCCAAGTCCTCAACAATCTGCGGTGGCTTCGACTTCTCTGCTCGTTCATTCTCAGTCCACAATATAACTAGTCCACTTAGCCCACCTGTCCCACTGCGACCCTTTAAAGTTTTCAAACATTTGGAGTTGAGGAGACCCTGCAGTCACATCAGGGATTCTTGTCAAAAACAGTAAGACAGTCCTCACACAGCTCACTGAAGGTAGAAGTTCCTCATGGAAAGCAGAAGTCACCTGAATGAGTCACCATTTTAGCATTTAGCATGTTAGCCAGATCCAGCATGCACCTGCTGACATTAGGTGTGTTTGATTTGTGTCACTCAGCATGCTGGCTGGGTGATGCATTCAACCAGTGATTAAGATGCAACTTTTATTTTGTGTGTTTTTTTTTTTACACCTATATGCAGAGGTACAATATTGCTAACCTTCGTTTTACCTCTGAATGCAACTTGAAATGTAGCAAAGTGCAATACTTGGGATAAAAGGTTAAAGCCCCAGTGTGTAAGAATTTCTTCCATCTAGCGGTGAAATTGTATATGACAACCAACTGAATTTCACATCGTAGCCCCCCCATTCCGAGTGCGTTATAACTCCTACGGTGGCCGAATCCGAAATTAGCGACAACCGTCCGCGAGTGTCCCTTCCAGTGTAATAATAGTTTGACGTTATTAAGGTACCATTTCATTGCTAACATCAGCTATCAGGTTCCAAAACATATGCAAGCTAATGTTAGTAAAGTATCAGTGCTATCGTTATTCTGTATATTGTACGAGATTAATAGTGTAAGGCGATGTTTACAGCGTAGGAGAGAAGCAACGGAGGTTTGTGTTTTTAATATATTTCTCTGAGCAGCATGAACAATGTCAATGAAACTGAAATGATCTCTTAGTGTCTCCATCGTTTCCACGCAGCTGTTCTAGTAGCTAGTCTGTGTTACAACTGCATGACGTGAGTTGTCTGCCAGGGAAATCACGGCACATATCATTACGTTTATGTTACAAGGTAGACAATCCTTTTTCATCATTGACGCGAGGAAAAGTATCCTACACGTCGTTCTAGCGTTATGCACAACCATGCTATAGTTAGCCAAGCAAGTAGACACTATAAAACTTCTAATTTAGCTACACAAATAGGTAGAATTACCTGTTGAGAAGAAAGCAGGCAACTTCGGCGTCCCTTTTAAAATCCTTGCTCCTCATCAGCTCTTTCCATCTTGGAAAAGCCACAACAATATTAACTTTGGTCGCGTTGCTTTGCCTGTCACGTTGTCGTTTTAATTTCCTCGACGATTCAGTTACATGTCCTCGATGATAGACGCAACAGGCTTTCAAATCTGCCGGCAGTGAGTGGCACGTAATCTTCTCCCCCCTCCCTCCCTGGCATACGTCACAGTCAGTGCCACTGAGTGAAAAGCATGAAATGTGGAGCAGTATAGCCTGTATGTCCCTTACGGGCTACCATATTTCAAGATGGCGCATGGCTATGGAGCGTCTACCCCAGTTCATGTAAGCGCAAATGTAAAATTTCAAGCCAATAGGAATACTTGGAATTGATGGTGGTGGTCAATATTCATAAAAAAGGACAAGTTTGTGAAGGGCAATACAGATTTTGATAATAAACAACTACAAATGTTACACACTGGGTCTTTAAATTACAGATTATTTTAAAAATACTCAAAAAGCATAGCCTACAAATAACACAAAGAAATGATTTGTTAGCGTAATGACAGTAAATATATTTCGTTACTTCTGCATTTACAGCAACAAGTACTAAATAAAAGAAGAGCAGACATACTTGAAAACCAGATTGTATATGCCATATACGCACAATACAGACTGCTGTAATACAGTGATCTCTTAAATCTGCAGGGAGAGCATAATTAGTAAGCAGAGTTGGGAAATTAAACCGTAACTACACATGCTCACACAGGCAACACACAACATCACATATCGCCATAAAATCATCAACATAAAGTTTCATTTTATAATCACAACCCCAAGGTTGTTTTTGCAGGCGAAAATGTTAATTACAATGTGACATTAACCCAGACTTTTCTCACTATGGTGCAGGGAACAGAAAATAATGAAATGGCTTTTGGTCCTAACCATTTTAACCAGTCAATAGTCCTAAATACTGTAAAATATAAATATAATATATGTGTAATATGGAGAGATGGAAAGAAGTCCTGAAGGAATTCTGTCTAACATCTAGCAATAATACAATAATCCCCTTAGTCTGCAGGGAGATCATGGATTAGAGTAGAAGAGAGAGAGAGTTTTTGTATGTTTGTTCTTATGCTTCGGAAACACAGATGTATTTTTTGTCATGCCAATAAAGCAACATGAAATTGAAATTGAGAGAGAGAGAGAGAGAGAGAGAGAGAGAGAGAGAGAGAGAGAGAGAGAGAGAGACAGTATTATGTTTATGTTGGTGTTTATGTTATAGTTTATGTTGTGCCAGTTATTGTCAAAGTCCTATTATGTTATCTGCTTTGGCAATATCAGCAATGTCTTGTCATGCCAATAAAGCTCTTTAAATTAAAAAGTAATGAGAGAAACAGTAAAGTAGGGCGAGATTGTTTAACAAGGCAAACAATCGAGAAAGATAAGTGAGAAGAGAGCAGGGTGGGGGGGGGGGGGAGAGAGGGTGAGAAAAGGAAGTAGAGAAAAGAGTGTGAAGGCGCAACACAAGAGTTATACACAAATAGCAGAAAACAACAGAGGAGAGTAAAGAAGGAGAGAACAGAAACACGATGAGGCAAAGAGAGAAAAAGAGCAGGAAATTCCCCTGAAGTGTGTCTGCGTCTCTTGAGAGGATCAAAGATCAGAGAGACGAGTGACCTTGCGGTCATCTGTCAGCCCTTCTGACTCTGCTGGAGGCAGGATATCTCTCCAGGGAAAGACCACGCTGAAACACAGAGATAAACACACACACACACACACACACACACACACAATTGTACAATATACTGAGGAGAACAAAGGCATTAAAAAACTCGTCGCACAACACAAAAGCTGTGTTTTCACCTATATAGGGAGTAAACAGGATGGCGTCATATTACATCATAAAGGCTTTCACTGTACAGATTGGTCAGACAGTCTTTTTCTATTTTCAACTTTCTCACATTCTGTCTGGATTTTACACTCACAGTACTTCATACTGTATATGGCACTCACATATACAGTTAGTAAGCATTTTAGACTTTTAAAGGATTGCTTTACCTAAATTACAAAAAAAGGATGACTGACAAATAATTCTTAACACACTTTCTGGAAATCTGTCAGGTACTCATCAACACTTTTTATTGGAACAACTTATTTTTATTTAGCTTTAACACAACAGGAGCTACTTTTTAATGAGGAAAGGGTCCTTTTTGTAAATGGCTGACAACTTGTTCTCTATTTCATTCGCCCCAGAAGCCAACTCAGCCTTTGAAACAGCACTGCATGATACCATAGGAAACAGCAGCAATACTGGAAAGATTTTATTTTCTGCCATACCACTGCATTTATTCTCAGGGCATAATACTGTTGTTTCTCACACTCAGAATTATGTGAGACCATTTGGACCATCCATCTTTTCAATGTGGGTAAAAATGGTGTGCAATTATTTTAATGTTCATTGGGGATCTTATATTGTTACAGGCGCAGGACATTTTTATGCTGGCTGTGGCAGCGGCTGACCACTTGTACAGTGCCTTATTAAAATCTTCCCATCCTGGATGACAGAGCTGCCATAAGGAAAGGTCCATTACAGGATGAAGGTATCACAGATATCATGGAGGTAATGTTGCTACAATATGTCAGCTCAGAGATAAAAGGACACAAATGTTGTATCACTGATAATATGAACCTTGCGTGATCACTGATTCAGTTACAGTAATAGTAAGGATAATATTAATGTAAATAAAAGTGCAGTATGTCAGAAAACAGGCTGCAGACTGGGCTAGTGTGTTGTGTGTGTATATGTAGTTTGGTGGTCATTTATTTAGTATGCACTAAACTTACTAAACAGAAAACTAACCAAGAAATCCACAAACAAACAAAGAAAGTAAAATTTAAAAGCGTTTTTTTAAACGCTTTTGAGGTATAGGAAAAGTTACAGGGTATACATACACTAAATAGCATATACTGTTTACATGTCAAATCAGAAATAAAGCCGACATACTGTTATGATATATACTGTTAATAAATCCAACTGACCACGCCAATGTGTCTTGGTGTTGTGAAATATTTTCTTTAATCAACAATCCCACACCTCCTCCACTCTGCTCCTTTGTAGCGTTTTTTTCCTAGCACTTTTTCGTCCTCTTCCTCCTGAGCATCCTGTGGACGGTGTTAGCTTTTCCTCTCACTTCCCACCCCTGAAAACCTTCTGCTGAGGTGAGACATACTGTGACATCTTTTGTAATCCACGGTGTTTATTGGAAAAACAGCACAGTGAAATGTGGGCATCACACAGTGTGTCCACAGCGAAGCTGATGGAAGCAGTGGGAGATACCAAGGGTGTCATCGCTAGCTGCCCCTGAGACCAGGATCCAGCCACAAAGCCTTCTCAAAATCCCCGAAACAACACACTTGGTGTATGGTGAAAAAAAAAAAAAAACAAGATCAATAGCATTGTGCATACTAGAAGTGGAGCACATTAGTCAGATGCAAAAATAAATTTTAAAAAATAACTCAAAATTCCAACATTTTACGGTATTACCGTTTGGTTAGTCATGCACTTAGTCAGTCACATACAGATGGCTGTGGCACATCTGAGATTTCTGTGGTTCTCTCATTGAAATGTGGCTAAAGTCTGATGCAGCAGTGATTCACATTTTAAAATCCGGAAACCTACTTGAGAAATCTCGCCTCATGCAGGTACCCAAAACATTTTTTACTTCGATTGCTTTATGGGGACTCACCAGATATTGGCCCAGTTAGTGTGCTGGGTTCCAAAAGTTCAAATACCAGGGGTCTGATGCATTAGACAAGCTGCGTAAGGACAGACTCAATTTTGTTAAATGAACAAATCTGACTGTATTCTGAGATGGAGTGATTACATATCTGCAGGATAGGAAAACAAATGAAAAGGTCAGGCGTTGTTCTGTTTATATCCTCATGTTTTTTAGTATTTATTTGGACTACATGTTACAAATATGTGTGTTAGAAAGATTATCACGTAAAAAAAAGAAATGTTTACGTCTGACATAGGCAAGCTTTATATAAGCATTGTATTGTATTGTTGGTTAAACAACATACAGTAGGAAAGCCCCAAACACTGTGAATGGTGGACGTCATAGAAGAATGAATGGAGGAAGTTGAATTTAAGAGGGCCACAAAAGAAAGGGGAATGGAGAGAAGATAATGATTTGAACTCAGAAGACAGAAAAACATGTTTTTTTTTTTTATGTCTGAGTGGTGGATTTCAGGAAGGTGACTGTAAAACACATTACCTTGGAAACAGGCCCTTGGCAAAGCATTTTCTGTTTGCTGCAATGCTGATGTTAATTTTCCACCTCTGCCTGCAGGACAAGTAGTCAAATCATAACTTGAGTAGTTGTGCAACAACACTTGCTGTTTTGAATGTTGAATTTTAAGAAGCTTTTGGTAGATTGCTAAACTCGGGGAAAAAAATAATCAGGTCAAAGGGTTTTTCTGTTGTTTTTTTTCCTCATATCAGTTAAGATTGCAGAAAAGGTACACTATGCTTTCTCCAGTATGTATAGTATACTTTTCTGTGTCATCTGAACCAATATTTGCTCTTTTGCTTGTTTATTTGCATATGGAAAATACAAATTTGATTGCCAAAAAAGATCGTAGAAAAGGTGTAGAACAAATCATCTTGTAGTAGCCATTACAATGTATGACTTGAATGAACATTATCTCTCCCTCTCTTTCACACTCTGCCCTCAGGTTCATTTTCCCATAACTCACACCCTACTTGTTCCAACCTTCTCCATCCAACTATTTCCCTTTAACCCCTGCTCTCCTCCCAACCTCTGTCACCTGTGTCGTCCTTATTTTCCTGTTTCTCTGCAATTTTCTCATTTAGGTTTTATAGCCTTGTTCTCGCTCCCTGCATCATGTCTCTCTTTCTGCCTCTCTTTCACTCTCTGACCCAGAGGGCTGTGTTTTGCCGAAATCCAATCCTCTCTCTTTTTTAAACCTGCTGTTCCATTTCACCCCCATTTTGTCACACTGCAGTGCACACACAATACCCGCTCCTCCCTCATTTCAACCCTATTCTCTGTCTCCACAAACTCACACACATTCACATAAATGTGCACACAGACACACTCACAAAACATTTGCACAACTGCATACACACAGGGTGGGAAAAAAAGCCAGATACAGGAAATAAAACGCTTAATTAAGCCATCAAACAAATGTGATGCTCTTTGTTGGATTCAAGCACAAGCGCACACAAACAAACACATCTCACACCCTCCCTTGGGGTTCTGTGGCCATCCATCACAGCTTCACTGACTCCGCTAAACCTCAACTCAGAACCAATCACACAAAGGTTAGGAACTAGCTCTGTGTGTGTGTGCGTGTGTGTGTGTGAGTGTGTGTGAGAGAGAGAGAGAGAGAGAGAGAGAACCACCATTTGCTTTTGGAACGGACACCTCTAAAGCTCGTTTCAGCACTATTGAATGAGCAGATCGAGCAGAGTGAACTGTAATCTGTATTGTTTACCATTGAAGGGGTGGCTGTCGCTCGGAGGTAGAGTGGTTGCCCCTCAACCACAAGGTTGGCGGATCAATCCCAGGTCGTCCGGCCACACGTCAAAGTGTCCCTGAGCAAGACACTGAACCCCAAGTTGCTCCCCGGACGCTGTATGCATAGCTGTCCACTGCTCCTAATACTTAGGATGGGTTAAATGCAGTAATAGAATTTCACTACTGTATGTGACGATTGTGGCCTGTGTATTTGTTTTTGATGCCCATTTATGCAATTTGAGGTTACTGACAGTGTTTCTCTGTTTCTCTGTATGCTTGATTGATTGACGACTGGTAGGCTAAAAACAGAATTGCCCTACGGGGATAAATAAAGTTGTTTGAATTGAATTGAACTGATTAAGAATAAAGTTTGAACAGTTGTGACTTCTGATAGCGTGAGGTGGAGGGTCAGCCCAGCTCTGAAACACACATACATCTTTGTGTTGTGCTTTGGAAATATCATTCTCAACTTTCACACTGATAATACGTGCTGAACTGAAATTCAGAGAGTTTCTCACCAACCACCTTACTGGAAGCATGCACATGTTAGTGACTACTACTACTACTACTAGAAAAATGACAGCAATAATGACATTTATTTCATCTTTATTAAATAAATACGAGCTCAGGCAACAAAATAACTGTGAAACAAACATTCGAAACTACAACCTTTTGTGGATAATGTTGCCCCGTCTTCTCAATCTCTTTAAACAAGGTAACAAGAATCCCTGATGTTTTACACACTATTTTATAAAATGTATAAAATTAGTGGAGCAGTGTTTTATGACAGTAGAAGAATTCAGGTATAAAAAATTGCCTGAGATCCAAATAATATAATGTGTATGTCTAATTAAAGATGTTCCTGCTGCTCCATTTTGCTTTCTGGTCCATTAAAGGAAAAGAAAGGACTTTTCATTTCAGTATTAGCATTGTTGTTAAACCAAAAAGCAGACCACTGCAAAGTCAGTTATTCAGTTTTCTTCTCCTTTGATGCTTTCCCTTGTAACATATTATGCAAGTAATCGCGATATACAGTAACTGCATGTTTAAGTTTTTTGGTCTCCGAGCTAAGGTGCGTAATTAAATGAAGGATGGTGTCGGCATCACAGCCTGACATTTCGGAGTGTTAATAATTTGTCCTGTTATTTGATGCCCCAGTCAAATCCACCTTTCATGACAATATTATCTTCGCCTGAGGCTTACAGTGCTCACAAAAGCCCCCGCCGTTACGGTCTCAATGTGCTTGTCCTTTCACTGTTGTTTGAGAAAGAGAGCGGCTCCAGTCTGTATCCACTGGTTGGGGTTCGCTCCACAGGGAAGACAGATGTGCGTGACCACCTTCACCCTCTCTGAGCTCGTATACAGAGGCAGCCAGATACTCTCCTCTGATGCAGCGGAGTCAGCAGCAGAGTTCTGAGATCAAACGCAGAACACACAAATTAAAAAATGCATGCACAATGCCGTGTATATTCATGTAGTTGACATGTATTAGAATGATAAAATAATATGTGTTACCCAGCTACCCCACAAATACTAATGAATCAGAAATAAATATGCAAACATCTGTTTAGCATTCAGCCATAGACAACTGCTTAGACCTGAATACATCAGTCTAACCGTTACTTTTTCAGATTGAATATCTAAATGCCCTAGGATTTACAAATAGTCTATCACTGTTAGTTTCATGATTATATCAGACAATATAAACAATCCAACAGAACCACAAATATGGTTCTTTGGGCAAAAGTCCATGTCCTGTCCGTGTTTCCCACAAATCTGAATGTCAGACAGACAAAAGACTGAACTTCCTTGGTGTTGCTGTTTTAAACACAAACACACACCTGTGGAACCCAGGCCATGTAGCAGGGTGGGACAGCCGACACACTGGGAGAGTCATGTTGATTCTCACAAAGATGAACACCGTCAAAACTGCAACCCTCCAACTGGAGACCTCCGACCTGGGAAAGGAAGTAAAGAGATGGTGTAAGGAGCAAAAGGAGGCAAAGTAATGGGGGCAAAGACAAAAACAGGACAATGTGATTGTAAAGTAAGGAGAAGAAGAAAAAAAAACAGACAGAATAGATTATGAGAAGTGCATTAAACAGAGGGACAGGATGACAACGTTTAAAAGTCTGGTGAGATATAAATAGATGAAAATAGAGAAATAAAAAGTAAAGAAAAGAAGAGCGCATGTAAACAGAAGGAAATGTAGAGCATGAGAGGAAGACTATACATTGCTGTCACCAGATGAACTAGCATGTTATGCACATTGTACATGAGAGTGTTTCTATGAGTGAATTCAGTCTAGTGAGGCAGGGATTTTCCACAGTAGAGCAAACAATAAAGGGAACTCTGGCGTCAAGTCAGACATACACAGACACTACTAAATCACCATAATCTGGGCAAGAAAAAGCAAGAGAGTGAGTGAGAGAAACATCCAGAAAAGGCTACATTGTGTGGGTGTGTGTGTGTGTGTGTGTGTGTGTGTGTGTGTGTGTGTGTGTGTGTGGGAGAGAGAACTCATTGCTTCCCAACAATTATCCCCTTTCTTTTTCTCTGTCAGATGTCTGAGTATTTCCCTTCCCTCCCTGCAGCTGCAGCCTCTTTTTTAAGCACTCACACCCTTACCCTCTCTCTTTGTATATTTTAACTAAGTGCAAGTCAAGCCGTGCCATTTTTTATTGCCATGACAGAAAAGAAACTAATGCCTAAAAGTATTTAAATTGTAGACAATACAATTACATCACCCTGAAATCAGAGCACGAAGGGGAACTAAATTAAGACTCATTGTGGTATTGTACAACATGTGCGTCTCTGTCCTTTAATTGTATGAATTTGTGCTCATCAATTGCTTGAAAAGAAGCACAGGAGACCAGAAGTGGCTGGTCTCTGAATGATGCTGTCAAAGGAAACAGACTTGTCTCTACAGTAATAGCAGCAAACTCTTTGCTTTCTTTCTAACGTTTTTCTCTTGTTCCGGTCCTGCCTTCTCATCTGCATCGGTACTCAATTCTTGCCGTCTTTTACTCCATTATTTTCCAATTACCACTCAGCCAGAGTCTGCAATGTACTGTATATAGCGCCAGTATTCTGCAGCTGGATGGGAGCAGTGTGTGTCTGCTGTCTGCATGCATGACCTGTATGGTAATGTGCGTTTGTCGTAATTCTACCTTGACTTGTAGCTTGGCCTGTGCAATAGGACTCCTCCATGATGAAACAAACACCAAACTATCCATAGAACAACCCATGGACCTAAAACCACAAAAAAAAAAAAAAAAAATGTATTTAACCTTAGAATGCATACTCTTTCTATCTCACATAAACCCACAAGCATTCAGTGTACCTGGCAGTTTCCTGTCTCAAAGCATTGAGGAAGGTGTCAGGGTGGAAGAGCTCAGACAGATCGAGGGTGTCTGAAAGAAGAGCTTGTCTGCCTGCACGCTCCACCCAACTCTGGATACACAGACATATAGAATAAAACAGGCACACAGATAATTGAAGCAAAAATCTAGCAAATAACAAATTAAAGATAACACATAATTCAGGCATAAAATTGCATCAGTTTCACACAAAAGTCAGGCAAAACATTTAGTGGTTCAATGAAAGATCATTTCAGTTTCAGTTCAAGTGGTGAAATTTGACACAAATAGAGCCGGCTCTAAATATTAAAATATTTGCTCTAAATATTCACCCTCTCACCCTGAATATTTTGTTAAGCTTTTTTAATAGCTAATTTTTCTTTTTTTTTTTTTTACAAAGAAGACAAATGGTTGATTTTGTATTGTATTTGGCTCGTTAAATATTCATAGAGAACATTGATCTGTGAGTGGAATGATCATAATTCCTATCCGAGTCAGTGTGTATTTGTTAATGAGAGATAAAAACTAAGGGTTAAAAACGGACAGAACAAAACACAAAGTTAATAACAAATGTGTGGCCAATAGAGTATTTAATGTTCCCTTGTCCTTTCATCACCATATCAATAAGCTGATAACATTGAAACCCCAACGCACGCACACACACACACACACAATGCCATTTGAGCATGTGCATATATGGTACAGTATACTTGGACATATGTATGTGCAAAGACACTAAAAGTCAACAAACACTGTATCCATATACACAGTGTGTATATGTATGACTGGAGATAGACCACTTCAAGCATTCTCCAATGTGTTGATCCATTCTTCCTTATTCAGCAACATCTTCTTTGATCATGTAAGCGGCCTCCTTCTGTGTCACTGAACAAACTGCTTATTTTTGTCAAAGGCATAGCTCAGGACTAAACCCGATATATCTCACAATACAACCCTATTCATCAGTTCTACGTTTTCCTTTCTTTTTTGGAAAATGTTGCACTTGTTGTTGAGTGGCACAACAACTGATCTCACTGTCCTTTTTACACTTACAGCCAAGCTTATTGTGATATACATAAGCCTGCATGGCTGCAGTGGCCAGATTTAGGCCTTCAGTGTTGACCTAAGATGTTTTGATCTATTCTGGGCTTTTTTTGCATTTATTTTTTAACATGTAGGCAGTTTTCTCTAAATCACCATATATACTAGTGGATTTTGGAGGTCAGCTGAGGAAAATTGCAGAATGAGCAAACATCTGATCCAATCTCTATTAGAAATGGATTCCTTTTTAGCACAGCATCAGTCTCCACTGGCTTTAGAGATAAATTGGGATGAGCATTATGCACAAATGCAAGCCCGTGCCCACATTCACACAGGCACATACACGTTCTCACACACACAAACACACACACACACGCACGCACCAATAATTTTGTGTATTAATAATACAGTGAACCAGTGTGTGCTGTTATGCATAGTATTTGTGTGCATATGTGTATGTCATTTGAGGGTTTTCAAGGTTGTCCTGCTCATCTGGGGTGCACTGCTGTGCTGTTAGCTCTTTATTCTTCAGCTGCTCCACACAGCAGCAGCTCTGGTCGTCTCCGCCTTTATTAGGCTGATTAGCTAACAGGACACAGACACACTGCTAACAGAGATATCACTCAATACTGATGGGCAAAAAAAAAGACAGTTAAGGACAGCACAGCCTCCAGACAGACACACATGAAGACAGATGGACTGCAGGTAGACAGGGAGGCTAGCAGACAGAAAGAAATGAGAGATGGCACAGGCAGACAGGGAAACACACTCTTAACACAAACAGATGGGTAGGCAGGCAAGCTGGCCCGCAGACAAACAGACACAGGCAGTGAGGCTCGCCCACATGAATAACGAAATGCATCAAATTCACATAAAAATCTGAGCGCCTGCCAGAACATACTGAGGTAGACATACAGTCAGTCACAGACAGAGCCCTCATTTCCTGGCACCAACCAAGGGCAGACACTTCCTAGAACCTCATCCTTTTATATGATAATCTGCTTTTATTTATGAAGAGCTTTTGAAAACAACATTAGAATTTTTCAGGCATGGATTTAGTCAACACATTGCCTCAATCAGTCAGAAAATAATTTTAGTCATAAGCCAAAAGTACTTAGTCTGGTCCTTGAACCCAGGCTCAGCCAAAGGATTCTTGTCATGAGGGGAAACACCAGAAAATACTGTGGGAAGGAAAGTCTAAGGTGCAAAGTCCTTTTTAAATCGTTTGAAACTAAATCAATTCAAAAATGTCCTCCCGTAATATCTATCACAACTGGAGGACTCCCAGTAGGATATTTAAAAGCATGATGGATCTAAATGGATCCCTCAATCAGTATAATAATGCTGATTAGGCTACTGTTAGGCCTCTTAAGTCTCATTCCTGTGAGAGTACAGAGGGTTCCCAGGGGCATCTGGGTTTTTTAATAACCAGTGAGGTCATCAGTAAATGCCTTGACTACCAGTTATTCCTCTGATAGTAGCAGGCCTGTGTGACTTTCAGTTCCTGTAGGAATAACTCAAAATAAAACCACGACAACTATCACTAGCCAGATTCAAAATTGTTCAGAAATATTTTATGATTATATGAAAGAAGACGTTTTTTGAGATTCTCCAAAAATTAAAATGTACCATCCTATACAGTCTATGGTACCATCACAGCTAAAGACGGTTGTAGGTTTGTTTGTCTTATGTGCATGAGTACATGTCTACCGGTCTATTTATTTTAAGTATTCTGTGTGTGCCTGTGGGAGAAAGGAAGAGAGACAGATGGACTGACAGAGAAAGAGAGTACAGTCTCTTTGTGCATACACATGCATGTGTTACCTGTGTGGCGAGAGCCTGTGTTACTACAGCTCTGAGGTACTGCATTGGCTCTTCTGGTCCGTCCCATTTATTCTGCCATGTTAAAGGACACTGAGGAAACAAGCATAGAGATGAAAACGGTCATAAGAAATACATGAAGGAAAGAAGGTCAAGTAAACCATAATATTTTAGCTGTGGACGTTCTGCAATCAGTAAGCTTTGTGCTTCAGTCAGGCTATTGTGTGGTCGACTGAACGTGCCTCTGGCTCACTTACTAAATGCAGGCGTCAACCCAGAGAGCCACAGCCACAGCATGCAGGAGGACTGCAGATTCACTGAGCTGTATGTTAAAAACATTCTTCGTGGGGAAGTAGCAAATGTCTGCCCAAGATGCTAGATTTGTCCCTCTGCTATTTTTTTAAATAAAGTCTTAAAAGTAACTAAATTGTGGGATACCCTGATAGCCTATTGGTGTAAACCGCATACCAAAAGTAACTAAATTGTGGGATACCCTGATAGCCTATTGGTGTAAACCGCATACCACGACGTCCCCATCCCTATGTTGCATGTTGTCTCCCTCTTTCTCACCATCACTTAAGACTACCACAGTCACTACATTGTGCAAAAGACAGATAAACCCGACAACATTGTGCCTCAGTCATTAAAGGGCATACACTCTACTCGGCTGACACTGTGGTCTAAACTAAATTTGGCTAAAACATAATCTATGTCCATGTTTTCTGCCATGTCAGCGGTGACAATACCTTCTAAACTTTTGATCTCTAAAGGTTAGAGCTGGCAGATACCCAGATGAGTGCTTGTCTTACTGTATTAATACTGTATACATATTTGACTTACAGTAACTGAAATCCACTCCAAACTTCACAGTGACAAGAGACTCAAAATATTGCTTTCTGTAAATGGGACGGTATTTTTATAGCGCTCTTCTAGTCTTAACGACTACTCAAAGCGCTTTTACATATTACAGGCACCATTCACAATTCACACACATGCATACACTGTGGCTGAGGCTGCCATACAAGGTTCCACTTGCTCATCAGATAAACATTCACACACATTCACACACCAATCGGGGGCAATTCGGGGTTCAGTGTCTTGCCGGGCCAGGGGATCAAACCACCAACCCTCTGATTGGTAGGCGACATCTCTACTACCTAAGGCACAGCCACCCACAAGAGTACAGTTAATGTTGGATTTCTTTTAACAATAACAAGGACCTTTCCACATGCTTACTAAGTAGTTTTAGTTGCCTAACCGTAACCATACGTTAACCAAAGATTAGAGTAATTTTGAAATGCTCAATGTGTACATTTTTGGAGGGCAATGCAAATGCCATATTTGTGTGTAGGTGGCAAAAGAAAAAATGCCTCAGGAGACAACGGTTAACTCTGGAACAGGTCTGGTAGTCCATGTTGCTTAAACTGGTAAACAAAGATCAAAGTACTGCTTGACACACACGCACACATATGCACAGTGGAAGATTGAGGATTAAGAATTTGATATAATGCAAGCTATAAAGTCATAATGTAACTAAAAAGGACCTTGCATGCCTCTCAGCTTCAAGTCAACCATTCAGTGGAAGTGTGTGAGGAGATAAGCACGCAGACTTAAGCTATGTTATGTATTTGTTAATATTTTCCAATCAGTGTTAATGACGCCAGAAAACAAATGTTCTTCCAAAGCTATTGGCACCCACTGAAAGCATACATGAGTATAGATTACAATATATTTATTTAATCATTTTCAGCTGTATGTAGTGAAAACTAAAAATCTAAAGGCCTAGTACATGTTTGTTTGATACTAGAGCTTGTTTAACCTTAAATCAAAAAGCCATCTCTGCATCAGTCCCATGTCTTGTGGTGATATTTATTTTTATTTTTTGCAGCGCTCTTTTGTGATGCTTAAGTAGTTTCCAAGTATCTAATTATGTTTTACTGCACAGCTGAGCAGAGGGGCAATGAAGCTGATCCCTCCAGAGCTGTGCCTGCCATACTTTTATAATATAACAACCCAAAATGGTCAATTTTCCAAATATATAAATCACATCACCAGCTGTTTCTGTTCCTCTTCTCTGGTTGAAGCTTGTCTAATCAGTGATGGTTGGTTAAAACAGAAGTCTGACATATAATGCCATGTGGTTGGAGACTTCAATCTGCAGAGTTGTATCTAATATAGTCTGGTTTAACGGAATGACATTTCCAGGAAAATTGCGTGGCATCCATTGCCTTCTACTTTCTTTGTGTTGCGTTCTTAAACTCTGTTTGCCTAGGGAACGCTGAAAAAGGCAAGTTTCTAAGAAAATTTGGATTGTCCAAAAAGACAGGCCTGCTTGGTTCTTTTGGGAAATGATTGTAAAAATGTATGAAGAATATGTTTACAGCATTACTGTGACGTTTTGGGACTGATTGGTGGGGATCGCTATGGACGAAGTACACACAGCGATACACTGGTAAGAGCAAATTACTTTTAACCATGTATCCAGCTAATTTACTGTAAATAGCTCATGTTACTGCATTGTGTGAACAGTAACTTAATTTAATAATGTATGTGGCGTTTTCTTTTGTGGGTGCAAAAAAGGCTAAAATCCTCTCCATAACCACAGAGTCAAGATAACTTAAAAGTCCAATATGTAATATATTTACTGTATTAAATCAAAAAATTCAGATATTAAGGAAACATGCTAAGTTGAAATACAATCTTCTCTGCTGTTTTGCCTGTTTTTGTTCTGGTCTGTGTGTTGTTTTCAACTGCTCATTTTGACACCTGGGTTGCCAGACATGCAACGCAAACACACTAAAACAACGTGCTGGCTGCAGCCGTAGCAGCAACCAAACAAACTGGATTACCAGAGATAGATTAATTCTACCCGACCTAAAAAAAACTGCATGATCAAAGACATGGTAAAACACGGATAAATATTGGAAATGCATTTAAAATGTGTGATCTAGGTCTGTTGAAACACTTCTTCTCCGGGAGAGGATAGCTGAGAAAAAGACCTGTGCCAATATTTTCGGTCACAACGAATCATCGGAATTTAAAAAACAGGCCATGGTAAAACTCTACAAAGTTGCACTGCCCTACAAAACTAACAAAATGCATCTGTTTGATTATTAAACAAGTCATTGGAATGCTGCAATTCCATTATGCATACCACAAACAGAAAGAACATCTAAAAATGAGTCCTAGAAATTATCATCAAGGAAAAAAGCTGTGCTCACTACTGCTGGGTCACAGGACGTGTTTAACAGTTTAAATAAAGAGGGGGGAGAGATATTTATAAAATTGTAAAACACAAATGAGAGCTCATCTGTTTTATATCCTGAGTAGTTTAAAGGAGGTCAGTCATAATGCACTGTGAGGTATCCTTATTTGTAGAAACTCACCAGGTGGATCCTAGGTTTACTGTGACCATGCACACAGATTTAGCAGGGTATGCAAACAGTGTATTGGAACAATGTTTGGGGTGGTGTGATATGTAAGGGGTAATAAATAAACAATTATAATGGACGCCTAGTTTTTAAGTTTACACATGAAGGATTGTGTCTTTATAATGCATTCAAATATGATATAGTTCAATGCATTGAATACCACTTTAACATACCACTTTGGATACATGTTCCATATCATGTTATATATTGTTTATTGGAAAAGTATTCTCATCAATATTGTGATACTGATTCCAACTATATCACAAAGCCCCTACCTGGTAGATAACACATGCCATAGCCTTGAAGGAATATGTTGGAATATGAATATGTAGAGGGGAGAGAGACCAGGAAAGTGAGAGGAAAACATGAGAGGTGAAGAGTAGAGAAAGTTGGTTGGGAGAGAGAGATGGGGATGAGACTAAATACCTGCTTATTAATATAAAAAGAGAGAGGAGGAAAGCCGTGGAGAGGGAATTATGCCCAAGGCTGCTCTCAGGAGATTACAAACATAAAAGAAGTAAAAGGTTGTTTGTGTATCTCTCCCTCTTAACCTCATCATATCCCCTTTATCCTCATCTAAGCCTGGGGACACACACGAGGACACATGCAGTGACTGCAAGTCAGCTCTGTATAGCACATATGTATGCATGCTCCTGTGGTCTCAACTTCATCACAGTATAGGAAGGTTTTACACCTCACCTCGAAAACCATATAGTGAAGAGAAAGATTAACATGTATCTCAATGTATTTCACCTTTACCCCCCTTCCTTCTTTCTCCTTTCTTACCTCTTGATTGAGCAGGGCAGTGGCCAGTTTCTGGACTTCAGGAGTTAGCAGCTGGGTCCCTCTAATGACTTTGCTCAGTGCAGCCAGGGATTGGTGAATGCTCTGTGAAAACACTTACAGTTAAGTTTACATACTGTGCCAAAGTTCTTTAGCATTGGTACCTGGGGTGTCATTTGACATCCTGCCATTTGATTGCTGTGAACTGGTTCATTATGACCAGCACTGTGACTGACTGATAGGGCTTCTTATTTTCATCTGATTACTTTGCTGTCTATAAAAATCAAATGCAAGTAGTGTCTTGCATTAAGGAAAGTATTCAGTACCCAGAATAACATACATACAGACTGCTGTTTAAAATGAGCAGTCCAGGAGAAGATGAATTACATTATCTAACTATTCTTGATTCACACTAATATCATGCATTTTAATGAAGCAAAGCACATTGCCATACCATTTTAACATATTACACAATACACAGTATTGCAAAGTACAGAGCCCTATGTTATTTGATAACAGCTGTGCCAAATTACAAATGTTCATTAAACACCACCCAATGACAGTGTTTTCCTTTTTGGCAATGTAATGCAGGGGTAGCAAGCATTTCTGAAGTAAAATGTTTGTAGTTATTAAGAGCACTGGTTATCTGACACACCTGGACCAAGCGGATGGCGTTGAACTGCTCCAGAGCGATAAATGACAGGACCGGTGATTCCTGGCCTTCTGTAGGTGGGGCCACTTTTTGGTGGATCAGAGTAGAACCCTGATAGACAGTAGACGTACAGAAAGACATATCGGCATATTGACAGGATAGACGGATAGATTGCTAGAGTCACGATTAAAATAAGCGGGGGGGGATAAAAGGGTGTGCAGAATGAAGGGAGAAATCCATGTTTTTTCTACAGACAATGCAGCAAATATAACTAGACGACCCTCATACTAATTAACTCAGAGTTATAGGTATTTTTTACCTTGGGCTATAGTGCTTCAAGGATTGCTGTATAATATTGTACAATTGTCCTAGCACTGCTTTATGTCCCTCATATCGCTGCAGCATTGTTAGCATTACATTAACTTATCAGTCTAAGCAAATTGGTGGCTACACACAAGCACAGCCATAGTACTATTAAGACTAAGACATATTATGCATTTTGTAACTGCTGCTGTGCATCACCATGCTATCGGTTTTCTTTGAAATGATTTCCTCCATTATGACTGTATATCTTTCCTTAGCTCAGCATACATAAACTAAATTCTACTGTTCTTGGTTCTTCCACACTTTTAAAATGCAACCAAATGGGGAAGTTTCTCTCTCTCTCTGCAGTGCAAACCAGAGGGCAATTTATTTATATTAGTTAACACTGGTGTTCCTGTTTGCAGTTGTGTACAAACACAAATACATAGATACAAAAAACAAATGGGCACACACTCTCATATATTGTATTCTGTTGCAGATATCACACTCTGTACCTGATTCCTATTTTGTTTACCTCTTACTCAGTAAGAGGCAGAGTAGGCAATAGAGAGAGAAGATGGTAGGACTGTGACAATGCAGAAATGAAAGAGAGCGAAAGATAAATGACACAATGAGAAAAAAAGCTGGTAGGGCGGGATTCAGCTTGACTACAGCTCTGCTGTTGTCTGTATTCAAAAATGTAACTTAACAGCCAAATAAACAGGCTCTGCAGTCTCTTGCTCCTCCCCGCGATCCAGACTACATAAAGATTTGTCAAAATAAATACATACATATCTTCACACTCACAAACAAAATCATGCACACAGAGTTTATAGACGCAGAAATGCACATGGTCATACATACACAAAAGCATGCACGCACACTTAGGTTGAACAACAACCTTTGCACACGCACACACACGCACACACACACACACGCACACACACACACACACACACACACACACACACACACACACACACACACACACACACGCGCGCATGTGCAACACTTTTGGGAACACACATTAGCTGATGGTCAAACACAGAGGGTTAGCTGACGACAAAGGGCCCGTTAATTGAAAGCAGTCAGAGGTAGATTGTGATCTATGGGAAGCTAGCTGGTGATACAATGGCAACAATTTACACAGTCAATCATTCTCCTCTCAGTGGGTACAAATCAACTCTGCCTGCAAGAGACTAAGAGAGAGAGAGAGAGAGAGAGAGACAGAGAGAAACAGAGAAAGAGAGAGAGACACAGAGAGAGAGAGAGACAGAGAGAGAGAGAGAGAGAGGGGAGAGAAAGAGGGAGAGGGAGGAATAGGTGCAAATGAGAGAAAAGGAGAGGGAGAGCATGTGTGATTTACAGCATGTGAGTGAATAAAAGAAAGGCAGAGCGAGAGAGCGGGAATATGGTGGCTAAATTATTTAATGTAGAGGTAGATGTCCTTCCGATTTGAAAAGGTGCCGGTCTCCAAGCAACCGCACACAGCAGTGCTGCCTGACAAGGCAAGCCAGTGGCTATCACACACAGTGCTCAATTAGACTCTACTAATTTTCAATTAGCTTTCACAGACTAGTTGCTGCTGTATGGGCAATGTTAAAACAAGGTTTTCCATACAAATAAAGACTAGCATGGAACTGTCAAAGCTCGAAAAGAACTACAAAAACGATTTACTAATCTATTTGTAAATACTTAGCAGGTACTATTATATGACATTATATGACAAATGGTATAAGATATGTGGGAATTTAGCAATTATAGAGTTTGAGGTGTTGACAGCAAAAGTAAATCACTCATTTCAGTGATGTGGAGATAATGATATGATCTCCAGGCATCTTAACACAGTATTGCTATTCCTATTTAAGGGCATGAGGTTAATTGGCTGAATCTCATTTATCTGTCTTACCCCTTCTTACCCCTTCACATACAGAGAGATCTTTAAACTTTTTAATCAAGTTGAAATGTGTAGTGGCAGCTTAGCATAGGGATTCATTCTGGCTGGAGAGTCTTCAGTTTAGGGAAAGCAATAAGAAATGTTGGAAACATGAACTGGAAACAAATAACTGACCTGGTTGAGTTTCTTCCACAAGTAAAGGACGGGTGAAAGTCCATTTGACCAGAGCTCCCTGTCGAACTTTGAACCTACTGCTACTGAGCGGCTCAGGACACGCAGTTGGGAAATCACCTGTGAATCAATAAATTATAAACACACAAAAAAAGAAATAATTTAGCAAAAGGTGTTGTAGAAATGTCACAGTTGTTTCTGGAATTAGCAGTGTTGCATTTGTTTATGAGACAGGTCCTGTTAGAAAAGGTCGCCCAAAAATAAATGATCATTCTTTGCAAATCCCTTCATATAATTAGATGTAGAGCTCACAATTTAATCCAAAAAAGGTATGTGTGGTATTTACTAAATCACCCCTGTCTTCTGAGAAAAAATTGCTAAATGTAAATAGAATAAATACGCACATTTGCTAATTTCACGCAAAAGCAATGTATGACATTTAAAAACAGAAAATCTGTTAGTTATTGACATACTGTAATCAAATGTCATCGACACTACTAATGGCTACGCTCTCAGTGACAGTCAACACTGTTTCAGATCCTGGAATATTGCAAGTGAAAAAAGCTCAAACCCCAAACACAATTCCTAACAGCTCCTTACACACCTAATCAGCATGGTTAGCTTCGGGCTTAGAGTCATGACTGCAGTGTGTGTGTTTGTGCATTAATGTGAGTTTCTATACACGTGTGTCTGTTGTGGGGAAGGGAAGTGTCTGATAAATGGCTTTCATTTGGTCCAGGAGAACTCTTTACTAACACCTGCTTTATCTTCTTTGCTCAGGAGGGAAAGAGTGCGTATATGTGTATGTATGTTTGTGTGTGTGTGTCTGTCTGTATGGAAGAGAGAGAGAGAGAGAGAGAGAGAGAGAGAGAGAGAGAGAGAGAGAGAGAGAGAGAGAGAGAGAGAGAGAGAGAGAGAGAGAGAGAGAGAGAGAGAGAGAGAGAGCGGGAGGGGGGATAAATAGCTAATCTAGAACTTCACCTTAACAGCAGTAAAAAATAAGGGCAGTTGAGGATGGAGATTTAAAATATATTGGGGTTTTAATATGTCGAGATTTATTCTTATCTCTACCAGTGACTACCAGGCAGCAACTGCATTTACCGTAATAACCAACTGCAAGGGAGCACAGTTTTAATCGCACTCAGTGCAGTCATTTTAGTTAAGGCTTTCACTTTAATTCAATATAATCCAGGATTGTGGTTCAGGGTTTTTATCAGGGGACTATTTCTCAGATGGCATTCAATAAAGACATCTACTGAGCAGTAACAAACACAAGCAGGGATGCTATTATAACTAGTTATATAATGGAGCTATCACTGAACAAAAGTACATTCAGAGACAGGTCATTTATTCGGATAAGATGGGGGAAAAGATACCTTCTTGAAACACGTTTTTGTCTTATCTTTAGTAGGATAATATCCCAAGGATACACTTTCACTTGCTAGTCAATACTTATTCTCAAAATACTCACTCATCATTTGCATTGCACATAAGAACACATGTCTGTAAGCCCAAGGGAATCCTCTGTAGACATGTAGGACCCCTCTGACCCATGTTAGGTCATTCCCACTGAGCCTATGCATTTTTTTTAGATGGCATCCACCAACACGCTCCCTTGTGTGTGTGTGTGTGTGTGTTACTGTGCCTCTCTCTCCACCTATCTCCCCGACTTGTGATCATCTCCCCTCCTGCTGTCATTTGTCACTGTCACGTTCATGCTCTCTCTCTCTCTCTATCTGCCCTCTCGTCTCCCTAAAGACCCTTGTAACTGTCTTTGGATTGGGCACTTAACCAGACACGCACGCACGCACGCACGCACGCACGCACGCACGCACGCACGCATGCATGCATTATTCATGACAACATTCATGACAACATGCAAACAGACAGAAAGCTAAAAAATATCAGGCGCACACATGTTTGGTGACCTGTCTGCATGTCAAGCAAATTCAAGGTTGAAACACTCTACCCTCAGCTTTATACTTACTTACTTGTCTAACCTCAGCCTTTTGGCCAGTAATTTTCTAAATTAATCGTCCTTTCCCTTTTTAAAGACTGTTGAACATTACACTATTTGTTAACGTTACATTATTGCTGCAGTATATACTTTTTAAAATCAGATTACACTTACTGTACAAATACAATGACCACACAATATCAACATAACCTTGACAACAAGAACAGACATGATATTCATTGTGATGGATTACCCATCTAAACCTTGTTTTACATCTCAGCAAAGTGAATTTTATCTGATAGTGAAATAAAAGGAAATGGATGGCTGCCTGGTAAAATGCTTTAACCTTAAATTGAAGTCCTGGCCCTAAAATAAACTGCTTTTATGTCTCCACAATGGAGGTGGTTCGCCGCAACATGACTGGGGTTGTGGGTTTGTTTGAAGGGTAAACACACATATGTGTTCTGCTGAACCAGATGATTCTGCAGCTATACTACCATTACATAACTGTCTTTTGACAATAATTAAATGGATGAGCAATAATTTCTTAGAGTTAAACAAGGACACAACTGAAATCCTACTCGCCTCTCCACCTCTCCTTTCTTTTAAAATGTTGTATTTTACTTGATTTTATGCATTCTATGTATTTGTTTTTGTCAGGTGTGTTCTATTTATATATTAATATTATATATTTATCATCATATTTACCATTAGTTATGGTATTCTATGGTTTTTATTTTACAATGATTCCCTGTTTTTATGCTCATTTTAAGTCAAGCAATTTCCTTATTGTAAAGAACTTTGTGCTGCAATTCTTGTATGAAAGGTGTTATACAATTATTATTAATTCATATTGTTATGTTTTAACTCACAAACACACAGACACATAGTTTAGACTGATAAAACAAAGAACTGCAATGACACACAATGTAACTGCACACAATGTAGCTGCACTGCTATATATGTAAATTTCCCTGTTAGTTTGTGTGAGTGCATGGTAATGAAAATGTGTGTGTGCGTGTGTGTGTGTGTGTGTGTGTGTGTGTGTGTGTGTGTGTGTATCTCTGCAATTCTGAGGAAGTGATACAGGTTGTGGTGATGGTGGTGTGTGTTTGTCTTTGTGGGAAAAAGCAGGTAGCTGTATGTGTATGAGTGTGTGTGCGTGGGTGCACCTGAGAGCTGATGATTCTCTGGGAGGATCTCTCTATGTTGGCAGGCAGACCAAAGAATGCAGGTCTGTCATCCTCTGGGAGATTCTCTATTACGCTGCGATAGTCCTGGGAAGACACACAGACAAATACTGTACAGGTCACACACAGAAATGCACCCACTTGCCCATATAAAGAGAGACAGAATGTGACCATGCTGCCTATTTTTATAATGGCTCTAAGACACATTCCACTATATTGAAATAGTAAAAACGTGACGCGTTCTTGTTAGATTGCAATGTGGGAGTATAGCATAATGAAAGCTATATTGTCCTTTATTAAGAAGTGTGTTATTTGTACAGTATTGTTTTACATAATCCGTTTGGCACAAACAAGTATTTTAAATATTAAAACTGAACTCCTACTTACTACTGACTGTTAAATTGATTTAAAAAGTTCACAGACTTCCGTATTTACTTTTTTTGCTTTCCAAATGGTCTTCTCATGGCTCTACTTCAAATGAATCTTATGAACAGTTTCGGGCATTTTTTGTCAACAGACGGCAAAGCATTAGAATAACAATACCAATTGTCTAAACTTGAGGCTAACGAATTGGATTTATTTGTAGCGGCTACTTTATAAACCAACTTTAAAAAACAACTTCAATACTGACCAAACCACCAATAGTAAATCCAGTCAGTGAAAAGCTGGGGGCATTCATTCCATACCCTTTCTTTGAATTGTTTTTGCTTCTCTGAAAGTGCACCTAGGACAGCAGCTTAAGCTTTCAAGTACAGAAAACAAAATAGTGCTCCTTTTATTTCTCTGCTGCAATTAATTTCTTGAAAATATTTGCGAGCCATACATACACCACCTACTGTATGCCTGCAACTGCAAAATAAAATGTGTGCTTGCTAACTGCATGTGTTACACAACTGTGTCAACTTGACAACCTACCAATACTGAGCAAGAGTTGGGGAGGCTGATCTGAGGTGGAAAGAAGCGCGCTCCTCCTTTGCTCTTTCTCTGACCAGCTGAGATGGAGGACGAGAGGAGACGTGCAGAGAAGAACTGCTCCAGGTAGGAGCGTAAGATGCGGAGGTCAGAGGGGTTGTCGATTCGTCCACCATATATGGCACTCTCCAACAGGCCATGGACAAACTCCCATTGGAAAGGTTTACCCCCTTGGACACACAGACACAAAGAAAGATATAAACATATGTAATGAGTGCACACAGAACAAAAGAACACTAATGTAGGCTAACGTACGCACACATGCATGCATCCAGAAAGACAGGGAGATACAATGAAAGGATTACATGTGTACTGCATAGAAATGCAAATGTGGCATCGTGCAGCTCATGCTCTATCAGGGGAAGTTTAAATTAAAGAGGTAACTGCAAATGAACAGAGCAGAGCTCTCCACTGCATTGTAATGGTTGTCACCAGCCCTCCTACCTTCAAAAAGCCTGTCGATGATCTCAAAGCCAGCACGGAGGTCCGACATAGAAAACTCATAGAACTTAGTCCAACCCTGGATAAAGCACAGAGGAGGGGGAATAAGTACTACATGTACAAGACACAAGCTCAAGTACTAATGGATTACTTTTAGAATTTGTCAACCAAACAGTAATCTCACATCACAGTGTTTGAGGATTGAAGTACCATCCCTCACACATATTCCCTATCATTCTTAAGCTGTGCAGTCTTAATCACATGAATGCTTATCAGTTAAGAGTGTGTTGAACATTGATAGATCTTTCAATCTAATAGAATTTCTCTTGTGGCTCTCATTTTTAGCAATAATTGAGACCATTAAAATATATACATACATCTACTTACCTCTGTAATGATCAGCTCAAACATTACACATTTACACTCATTGATACCTTTCAGTAACCCAACACAACGAAGGATTTGTAATACAGCCCCAATATAAACTTCCTTAATAACCTGCAGAAGGGAAAATCCCCAGTAGCTGTTGAGTGAAGGACACTACTGTTAGACTACTAATCACTTCCTCAACTTTTACTGTCTGGTCACAAGCAAACCTCCCATAGTCTTAGTGAGTAAAACACAAAATTAAGATCAGTCCAGTTTTTGCAAATACAGAGACATGATACACTCTGCTTTAAACTACAGGGAGTGAAGACATTAGCACTGAGGCTTCAGGAAAGAAAACAAGTCTGCTGCAATCAGACAACACATACGCACAACAGCACACACACACACACACACACACACACACACACACACACACACACACACACACACACACACACACACACACACACACACACACACACACACACACACACTATAACAACAATGACCATCTATGAAGGATGAAAAAATCACAAGTGTTAAAAAAAATGTAGTGTCTCAGTTAGTGTGGTTATTGCACTTCACTGCTATTCAATCAGCAGTTGTAATCTGCCCACTGATGCTGTAGGTGGATGAGGTGAGGGGTGGAGGAAAATAGCGTAGGCATGTTCAGTAATTCTTTGAATGATTAAGTATAGGTTGTTTGTTCAGTAATTTTGTGCTTGACTGTGTATTCACAGGCAGTGGGGCATGTTTCTACTATTTGATGAATATGCTTAATTATGTGCAAGTGAGATTTCAGATTGTGTTCATGCATGTATGTATGTATGTATGTATGTATGTATGTATGTATGTATGTACATAGCATTGACTGTTGAGTTATTCATATAAAGTTTTAATATAGTCTAACTCATTGTATGGGTCTTTTAAAGGTGACTGTGTATGTGTGCTTATGTGTGTGTACATGTTTTCAATTACTTTGTGAGCACTTGAGATAGTGAGCGACCTACAGTACTTCACCAGACACAATTGGCCACTCTTTTGTTCTCTTATGGCAAACAAACAAAAACCCTGATCTTTCTCACACATACACACACACACACACTTTTATTTAGGCTGTACATGTGAAAACCTGTCTGTCTCTGCTTTTATCTCCTCTCTTCCCTCCCTTTTGCCTCTCAATGTCTATTTCTCTGTCTTTTTAAATGAAATGGTTTCTGCCTTTTCAGCATGTAAACAGGATAAAAACAGGGAGAGAATAAATGAGAAAAGGAGAAAGGGCAGCAGATGAAGAGAGTAGAGCGTAAGCGATGGTCGAGTGGACGAAAGTAGCTGTGACTTTGAATAATTAGGCGATCATGTTCTTGGATGAGGAATAACATTACCATATCAAATTAAACAACTTACCAGAGATTCAATGCGAGAGAGAGAGAGAGAGAGAGAGAGAGAGAGAGAGAGAGAGAGAGAGAGAGAGAGAGAGAGAGAGAGAGAGAGAGAGAGAGAGAGAGAGAGAGAGAGAGAGAGACTAGGCAGGGAGACAGGCTGATTCATTTCCACCCGAGGTTGCAAATGACAAAATAAATAGTCTGCAAATATTCTTTACACCCTCTATCTTGTTATGTAGAGATGATTTATTAATAGAGCTGTTGTTCAAAATTAGGAAATACTGTGTTCAGTCTCTAAACATCTTGAGTTGATTCTGGCACAGGTAAAACACACCATTTTGCTTTATTTAGAGCTGCTGTGAGACTGTTAAAGCTGAGCTACCCATCAGTTTAAAAATAATCGTAACTACTACAGTATATGCAGTGGGTCAATAAAATCCATTTTCAGTAGACTCTTTTGTAAAATCTCTTGACGGTTTATGACATCATACAGTAGGACTTGTATCTCCGACATTTCCACTGTCCTGACTAATAAGTGCAAACCTTTGGTCTACAATCAGTTTTCCATGTGCATGTTGACCAGCAGGCAAGTTTACTACAAAGACTTATATTCACAGTTGAATGCACACATACATAGCCATACACACACATACACAAACAAAGACTCTGCCGGTGGCACAGTAATGACAAAGAAAAGTGAACTCTGGGTTAGCCTAGGTTTTTACCATTTCTAGACTATGACTTTCTATGTCGGTTCTTCTCTTTGAATATCAATCGGTATGGTTTTTGTAATTGTCATTAGCAGCCCAGAAAATAAATAAATCATGCATTTGTATAGCTGTGTGCTGTGAATATAAACTATACATCCTTGAATATAAACTGTACATCCTGAATATCACTTGTACATCCTGTACAACTGTTTGCTCCTTTACTGTTTGGGTCTTACTGTATTTTAACCATTTTTATCATGTGAAGCACTTTGCCTGTAAAAGGTGCTATATCAAATAAACTTATTTTATCCAGTAATTATGTTCCTGTGATAACCAGTGTGGAAATGAGGTCATATGAGTGAGTGTTAATACATTGTTAGGTTTTCACATGTAAAAACTACAACAAGTTTGTGATTTCAAAGGGCATTAAAGCACATTATGCTGTACAGTAAGTATCGATGTTAAGTATCTACAACCCCAAATCAGAAAGAGTTGGGACAGTATGGAAAACATAAATAAAAAAAGAAAGTAGTGATTTCTAAATGTACTTTGACTTGTATTTCATTTCAGACAATACAACAGCACATAATTGAATCTGTTCCTCATGATTTTTATTGTTTTTATTTTTTCAAAAAAACTAAATTCCTATTTTGGTTCTTGCAACACATTTCAAAAAAAGTTGGAACAGTAAAGCATTTACCACTTTGTAATGTTGCCATTCCTTTTCACAACACTTAAAAGACCTTTAGGGACTGAAGACACCAAGTGATGAAGTGTTTCAGGTGCAATTTTGTCCCATTGTTGCTGCAAACAAGTCTTAAGTTGGGCAACAGTACGGGGTCTTCGTTGTCGCATTTTGCGCTTCAAAATGCGCCACACATTCTCTATTGGAGACAGGTCGGGATTGCAGGCAGGCCAGTCAAGTACCCGTATCCTCTTCCTCCGCAGCCAGGACTTTGTAATGTGTACAGAATGTGGTTTTGCATTATCTTGTTGAAATATGCATGGACGTCCCTGGAAAAGATGTCTTCTTGAAGGCAGCATATAGTGCTCCAAAATCTCTATGGATTTTTCAGCATTAATGGTACCATCACAGAAGTGCAAGTTACATTTGCCAAGGGCACTGACACAACCCCATACCATGACAGACCCTGGCTTTTGGACTTGTTGCTGGTAACAGTCTGAATGATCCTTTTCTTCTTTGGTCCGGAGCACACGGCGTCCATTTCTCCCAAAAAATACCTGAAACACTGATTCATCTGACCACAGTACACGTTTCCACTGTGTGATGGTCCATCCCAGATGCCTCCGAGCCCAGAGAAGTCGACGGCGCTTCTGGACACTGTTAACATAGGGCTTCCTTTTGGCACAGTACAGTTTTAACTGCCATTTGTGGCTGTAACTACGTATTGTGGTACTTGACAAAGTTTTGCCAAAGTAGTCCTGAGCCCATGTGGTGATATCGCTTATAGATGAATGACGATTCTTGATGCAGTGCCGCCTCGGAGATCACGGTTGTTCAGCTTAGGCTTGCGCCCTTGTCCTTTACGCACTGAAATTCCTCCTCATTCCTTGAATCTTTTAATTATGTTATGCACTGTTGAAGGTGAAATAAGCAAATGTCTTCCTATCTTTCTTTGAGGAACATTGTTTTTAAACATTTCAATAATTTTCTCACGTATTTGTTGGCAAAACTGGCGATCCTCGGCCCATCTTTGCTCCTAAAGGACTAGACCTTTCTTGGATGCTGCTTTTGTACCAAATCATAATTACAATCACCTGTTGACATCACCTGTTTCAAATCACATCATTATTTAACCAATTTACCTGATTACTAGCCCTTAATTGCTCCTGTCCCAACCTTTTTTGGAATATGTTGCAGGTCTGAATGACAGGAAAGGATGTATATTTACAAATGAAATTAAGTTGACCAGACAAAACATGAAATATTTTGTGTTCACATTGTCTGCAATGAAATACAAGTCAAAGTACATTTAGAAATCACTACTTTCTTTTTTTATTTGTGTTTTTCATACTGTCCCAACTTTTTCTGATTTGGGGTTGTATATGCGACAGCGTCTAATGCTAGTAGCATTCTAAAAAAAGCATTAATTCAATGGCAGGAAAATTTGAAGGGAATAAAGAGCTAGTTAGTTTGTCTGTTTATGCCATTGTCTTCATTCTGCATACAGGACTATTACAACATTTAAACAAGTGCTGTATTCTTCCTCTTTTTCATTTAATGCTACAGTAGATGACATTATAGAACTATGACCACTCTGGTCTACATTGGAGTGTTTGTGTATTTTACCTGTGGTATGTATTTGCGCCTCTCTTGGCAGACAGCATGGAACCAAGCCAGACAGAACAAAGACTGGGCTCTGGCCAGGATGCCTCCTGCACACATTAGACAGCATGTCACAACCAAAATAACTACAATGAGCACTCATTATCAGTGTCCGTACACAATAAACCTTGAGGGCAGTTCTATCTATCTATCTATTATTCATCAAACAACATACAACAGAGAAGACTGAGAGGAGAATCAAGCATGCTGTATTCTGCCGTGAATGCTTTTGAATGCTGTGTTGTTGCCCCATTTGCTGCTGTTCAGTTTCTGTCCCAGAAATTGCAAGCTCGCTAGAATTTCTTTGTTCAAGAGAAGAGAAGAGAAGAGCCAACCTTTACTGATCTGCTCTGGACTCCACGACTCATATGTTCTCAGAAGATTTTTCTTCAACCCGGGAGGAGCCTGTAGTTGGGAAAGGAAAGGGAGGACACATAGACAGAAAGGAAAGGGACAAGGTAAATAAGGATAGATGGAAAGAGGAAGAAAGAAAGGTTTTTATTACGACGGAATCTCCTGTAACATTCAAATGTTCAATGCGACTTCAGATTGCAAGGTCCAAACATAGTCCTGTCATACAAGCACAGAAAAATGGCAAGGCATAGGGACAAGACTTATGTGCTGCATGGTAAGGAGATATGGGACAAAAAAAGGCACTGCTGGGATTCGAACCCAGGATCTCCTGTTTACTAGACAGGCGCTTTAACCAACTAAGCCACAGCGCCTAGTGGTTAGCAACTGTAGAAAGATTTGGAACAATGGATGTCCCTTACACATTTTCAACACATTCACAAACAGGTTTGTAGAGCAAATGTATTGATATGTATGTCCTATTAAGAATTCAAGACTGGTTATCAGAATGTTTGTTAAACAAAGGAAAGCGGATACTACCTAGACACAAAAGCTATTACATATCTAGATTCTAAAGTTTTATAATTACAACAAAAGCCTTCAAATAAAAAACATTGTTTGGTCAGTGTTGGACACCCAATAGCCATTACCAACTATGTTCCTATGGTATACTGTACTTTAGTTGGTATATACTCTACATTAGTCAGCACATATTGTATCTGTGAACAATACATTTCACAACATTACGTTCTTTTTAGAATAGAAACAATAAGCATAAATTGTCACAAAACAGTCTGCATGAAGTACTGCTCAGGTGTGTAGAAAGTGTGTGTGTAGATAAGCATACTTTGACATCAGTTCACACATCATCAGCTTTGCTGAACATTTGGTACCTCCATCTGGAGGTTTTGATAACACACACAACCAGTAATGCACATTTACTAAATTTGCCAAAATGGGCAAAATCACTACATATGTTCAGTAGATATAAGTGTATTTGCAAGATGCTTACTTATTTACATTGAACATCCACAGCCAGTCTGAATTTTACTCATTTCAGCTGCAGCAGAACAGTTTCCCCATGTGCATCACTGAAGGTACATCTTGAGTTTTTATTCATCCCAAGTATTATGTTAACTCTCCTTTTAGACATTAAATATTAAATTACCCATTTTATACTTTTTATTCTTACATTGAGCTACTGCCTTCTGGTTCTGTGTATTTTCATTGAAAATACATTTGTATAGGGCTGCAACTAACGATTAATCTGCAGATTTTTTTCTCGATTATTTGATTAGTTGCTTGGTCTATAAAATGTCAGAAAATGGTGAAAATTGGGGATCAGTGTTTCCCAAAAGCCCAAGATGACGTCCTCAAATGTCTTGTTTTGTCCACAACTCAAAGATAATCAGTTTAATGTCACAGAGGAGAGAAGAAACTAGAACATGTTCACATTTAAGAGGCTGGGATCAGAGAATTTTGACTTTTGTCTTAAAAAATTACTCAAACCGACTAATCGATTATCAAAATAGTTGGCGATTAATTTAAGAGTTAACAAATTAATCGTTGCAGCTCTACCTTTGCATAATTCAATATTTACTTTATGTTTGAGCTGTTGGTTTGCACTGTAAGTCTAATACAAGGCACTAAACATATTCTATTTCTGAAGCTTCAACATTAAACTGCAAAGGGGAGTCGAGTGTGGGGTTAAGTGTTCAGGGTTGGGTGGAGGAGCTATAGTCACTGGGATACAACAGTTTAGTCTGTAGCTTGGAAAATTAGTTTTTGCTACACTGAAGTATTGTGTTCTAGCCAATTTAGTCATGGTGTGTGTGTGTGTGTGTGTGTGTGTGTTGGTTGTGGCATGCAATGTCATATACTGTACGGATTATATTTCACATGGATCAGCTCCAGCACCAATCTTGCAGATCAGCTCTATATAATCCTAAAACAATCACACTAGTAAAAACAAAAGCTATGAGTATCAGTTTGTATGTCTACTATTTATTTTTGGTTTGACTTATTGGCTCTGACACTTGTCCTGCAGTCCAGAAATTATATATTACAGTAACTTCTCTGGGGATGTGTTCAGGATGTGTGTGCATAAATACAAAGTATATCAATACATTTGCCCATGAAAGAGTGTGTGTGTGTGTGTGTGTGTGTGTGTGTGTGTGTGTGTGTGTGTGTGTGTGTGTGTGTGTGTGTGTGTGTGTCTCAGAGAGGGAACTGAAAAAAATAGACAGACAGGCAGAGAGAGAGAGAGAGAGAGAGAGAGAAAAAGAGAGAGAGGCTGTTTGTGCAGCATGCTTGGCTGCCGAAGCATCTAACCCCTTGAGCATGACTTCCAGAAACACACTGAGCACTAAAACACGCATCACTAACATACAAGCTGCAGGCTTCTGCATCTCCTTACAAATGTACAGTATATGTGGCTGCATTGCATTTGTAGCCAATATATAGAGGATAAAAAACACACACATTTCTGTGAATACACATGAGATTTCAAACAAACATAGCCCTTACACATCCTACACTCTAATGAGTATGCAACCTACTAACATGGCCCACTGGGGCTCAGACAGACATGACTGCATTCTGTAGAAATTCACAGAGATCAACATCAAACTATGTTTGGGAAATTGAAGGTTTCAACACTGTATAGTTTCAACACTGTATATGAAACTAAACCAATACAGATAATGGGCATTTGTGTACAGTGTGCCTACACAAATGTGTAAGGTCCATGTTTGTGTGTAAAGGTGAGTTAGGTCAATGTTACCCAACATAAACTTTATTGTAAGCTACTGTAGGAGTATTATGGTGTTGTTGTTTCTATGCCTGTATGTGTGGTGGTGAATGTGTGTGTGTGTGTGTGTGTGTCAGTACCTCGTAAGTGATCTTGAGGCTGGACTGCAGCAGTATGGGAGGAAATTTGGGGTGAATTTCAGCTGTCAGCCAGAGACGGAAGTCTGCTTTAGGATGCAGCACATTTAACTCCTATGGAAGAAGGACAGTACACACATTAGACACATTTAACACTTTAAGAGATCATCACAGGAGAGTTATATGTGACCAGACTAGTTTTGCAGTAGTCTCTGTCTGTAGATACAACTCTCAGCTGATATGAGGTCTTCATTTCCACATGCAAACACACACACACACACACACACACACACACACACACACACACACACACACACACACACACACACACACACACACACACACACACACACACACACACACACACACACACACACAGTGTGTAGTATTTAAAAGCATAAAACCCATTGATTGGAACACTAAAATACTTTGATTGCACACATTGTTCAGACACTATCACACAGGTCCATCCATTTTCTAAACTGCTTATCTTTTTTTATGGTGGCAAAGGGCTGGAGGTTATCCCAAAATACAAACAAATGCAGACCCCAGCCAGCTGGGTTGAATTTAATCACAGGACCTTCTTGATATGAGGTACAAGTGCAAACCACAAAGTTCACACAAGAGTAACAACTTTATACTGCCCTTTTTCAAATTCGTAACTTTGGAATAATCCACCGACTTCCATAGATTCCCTAAATCTGTGAATCTGTAAATTGATATTTAAGTAAATGTGAGTTGCAACTAAAACCCCACTTAAAACAATAGTTTATTTTCTTGTAAAACCTTTTGTCAAGTGTTTATCTTTGTAAGGATATGTGGTATATTCACTCAAACTGTATTTATACAGCGCTCTTAACTCTGTTTTGCATGGGGATCCTGTTTACATCAGAAAATAGAGTAAATACAAAATAATATAAGGAGGATAACCATTATAGTATTTGTTGTTTTTTAATGTAATTCTTTCTCTATTAGAGTCATTGCACAATGGCAGATTCTCCACAACGATAACCCATTCACCTCACTTCAAAATATTTGTTTCTCTGTCTCTCTCTCTCTCTCTCTCTCTCTCTCTCTCTCTCTCTCTCTGCAGCTCTTCTTTTCTGTCTCCATCATTGTCTCTTCATCTCAATTTCCAGCTATCTTTCTCTCACTTCTCTTTTTACATCCCTTCCCCCTCACTCTCTATCTGTCTCGAAGACTTGTGGTTAAAAATAGCATGCTTGCACCTTAGGGTCTGATTGGGTACACTCTCTCTCTCACACACACACACACACACACACACACACACACACACACACACACACACACACACACACACACACACACACACACACACACACACACACACACACACACACACACACACAATGAATTGTAATCAATGTGTTTCTGCATCATTTCAAACCTAACTCATTCTTGTGGAAGCACACGATTACAAAAAAATCAAAAATACACAGGAACTGACAACCCTTGAAGGAAACTTCTCTGTCTCTCATGGAGTGAGTGTGTGTGTGTGTGTGTGTGTGTGTGTGTGTGTGTGTGTGTGTGTGTGTGTGTGTGTGTGTGTGTGTGTGTGTGTGTATGTGTGTGTGTGCGTGCGTGCGTGCGTGCGTGCGTGCGTGCGTGCGTGCGTGTGTGTGTGTGTGTGTGTGTGTCTGATATGTTGTCAACCAAATTCCTCTTGAACAAATTATAGTATTGTGAGAAGATGCATTGACAAAGAAGAAAAGGATTGGTAGATACAGATAAAGGACAGAGTGGGAGAGCAAGTTCAAATTGTTTTTACATCAAAACCTTTCTTTGTTAGAATATATCCATATAGTTCAGATGCACAGAGTGCGAAAGACACACCACTTATACGCAGATAGATACTAACACATACACAATTTTTTTCTGCATACTAGAGATTAGATACAGTAACTCCCGATATAATCACAATGATGTGACCATTAATAATGATTATATCACAATGTGATTCTGGACAGTATTTCATTTAGCTATTGTGATACAAAACTCTGCATCAAAATATGTCAATATTTCATTATATTGTGATTTAGAGTGATACATAGATAGACTGATAGATAGATAGATAGATAGATAGATAGATAGATAGATAGATAGATAGATAGATAGATAGATAGATAGATAGATAGATAGATAGATAGATAGATATATAGATAGATAGATAGATAGATAGATAGATAGATAGACAGATAGATAGATGATGGAGTGGTTGATGTAAAAAATAAGAGAAAGAAAACAAGGGAGCAAGTGGAAGAATATGAATAAACAGGGATGAGAGGACATCTGCACTGCCAACTTCAATTATCAACACTGACCGCACTCCTTCGCTGTCTCTCTTCCCTCCTCCTCTCTCTAACTGGCCAACTGGTTTAGTGAAAGAGGGAAAGACTGGAGAGACAGATGGCAAAAAGAAGTCGGAAAATTTTGAAACTACATTGAGAGGTAAAGACTGAACAGATGGACACAGATACAGAAACAGATACTAAAACAAAGCCCTCTCTTGGTAGAATTTCCACCTGCCTGCTGATACTCAGTTTATCTTTCCCAGCTTCCCTCCTTTTACATCTGCTGTCTTCATTCTTTTTTTCCTATGCTCCCTGCCTCCCTCATTCCCCTTGTTGCGTCAGTTTTTCATTTGATGCTTGACTGCTGAGACGGCAACCTCATTGGTTTCTGGCCTTAAGAGCGAGACAATGAAACAGTAAGAAGAAGAGCGACAGACAGAAAGATAGTTTTTGTTATGCAATATGAGGGGGGACAAGAGAAGTGTTGAGAAAATGTGGGATGTAGCCAGGATGTAGAGTGAAAACAAATACAAAATGAAATACTAGGAAGAGAGAAGAGAGAGAGAGAGGTGAGTGGAACGTATAAGGACAAAAGTAGAAGAGGAGAGCTGTGGTTTAAGTCCCACAAAAACACAAACATGCTCTCACTCACACATAGATAAGGGAACTCACACAGACATAGGCCAATCACTGCCAACAGCTGTGCCTCCAACTGAGATATGACCTGCTACAGTGACACAGCACTAAACAGAACCCCAGGAAAAGCACACAGACACAAATAAACACAAAGCAAGTGGAAGACACATAATAACCCACTTACTGTACACAATAATAAAAACATACAGGACGAGCAACATGAGCACTATGGATGACAGTCTGACGCTGAAAACCATTCGCTACCACACGGAAAGACTGTTGAAGACAAATATGTGGAAAGACTATTCTTGTTTCCCCCACAATACAACTATTTGTCCTTTTAAAACCTGAACTAACAACACGGAGAGCGGGCTGGCGGAGAACTCAATAGAGAGACGCTGGAAGCCGGATTGGGACGGTAGCAGGTCTGGTTTGGGAACACGAGACGACACAGTGGCTGGGTGAGTCAGTTTAACACAGCACAACCCCTCTTAGGTAGGAAAGTATACACACATCCAGGCAAGCATAGGTCTCATTCTCATGTTAAGTGCATCACGCAGGGAGAGGAGACCAATAACCATTAATGTTACGAGCTAGGTTAGTCTTTAGTGGCTGTGTTTTGTTGTTCAACGAGCCCAGGTTAGCTTTAGCCTTGTAACATAAGATATAAATATACAGAATCCTTGTAGAGTAACCTGAATTGATCAATAAGGGTCCTTGTCAGATGCTATTGTCCAAAAATTAGAAATGGCACAATATTTTAAACAACCCCTCTTAAACAAAAACCACAAACTACAGAGAAAAACAAAAATCACACAAACATACACAGCTAAATGTTAAAGTGCTCATATTATGCTTTCTGGGCTTTTTCCCTTTCCTTTATTATTGTGTTATATATTTTTTGTGCATGTTATAGGTTTACAAAGTGAAAAAGCCCAAAGTCCACCCCAAAGGGACTTATCATCTTAACACTGTTCACCAACTGCTCCAAACTGCTCTGTTGTAGTCCAGCCTTTACTTCTGTGACAAATGTGCGTCACTTTGTAACACACGTTATAATGCTCGCCTAGCTGCTAGCGTGGCACTCACTCATACTCTGCTTCTGACTGGCTAGTAGTCCTTACCTGGGTACTGTGCATTTGTGACTCCCAAAAAAGAAGTGAGATGCCTCACTCTGTAGCTAAAACAGAGAGCTCAACACACAGGGTGAAAAGAGGAGCTGCAGCAATGTGCAGTACGACAAAAATATGGTGTTTTCTGAAAATTAAACCATGTAAACCTATTCTGGTACAACCTCTAAATACAATTATGAACCTGAAAATGACCATAATATGAGCATGTTAACACCTGTCCCTAAGGCTATACCACACACACACACAAAGTACTTACTTTTTCCAGGAGCGGTAGCCATATAGTGACAAGGTGAAGGTTTTTCAGGCAAAGCCAGTCTCCATTTCGAGAACATTCTCTGAGTGTAGCTAAGGCCACATCAGCCTGCCCCTGACCCATGGAGATCTAGACAGACAGATATAGTGGGGGAGGTAGTAGGTGGTGAGAAACAGAAGCAGTGGGATGGAAAATTTTATTCTAAATTGTAATTTCTCAGAAGTTAGGGGGCAGATCATCTGATTCAATATGTGAATTTGTCTCTCTCCTCAGCGGGAGAAACGTAAATTAAATACTTGCAAAGTTAGTTTACCAATGTGATATTTATTAATAGTATTCACACATTGATGCTAGTAACTCATAACTAATTTGATTTATATGTAACTGATTTGACTTAGAGTAATGTTATATGTAGCACCCATATGAGTGGAACACAGCCTGTACATCGTTAGTGCCCTGTATATGGGTTTGCGAGCAAATATAATTAGTTGTAGCTGAATGAATATAGTAAAAATATGTTTTTCTGTTAACTATTTGAACATTCTTGGATAATACACATATTAGCTACATTTTCAAACTTGGCAAGCGATCTTGTCACAGTAATTTGAAGGATGAGCGAAAAAAAAATCCTTTGCAAATACAACTCAAACTGTAATGAAGGAACTTGACACACTAAACAATGGAATGACTGTGTGTTTTCAATTGTTTTTTAACGACAGTGGAGTTCTATGGCACAGGGGCAGAGGCTACTGAGTTTTAGGCTTTTGGCTGTTTTAGGCTGTTTGTAAGATACATTTCTTTGTGGGTTTTGGTCTCTTCAGTGAATTTGTTGATAATTACAAAAAGATACAATAATACCAGCATTGTTTTTAAATAGTTGTATTAACCACATGTTGAATAACTGCAGGTGTGTAGGAGTGTCAAGTGCAAGGGCAGTTTTCACAGACATCTTGCTGTCTTGAAATGTATTACAATTGATGAACTCCGCAGGCAGTGAGCTATGCCTCAAAACTGTGTTTCAATACAACAAGCTGTAGCATTTTCATTTTCCCTGTTTAGGTTCACAATATACTATTCTGTAGACCTGATCTTGGTATTCTGTTGAAAATATTTAATTGCACTTGCTAATCTGCTATGACTTCTCCAATTTAATTATGTTACTCTCTACCTCATGATAGTTGTCCCTGCCCACGGTTTCTGCTGCTAGTTCTGCAAGTTCCTGGGACGGGTCTGCCCCTGGAGAGATGATGATCAACACTGGCTCCCATTCCAGTGTCTCAGTGTAGAGACGGCGCAGGTTCAGAGGAGGGGGGGAGAGCTCTTTCATACCTGCAGAGAAGAGAGGGAGATAGAAAGAGAATAAAGGGTGTGAAAGACAGATCTGTAAAGAGTGTTTCAACATCGTATTTAAAGGTGATATGCCACTCAAAGTCATAGTGACTAGATATACTGCACAGAGAGGGGGTGCACCAGGAGGTGACAGATAAAAGGCAAAAAAAACAGCAGGCCACAAGAAATGGCGCTAAATGTTAGTAAGTAGAAGCAAATGGGCATTTGGTGAAAGTAGATAGGAAAGGAGACACAAAAATCAAGAGGGATACGATTACAGGGAGACAGAGGGTGGACATGAATAGGGAGGGGTTGACAGTGCCTAAAGGGGGGTGAAGGGGAAGGGAGGTTGGGGAAAGGAAAAAAAAAGCAGAAGAGGGACAGAAGAAGGGAGGCGCTGCTGGAGAAAGAGAGAGAGGGCAGAAGAGGAAGAGACAGAGTGAGAGAAATTAGGAGTGTGATGTGCTGTGCATACCGATTACTAGGTATGCAGCAGTATTCACCACACATAGAAGAATGCCTTATCAGCCCCCTGGTGTTGAGAAGCCAGGCTCTTTGTGTATGTGCCTAAGTGTGTGTGTGTGTGTGTGTGGCTGCATGTGTGCATTTCCTCACTGAGCATTAAGCTCTAATCCAGCTGTAATATTATGAATGACATATCAGATACGGGTTAATAGTGAAACACAAGCAGCGATACAGGCTCACACAGTATGAGTGGCTATGTAAGAAATTCTGCTGTGAAGTTATTCACACATGTATCAGCAGATACACACACACACACACACACACACACACACACACACACACACACACACACACACACACACACACACACACACACACACACACACACACACACACTGCTGTCTTTTGTGGTTGAGACGACTTTCCCAGCCTGAACATTCTTTTGGTGTCTGCTGCCAAATGAAATCTGCTGCACTAGAAGTACACATACATGCACACGCACAAGGTCTTGGTAGAGAACATCACAGAGCGACCTTTTGCTGCATCACCATGGCAACACTAAGAAAAACAGTCATCTGACCACATGGCTTGTGATGTCCGACTGCAAAAAAAAAAAAAAAGGGAGCATTTACACAACATGCGCGTGCACAAATACATACACAACGTCCTTTGACATGGGCAGGTAATCAGTATTCGTGCTGCAGACCAACATCCTCTGTCTGTGAATAGCAGAGTTCACCTTGGCTTTAATGACACACAATCAGGGCAGAGAGGAGCCTACAAAAAGACAATGCTAAAGTCTCCCTATGGTTCAAACACTTAGTGGAGGAAACACTGAGTGGTGAAGAATTAATCAGCAGACACTTGGTTGCACACAACACTTGACCTTACAAAAATTGACAGAATACATTTGCATTTAAATCCAGATTGACTGTTAAAAAAACAAAGGGTGTCTTCTTAGCTGTATGATTGACAAAAAAAAGAAAAGATGAAAGACAGAGATATGCCTTTTATGCATATGTGAAACAGGGTTTGTATTTTGAAAAATACGTAGAGAGCATGCCAGTGAGTGAGCAGCGAGCAATTGTGTGTGTGTGTGTGTGTGTGTGTGTGTGTGTGTGTGTGTGTGTGTGTGTGTGTGTGTGTGTGTGTGTGTGTGTGTGTGTGTGTGTGTGTGTGTGTGTGTGTGTGTGTGTGTGTGTGTGTGTGTGTGGTTGTGTGGTTGTGTGTGTGTGGTTGTGTTCACCCAGGCATGCCTGGGTGAGTGAGCAGTGCCCAGGCCTGGACTGGGGGGATTGAGTGAGATTAGCTGTAAGAGGATTACAGACCATGCCTCATTAGCATACTGATTTACTGCCAAAAACACATACACACAAAATCTTCTTCTCTTCTGTTCTTTTTTTGTATCTGTCTGTCTGTCTCTCTCTCGCTCTCTCATTCAGACACACACTCTCACCCACATCATGCACTTGTACACACACTACACCTTAGTCAATGGGTTCCCTTGGCATTCAAGGAGCTATCTCTCTATAAGGATAGTGTACGTCTGTGTTTTATTAGAACTGCTCAAAGACAAACAAGAAGAAAGACAAAAAAGACAAAAACACTTGTACTTTCAGGGAATTAGCTCTAATGGAAACACAGACACATACCTTCAAAGAATTGGAGATCTCAGAGAGATGGGCTGTTTGTTCCCACAAACTCAGGAGTGCATATAGACAAGATGTATAACAAAGACACCTAGACAAACGCATTGTCACACACACACACACTAAGGTTGGAGTGTCATCCTGAATGGGTATTGGTTCACTTTTTCCATATTTGACAAAAGCTCTTACACCTTCGCTGGCGCTGTAGGCAGCGCATCAGTCTCATAATCTGAAGGCAGTGAGTTTGAGTCTCACACAGGGCAGGTGTTTTAAGAAAGAATGGTTACTACGCTGTTCTGCAAATATAATACACACCTTCAAACATGGAGAGATGGGTTGATGGACACCCACAAACACTGAAATAGGCACACACAAAGTATGTAGTGTTCCCCTCAATGAGCAAGTATTATTATTAGCACTCTGGAGCAGCTGCACAACAGCTGACACTGAGTTTCAGTCAATAGAGCTTTTGCTATCAGTCGGAAGCAAGGCAGTCAGAGTATTCTGGCTCATCAAAGTGCTCTCTCCCTCTCCGTCTATATCTTCTCCATTCCATCCTTTTTTGTAACCACTTCTTTTCGGCTGGGGTTCTATTGAATGTCCTATTAACGAAATGTGTAAAATAAGTTGAGAGTTTAGAATAAATACTACACTAAAATTACAGCCAACCATTTTCAAAAAACATGGGTAATTTAGTTTTATGAAAACAAGTTAAGCTACACGATACAATATACTTTATTGTCCGCTTAGGGAAATTTGTCTTAGACTCCAAATTTGCTCACATAAATAATGCCTTGACAGTACAAGTGAAATAGTTGCAACTGTGACATGTCTACTAATTTTCCAGGTCTCATTGTAAAAGTAATGCAATGTACTGTGAAAATATGTATATGCAAACTATTATGAATCACAATGTACCAATTTTTAACCTGTGTGTTGTCCTCGGGTCAAATTTGACCCATTTTCAAAGATTTTGATAACAGAAATATTTGGTTTCTTTCAACCAAATATAACAATGGATGCATGGGTGTACGTTTTTTAACAAATTAATGATTACTTCCATTGAATTTTGGGTGTTTTATTACATTTTTATAGCATTTGAAAAAATTATTTAAATGGTTTCAAAACAGTATCCTGAACTACTAAACTTTGAAATTCTGTGATCCACTCAACATCTTCTGATCTTTACTAGTAGTCCAACTAATTCATCATTTCTGCTTTTTTTTTTTTTTTAACTAAAAACATTTGGTATGTCATATACATTAGGTTTATTGACCATGAATTTAAAAAAGTGTCAAAAACACCCCTAACCCTTTTCATATAGCGTCAGAAGCATCGAAAAAGAACGTAAAAAAAAAATGTTTAAAAAAAATGTTGACCCTGAAGGACAAGTTCTTGGTCGACAGGAAGACAACACAAGGGTTAAGCCTTGTCGGCACAGTAGGCCGCGTGTCAGTCATAAGTCTCGAGTCTCACACAGGGCAGGTGTTTTGAAATCGGATGATAAAAAAAGATTGGGTGAGATACATGGCACATACTGTTGGGATTGTTAATAGATTTGCATAAGAATGAGAAACATTAATCTGATATCAGAAATGTAAGACTCTTACGTGGGGCAGTTTTCTTGTAAAAACATATCACCTCACAGCGATATAGAATTGTGGAGACACAAATTACATACTGCCAAAAGTAGGTATTTATTTGAAAATGTTACCACGACATCACCATTAACTTGCTTCATCATTGGTTGTGAATCTGTGATTGCGCTAGAGCTCCTCTCAGTCCAACATCTCTCACGCAGATCTTTGTTTTGTTGCTGTTCAACTACCACATGCACTGGATTATCATTTTTGTTATTGTAGTTCTGCTCTATTCATCTTGTTTCCTTCAACCTTCACTCCACAGCTTTAGCTCTAGGTCATGACACAAAGCATCAACATTCCTTTCCATGACGGCAGCCCGTTTTGTGGCCTCGTTGGTGCAGTAGGCTGCGTGTCTCATAATCTGAAGGTTGTGAGTCAAGCCTCACATGGAACAAGCATTTTATTAAAATGAATTCCAAAGGGACCGATAAATGCTAGTTATACCTGTAATATTATACAGCTCAGATTTATCTTGTGAATATAAATTTGATGTGTGCTTTCCTCATGTAGAGAGAGAGAGAGACACATCCTCCATAGAAAATGATCAATGGAACCAATCCTAGGTCCCCACAACAGCATCAAATGTGATTTTACTGGGATGTGGCTATGTGTTCTACTTACGAGCTGTAAACTCAATATTCAAATAACTTTGGTTGTAGTCTCAAACCTAAACTGAGCCTACAAAATGACTCAATATCACTGGGGCCCTATTGGCCAGCTGATGACATCATAAACTCATACAGGTTTACTTTACTGTCAAAAACTATTGGAACAGCAAAATATGAATTCTATTTTGGGGTGGGTTGAAATGTTTGGCCTTGAGTTATTGTTTATTCATTAATGAATATTCATATGACAAAGATGCTGACGTCCAAAGCACTTTTCCATTCCAGCATTTTCCCAAGGTTAATACACCCAGTAAGGCCTTTTAAAATGCATGTGTGTATTTGGTATACTGTATGACTGACAAAGGCAGGTGCAGGACCAGAGAGTAAAGGTAATAAAGTGTGCTCTTTTAATCAACATGACAAAACTGTATTAACTGAAACTGAAAACTTTATATTATAAATGTGGTGTTTTGTAAGCTGTTACAAAGGTTGACATTAGCCTTTATATTAGTTATTTATTAGTTATTAGTATATTAGTAAGACCACTTAATATTTACAATGGGATGATCAGAGGGGAAGACATAGGCCTAACATTTGGACAACCCAGTATTTACTATGCAAAGAAAGCATCATTACAGACACCTGGGGTTATGTTGATGTGTGTTATAAATGTGTTCCAAATGGTTTTATTTAGTACATTTTCTAATCTAACCTAATCAGAGTAGCAACTTTGTTTTTGAAAACTAAATTGTCTGGAAAATACTTTTGGCATAAGTGGTTAACTGGATCGTGAGCAGCTCCAAAACAGACACACAAGCAGACAACGCATGCACACGCCCACACACACACACACACACACACACACACACACACACACACACACACACACACACACACACACACACACACACACACACACACACACACACAGCTGACATATTGATGTACAGATGAATGTACAAGCTGTTGTGTACAAAACAATTCTACACAGCTAGTCTCGCATTGCCAGACCTATCTCCACAGCGCTGTGGAGTAAGGTCTGGCTCTACCAAAAATACATTCCAGGATAGGAGAAAAAAATGCTCTTTGTTTGTTTGCATTTCTTTAAACCAATCACCAAAAACAATCGTCTTGGGCGGCGGACGCAGCGACAGGGGCTCTGCAGAATGGTCTCTGGTAGGAACTTGTTTTGGTGGAACATTTGCACACCGCAAAAGAAAACGCCACATACAATATTAAATGAAGTTACTGTTCACACACTACAGTAATGTGAGATATTTAAATTAGCTGGTTACATGGTTTAACATTATTTGCTCTTATCAGTGCATTGCTGCATGTACTTCATCCATAGCAATCTTCACCCATCAGTCCCAAAACGTCCCAATTAGATAGTAACTGCCGTGAACATATTCTTTCTAAATCTTTACAATCATTCTGCCGAAAGAACCAAGCACGCCTGCCTTCCAAATATACATTTTCTTCAAAACTTGCCATTTTCAGTGTGTAGCATGCTAGGATGAAGTTTGTTGTTGTTTTCTGAAGCAAACTGAGTTTGGCAACACACAGAGAGTGGAAGGTGAGGGACATATGCTGGGTGAGCCACGCACCGGATGTCAGGCAATTATCCTAGAAATGTACTTCCGTTGACCCAGACATAGCTAACAAAAACACAATATAAACTATCAACCTAAAACCATCAGAAGTCAATTAGCATTTCTTGTCACACAGCATACACAACTGAAAATGAGTTTCATACACATGCATTGAAACCTGCATATTAGTTTCACCTGACACCAATTAGCAGTGTCCCAGATAGTGCCGTCAGAAGCCATCACACTATTAGGATTATCTGGACTGAATGAACGGGCTCATTAAGCACAATAAATTAACCACTCGCTTGTATGTGTGTTTGTGTCAGTGTGGGAGAGAGAGAGAGAGAGAGAGAGAGAGAGAGAGAGAGAGAGAGACAATGAGAAAAGAGAACAGACAGAGAGAAGTGTGGCTATTTGTTTGTTTATGTGGCATTTACTCAACAGTGGCATTCTCACAGTGGCGAAAGACACTAAAGAGAAAGTATGGAGAGGACTATCGTGAAAAAACCCCATTGAGGCTCAGAGATTCAGAATAAAAGCCTTTCTGAGAAAATGTAGCTTTCATGGAGTGTGAAAGCAGAAGGTGCAACAAAAAAAAGCATCTTATGTAGAGCAGAATGAGTGCAGATGTAAAGTAGTTTATCAAAAGGGGGTAAAGTAGGATAATTTGTGATGTTTATTATTCAGAGCAGAGTAATCACACTCAAATTCAGAGGGGCAAATATTTACTGAACCTTTATCAGAACAAACACAGAAGTCATGTTGTTCACATTTTTCAACAGCTTATCAAACTTCTGTACAAAGCAGAGCTTCAGTTAATGTGTTGGTTTGTTTACCTCCAACATCTAGAATACACTTTAAGATCGATAGATAGATAGATTTTTATTGATCCCCCCAAAAAATGGGAAGCGTGTGCATAAGAAGTGAAACGTGTATATTCATTCATATGATACTCATATTTAGGGTCTTGGTTTGACCAAGTGAAAGCAAATAAGTAAAGGAAACCTTGTAAAAAATATGAATAAAGATGAGACCCATTTCCAGAGCAGCTAGGTGATTGAAATAAAAATGAAAAGCCCTAATATGACACACTTACCCAGGGCCTGGGTGGCAAATGTTGCCATGGCACTCTGCAGTCGGTCTGGTCTGACTGCCTGAACCAATAACAGCTGGGGACAGGGTAAGGCAAAGAGAAAAAGAAGAAGAAAGAAACAACAGATATCATTAAGATATTTCAGACAGAAGGTCAATCCCATTCATATAAAGACATATTACACGTCCACACAAAAAAAATAGCAGAATTTGGATGAATGCCCATTATCAAATTCACTGAGGCTTTGATATGTTCTTTTTAATATATTTTTGAGAACACAAAATTCAAATGCAAAATTCTAAGTTACCGCCATGACAACTGAGTTATGGTCATAACTGATTATCCTGCTGTAGCACCATCAATAGGAAAAATCCCATCAAATGTGTCAAAGATACACAATGTGTTTAAAAGTGATGCGACTTTATAGAATATAGTCCAAACACAGAGGAATTTGGGAAAAGTTCTAAGAAAGTGATGTGACATCTACAATTTTTTTAACTGTTTTAAGAGTGTTCATCAAAAACTGCTTTGCAAAAAAAATCTAATTAGCAGACAATCTGTTTAAGCAGAAATGGGTGTGCCCTATACGGAAAGTTTCATCTTGAAACAACAAATCCATAGGGGGGAAAAAAGATCTTTGTTGCTATGCTTTATAAAATGGTGGCGCTATCTGCAGTAAAGCCTAATAAGTTCCTCCCTGACCCATGGACTAACTTTACAATGGATTTCACTGAAACAATCAAACAAACTGAGATTAAAACACAACTTTTTTTGGCAGAGGTAACAAACACATAACGTCTCTTAGTGTGTAGACTTTTGATATACTCTGTAAATTATGATAACTTGGTTCATTTAGATGATGAAATAACTTTTTTGATTGACAAAAAAAAAAAAATTGATTGAAAGCAGACCTGCTGGAATGGAGTAATCTTCTTGGCAATGGAGGATGGGATTTCCTGTTCACACTGCGAGCTTTGCGAGAAGGACAGCCAAAGGTCTGAGTCACTCAAACACAGAGACTGGTAGAGGGCTGGGAATGTAGTCTGTGAAAGAGGGGTGGCGAAAGTTAAAAGGGTGAAAAACCGGTCAAGAAATAATGTTAATAATAAAACTTCAATCCTAAACTTAGTAAGGATTGCTTTACTGGTATTCTATTTAGGTCAAAAGCTATTATTATTATTATTTTGTGTGTGTGTTTACTTTTAAAATCGCCACTGCTCCTTGCCTCTCCTGATCAATCCAAGAAGGGAATTCCTGCAGAGAGAGGAGAGGTTTAAATCAAATACAGAAATAATACTGTTTTCTCAAAAAACTTACTCTCTACATGTTTACCTCTTTCTTAAACATTTCTCCTACAATGGATCCAGTGAAGACATCCCACTCCTAAAGCAAAAAGTAGTGTTAACAGTTGACAGGTTCAAAGCTGAAATTAGCTATTGTTTCATTTGTCACTGAAATCAGTATTCATGAAATCCTAAATATGCAGATACTAAATCTATTAAGATACTCACACTCTCCTGGAAGAGTTCAGGGTGCATGCCTTTCACAAAATGCATAGCAAACATCAACTGGTCAGCCTGAGACAGAGAGAAGAAAGGAGAGAGATTGATACATAGATGGAATATACCACATCTGAGAACATGCTATTTTGCCCCTCTCAAAACCCACAAACAAACAACCCCCCTACAAACAATACAGCACACAATGTTAGCATCACTTCCAGACCAAGGACAAACACTTATATTCCCATTGCATGATATGCAGCTCAGTCTGTCTAACAAAATGGCTTGTAAAGGGTTGCTACACACTGACAAAAAAGCCCCAGGGACTTCAAGAACTACACTGGCTGTTGTATTATATACACACTAACTCTATCTCTCTCTGTGTGTGTGTCTGTCTCTCTTTCTCATCCACTGGTGAAGGTTAAAAGAGATAACAAAAAACAGCAACTAATAAGATGCTTATCCCAGTCCCACCCACAGAGTGAAGCAGAAAGACAGTGACCAAGAAAGCAGCGAGAAACAATGCAGAAAGCAAATATACACAAGTTTAAACCCTCCTCCAATGCCATAGTTTTCTTTCTATCTTAACAAAGATGTTAATCAAATGTTAATCAGTTTGGGTATTCACAGTAGCTGCTATCACTGCTACTGGATGTGAGCTTTGTTGCTGAAAAATCAGGTACATAAGGGAAATGGTAGTCTTTCTGAGAAAAATATATTCTGCAACCGCAGTGGCTATAATCATTCAGATGTGCTTCCTGAACAGTTACTGAATTATAGCATTATTGGATGAGATTAGACACACTTAGCCACAAAGACCGCATCCAAAGGGCACCTCAGTCTAATGATCAAGTGAGACGATTTGGAATACCGGATCAGATAGTGTGTCACATAAACACTCACACCCATGGACTGACACACAACAAGATATAAAACATCTCATTATAAGTCGAATAACATACGCTTAACAAGTTTACACCCATACAAAAAATTCTAAATAAAAAAAAACAGTCTTTGCTCATGAGAGGTTCAACAATCTATATTTGGTAGAGTAACCCTGATTCTTAATCAAATCTTGATGTGTGTCTAGCCATGCTCAATCAATACCTTATTAAACTGAATCAGTTGTGTTTGTGGGCGAATAGAATAGTTTGAGTGCCTACCACGGCCATACAAAATAGATATTAGATACACAATATGGCATGTTTTTTTCCCCTCAAAGATGTATACAGTATATCATGTTGTTCTAATCTTGTATCTCTCAGATTCTCCTATTCTCCTTTTCTCCCATTATGCTTTCATCATTTTGTTGTCTTCTCTCGCTCATTATCCACCTTCATCTTTTAACTGGACCCCTTCTCCCAGCTTTCTCCTCTCCCCCTTGAAGTAATGTCTTCTGTAGCACAGACAGGGCTGTTGACAGGAACACTGATAATGTAGTCCAGTGTTTCCTCTCTGCTAATGACTGGACTGCTGCTGTCTACATGTTGTGTGTGAATGTGTGTGTTTGTGTGCAAGTGTTGGGTATAGCCTATAGATGTGATCAGCAGTTAATAGCCACCCTGGGTCTGCTTAAAACTACCATAACCATTCAGGCACACACACACACACACACACACACACACACACACACACACACACACACACACACACACACACACACACACACACACACATAAAAGACAGAGAAATTACATTAACCATGTACTGCCTGATCGATGCAATGATTGCTCTGTTGGTCAATATTTAACCTTCATTACTGTGTTAGTTGCAATAAGATGACTACTACACTACTACTTTATACAGTGATGGAATGTAGCTAAGTACATTTACTCAAGTACTGTACTTAAGTACAAATTTGAGGCACTTGTACTTTACCTGAGTCTTTTCTTTTTGAATAATGTAAGTACATTTTCCTGATGATACTAACATACTTTTACTTAAAGCGTAACTCTCGCCTGTGAATTCTGTGAATGTACCCGAGTCAAACTTTTGTTTAAAAGCATAATTAGGACAGAAACGCCCCTTTTACGATTTATCGTATTTTCGTTTTCGGTCAAATGGCCTTTTGAATGGGAGAGCTAGGGGAACTAATATGATCGCATCTAAATCCCTATTTTAAAACACTAAGAAGGCTCGACACAACATGAAACTTTGCTCCAAGTATCACCAGGGGCTCTACACATGAACTCCAGCATTAAGAACATTGTTTGTGTACACAGAGTTTACTAAAAAGAAAAATTACTCACTTTAGCTTGCTGCCATCTTGCCAGTCAAAAAGAGTCGATCTCCGAATGCGAATGAACGGACTCCATAGGAGGAAATGTCATTCTTATTTGAGGCTCCTTTGTCAACTACAAGGTCAATATTGTTTTTCAATTAACGACAAAACAACCGATCGACTCTTTTTGACTGGCAAGATGGCGGCGACCGGAAAAAACAACAGCTAAAGTGAGTTGTTCAAAACCTTTCTTTTTAGTAAACTCTGTGTACAAAAACAATGTTCTCAATGCTCGAGCTCATGTGTAGAGCCCCTGGTGATACTTCACTACTTCGAGTTTCATGTTGTGTCGAGCCTTCTAAGTGTTTTAAAAATAACGATTTAAATGTGATGATAGTAGTGCCCCTAGCTCTCCCATTCAAAAGGCCATTTGACCAAAAACAAAAATACGGTAAATCTTAAAAGTGGCGTTTCCGTCCTAATTATGCTTTTAAACAAAAGTTTGACTCCGGTATATTCACAAAAAGACCCTAGGTTGCATTTTGGTGAGAGTTACGCTGTAACATTTTCAATGCAGGACTTTTACTTGTAGCAGAGTATTTTCACAGTGTGGTGTTATTACTTTTACTGAAGTAAAGGATCTGAATACTTCTTCCACCACTTACTTTATATTACAAATATTTCAGTGCATCTGCAGAAGAATAACCAACCTTGTTACTAGTAAAGCAGCTTAAACCTTACATTATGATTGGCTGAAAGGCCAAACATTACACATTGTGGTAGCAGTAAGGGAGAAAGGATTGGGGGGAGTAAAGCAGGAGTATGCAGGTGAAGAAATCAACATTACATTATAATACCTGCACTTTTTGGATACATCTTAATATTTGTTGTAGGTACCTCATGCATTTTAGTTGTTAATTACATATTTCAGATTAGGCTATGCTATACCAGATTGTCTGTTTGAGTTTAAAACAAGTATTTTCATTAAGTGTAATTTGTAGTCTGTGAAAAAGTCAACAACCTACCTATTTGTAACAACATTAGTTAGTAAAGGATTTTTTTTCTGAAGCTGTGAGTAAAAAAAGTGGAGACATTTCATTGGCTCATTATGAGTGATCATTTGAATTAACAAGAAACAACAAGGCAGAAATAAAACTGTTGGCGGGTCTACTTCAAAACAGACTGAACCCGTTTTGCAGTGCAAACTAATCTGAGCAAAAAGCCTCACCTTGTTGTCACTACCCACTTATACAAGTTATCGGAGTGATGACAGGAATTTTTAGAGCTGCTTAAACAACATTTGTTCTATTTCTGTGTATAAGTGTGTGTTTTACCTTGAAAAGTGACCGGCAGACGTACTCATACACCATATTCTTCAAGCTGGCCTCCAAAGCAGCAATCCTGGCGTCAGTAATCTCTGCTTCCTAAAATTCACTCACACACACGCACGCACGCACGCACACACACACACACACACACACACACACACACACACACACACACACACACACACACACACACACACACACACACACACACACACACACACACACACACACACACACACACACACACACAGCCAATTAGAGAGGGGAAAAAGGCTGAAGGATATGAAAAAACAATTCTCAGCCTTGATTATTACAAATTGCCACAGAGAGATCACTCTTGAAGTGTTGGTGTTCCTCTTTAAGTAATTTTAGATTAGGGTGGGGCAGCAAAAACTGTCAGAGAGTGTATATACAGGATATACAAAGGTAAGACCAGAAGAAATTCCAATAGCAATAGAAAAACAGATGAATTAATGCATGAGAATCAGACACAAAGAAAATGCCAGAGAAATAGATGGGGAATGGTGAGAAAAAGAGAAATTATGATGGATTTCTCTGTTTCTGTCCCCTATTCACAGTTCATCATGTCTGGATCTCTGTTTGAGGTTTTCTGCAAGCATGTATTTCATGTAAAAAACTGTGTTTAATGAGTGCAAGTTAGCACTTGGTGTATATAGTACCTGAGCGTATAGTACGTTGTTTGTGTATGCTAATGTATTTGTGTGTGTAAACTGAAAAGAAGACTTTTCAATGTGTTATGTTAAAAATGATCTTCCAAATCTCGGGAACCATCTGCAGCTCATGGCAAATTAAACTTGCTCATTCAATACAACAAACCAAAAGATACAAACGGAAAGTCCATGCATCAATGCAGAATTCTGACCACACTCACTGAATGTGTCCACAAGCCTCTCTCACACACACACACACACACACACACACACACACACACACACACACACACACACACACACACACACACACACACACACACACACACACACACACACACACACACACACACACACACACACAGTAGTGACCAGCTGCAGCCTGGTGACATTCTTGGATGATAGCACTGGCTCTAACAACCCACACAGGATTTGGGGAATCAGTGCTCAATCTCTCAACCCAGTGTGTGTGTGTGTGTGTGTGTGTGTGTGTGTGTGTGTGTGTGTGTGTGTGTGTGTGTGTGTGTGTGTGTGGCATGCGCTCTGTTTATCATACAGTGTTTAGGGCTCAGATGGAGAACAGCAGTGTGATAGACAGTCCGTGATGGTCTCCAGCTGCACAGGTCAGACTGAGATAAACACGCTGAAAACAAAACAAGCTGAAATACCTGACCTGAACTGAAATAAAATCGTCTAAAATAATTGAAATAAAGTAAATGGAGTTAAGCTAAAAGGAGTTAAACTAAACATTGTCAAACAACAAAAGAATCTTGCATTTATTTTGTACCAATTGTACAAAAAGCCCTACTTCTAGAACTGACACAAATAACATTGTAGATTAATAATACTGTATGAATGAATGTCTATACCTCGAAAGAAATAGTCCAGCACATAACCCGCTGTAAAATGGTGAATTGTTGTTTTTACACCTTGTTTTTGTACAGATTAAACGATATACAAAGAAAAGAAAAAAGTTTGTTGTACTTTTCTTTTGGACTGATTACAAAGCAATGATGGCACCCATGGCCCCATGAGTGAGGTCAACTAACTCTAAACTGTGACATTGTATTCCATCAATTATACAAACAGAAACGCATTTTATGTTTTATACTTGACGCAGATTCTAGGAGAGGAGCATTGCTATTGTAGACAGTTTCTTAAAAAAAGTTAAGAGGAAGAATTGGCCTTTACAATGTTGTCCAAATTGTGTTACCCTATATGCTATGACTGCCAAACTGTGATGTGTGTGCCGGAAAACTTACTTTTGACTTTGCATATTAATATCCTTGTTTATGTATTGTATGATTTATTAATTAGTCTAGTTACACAAAGGTGTGGTATTGATATTGGTTTCAGTTCAAATGCATATTGTTTGGAACCCCATTGCAAAATAAACATGTTAACACATTGCTGTATTGGATGAAAATGGAAGTACTGTAAGAGTTGTGCGTCATCCAGTCACCTTCTTGGCCTGAAGAGCCCTTTGGAAGAGCCGTAGAAAAGAAGCAAGGCTGAAGCGGTACATGTTGTTGATCTTCGACAGGTCTGTGATGACAAAATACATCTTGCTGGCACTCTCTGCAAGAGGCAGGTAGGCATCCCGCTCCTTCAAAAAAAGCAAGGAGAAAGCGACAAGAAAGCGAGACAGGACATAGAGAAAGGGGGAGGGAAGAAACCAAGAGGTAGCAGAAAAAGAACCGCATATGTTTTAGAGAGTTCCAGAAAATACCACAAATGGATACATGGCAGGGAAAGGGACTTATATGGGGATGGATACGAAGAAAAGTAGAATCGAAAATGTTTATTTCAATCGAGATGGAAGGAGAGAGAGAGAGAGAGAGAAATGAGGATAGACATGAGGTGTGATAAGACAGAAAATGTGAGAAAAAACAGGGATATATGTACATATGATAAAGAAAGAAACGGTAGCGATAAATAAATAATTAAAAGCCACTGAGAAAAAAGTACAAAAACAGTTCTGGTGTAACACTGCACCCTAGAGGATAATGATGTAATGAATCTGCAATAGCTCCTTGCTTGTGCATCTACGCAATCTGATATCTGTAGCAGTTTGTGCTGTGAGTTTGTTTATCTGCAGACCACTCAAATGAGCTAGAAAGCTTGTGCCCAAAAACTAGATTATACTGCATCATTGAAACTAATAGCCTACCCTTTTTTAAATTTCATTAAAAGTATTGAACGTACAATGATCGTTTGTTCCAGAAAGTACACAAAACTACAAAAGTGGGGTCATTTTACATTTGCAGACTGGGAATAAATGTCAATAAACATTCAACACATTCTGTCTCTGTCTGAATCACTGACTGTTGTTATCTGTGTACTCTCTCTGTATATCTGCCATGTGTGTGTCTGTCTGTCTCTCTCTCCGTCACAGCCCTCAATCTCCATCGCCATTCTTTGTCTGTGTCTCTCTCTCTCTCTCTCTCTTATCAGTGAATTAGATGAGAATAGCAGTTGTTGGTTATTATGTGGTTATTACACTACAGTGATCCACTGGGTAATACTGATTCTCTTCTGACACCCGATTTTCATTTTTTTCATGACCAATCCAGCTTTTAAAAATAAATCAAAACACTTAAACAATGGTGCAAGGAGAAAGGCCATACAACTGTTTTTCAGATTGTGTGTGTGTGTGTGTGTGTGTGTGTGTGTGTGTGTGTGTGTTGTGTGTTGTGTGTTGTGTGTTGTGTGTGTGTGTGTGTGTGTGTGTGTGTGTGTGTGTGTGTATGTGTCGAAGTTGGACACAAAGAAAAAGTCTCTGTTAACAACTTATACTGTGTGTGTGTGTGTGTGTGTGTGTGTGTGTGTGTGTGTGTGTGTGGTACAGTACCTGGTCAAGGGATGCCTGCAGCCTGTGTGATTCCAGCAGTGACTCCTGGATCAGGGCACTGCTTGCCTTGGTCTGGTTCAGACTCTCTATCAGCTCCCTGTTCTCCAGGATATTACCCTGAGCTGTAGCCAGGGTCTGACACAGGAAAAAATAGATGAAGGTTTATTACTCATAAAAGTCTCCTCTATAACATAAAAAGTCTTAAGAAATCCAAGTGGTGGTAAGCATCGAAAAATACTGAAATCGGTGATGCCAATTTCCCATTGCAGCCCATGTTAAAGGGAGACAACACAGGTGAATAGGGAAAATATTTTAACTAACAGATATCTCCATGAAACTTCCCCAGTTGATTACTGACATTAAGACAATACTTTTTTTCTATTACAAGTTTTCTGAACTTTTATGTTTAATTATGCAAATTAGGCATTGTCTAGTTAAATAAGTGCTAATTTGCATAAATAATGGTGTTTCAGTATTTTTCAACTTGGACCCTATTTCCCGATGCATTGGTGTCTAAGTGACTAATGTAAACCAAAATATTTGACATCTTTTGAAATCTGTGATCCAGTATTGAGTGAGAACGCTGTAACCAGCAGCCTCAAAACAAGCTGCAATGTAAAATGCACACCGTTAGTTAGCGTCCACTAAAAGTGCTAATTTGCCACCGACACGCTCAGATTATTATTCTAAGTGTCTTGCAACATTATGGAGATGATCCTTACAGAGATAGTCCTTTTCGTTAAAGAGTAAGATCCTTTTTGTTTAACATAAAACAGCCCCAAAATCACCATCACCAAACACACCAGACTCCATGTAAATAAACCAAACTTTTATCATCGTAAGAGACACTTCATTCAAAGTTGACAGAAACAAAATTAAACTATCAATAGCTGTATTGCTTCGTCTTTCCACTATTCCAAACGCCTGCCTCTCAGCTGATCTAACAGCTGATTGGTTCAGAATCGACTCAACATGACGTTTTATATAAACTTTTTATAGTTTTTAAATTGTAGGGATTTTAATTACTATTTGTCTGATTGAAAGGCTTCTTCTGTACAGAACACATGTGCGGCTGATGATGACGTTAACAAATTTGAGAGACTAAAACAGTTCAGATTACAGATCATCTACAGTCTGTTGTTTATTAACATCAGCAACAGATTGCATGGAGAGCATTTTAATAGCTACTCTGTCATAGTAAAAACAACTGGAGACTGCGTACAAGCTGATATATGGGTCTGATAACATTTTAATAAATCAGAATCGGACCTAACAGGATGTGAGTGTTTCTGTGACTTCCTGTTCAGAATGAAGGCTTGAAATGGCTGGAAACTGTCCAACTTGACAGAATAGAATCTGGAATAGTTTACCTCTTCATACAGCTCGGACCACTGCTTAAGACCCATTATTATTCAGTGGCTTTCAATTCAAGTTGAGTTTTGATACCTTGACATTTCTATACTGTTGGTTATTTTGTATTGTATATTGTTTGTTTGTGTATATTATCTGGTTGATTTTCTATTTTTATTGTTGGAACTTGTTAGGCACTTTGGTCAACTAGAGTTGTTTTTAAACGTGCTATATAAATAAAATTGAACTGAACTGAACAGAGGCCCAGTTCATCTCTCATCTATTGTCTCATTCTGTCTACTACACCCTCCTCAAACCAACAGTCAAAATTAGCAACAACATGGTCTGCAGAGCAGGAAGAACTGAGCACTCTGAATTGGGAGAAAAAGTAGTCGCACTGATTTTTCAACATTGTCTAATGATCATATAAAGCTAAATGTTTTATCACTTGGGTACATGATTGTCTTTTTGTAAGTACAAATGGTAGGCATAGTGTAATATACACAATGCAACAAATGTTACTGTCCCAGCAACAGGCTCTACAAGTACCCCAAAGGTTAAGAATTCTCAACTTCTTTGTTCTCACAGTGTATGCTATATGTCTGCATGTGTACCTCTAACAGTGACTCTTCCAGCTGAGCCAGCTGTATCTTCTTGTCTTCCTCTTGTTGTAGCAGTCTTGTTTTTTCAGTCTCCAATTCTGGCTTCTCCTGCTGGATGGTCAAGGCTAGCAGCTAACACAAAGACACACAAAAACAAATGGGCAAGTGGACAGACATTATGACTACAACATACAGTCCATGCTCTGTATATACACTGTATTATTACACTGTAAAAGCACTTGTTCCACATGGATTTTATCGTGAAGCACTAAATTGAGTCGAACTGCTGAAAAACATTCTGCATTTGAAGCTATGGTCACAATACAAGGAGACCAAACCTTTTATTCAATTGTATTGGTTTATTTTACCAAAGACTAGCACAGACTACGGCCTTACACACCATGAAGTTTAATCAATGCTGCTCCACAAAGTGTCAACAAAAATGAACACAGATTCACAAAGAAACCATTTACTGCTAGGGTATTATAGTAGATTGGGTATGTGAGTGTGGGTTACATGAGTTACCTGTCCTCGCAAGCCTGCTCTGGTGGTAGTGAAGTTGACCTCTGTTACCACGGAAATGGCATCAGGGGGGAGGAAAGGGGTGGGATTCCGTGTTGCCAGGAAGAGACGGAAGTCCTCATTGTAATCAATGACCTTGTCTCCTATCTGAACCACATATCTAGGACCTGTGTGTGTGTGTGTGTGTGTGTGTGTGTGTGTGTGTGTGTGTGTGTGTGTGTGTGTGTGTGTGTGTGTGTGTGTGTGTGTGTGTGTGTGTCGAAGTTGGACAGAAAGAAAAAGTCTCTTTTAACAACTTATACGGTATCATACAGGCTTGTAACTTTGTCCTCAGTCTCCACTTTAAATCCTATCCTGTCTTCTCGATGTCTGCAATGCAGTACTGCCATGCCTTTATCTCGCCTCTTTTTTCAAACCTGTTCAACACTACCTTTAAGTGGATAAGTTGCCCTTTCTTACAGTTTCTCTGTCCCCACTCTTTTCAATTCAGCTTCAAATAGACAACCACCTCTCCCTGGATGAATCAGAGCCTTATAAATCACCCTTATTTTCACAGGTATGTCCAATCTCTGCACAGCTGTGAGTCTAGTGACTTTCCCTCATGGCTGCATTTTGTCAGACAGAAAAAGGAACATAGTCAACAATTAAGAATTCATTTGCATTGATATCTTACATATCACAAGCAAAAGTGTAAACGAAGAAGAGCCAGGTTCTGCTCATGGTTTCTGCCTATTGCTGCTGCGACACCAAGTGCATTTGCTCTTGGAGGAATTGTTGGGTGTCTATAAGTGTGATCTAGACCTACTCTGGAAAGTGTCCTGAGATAACTACTGTTGTGATTTGACGCTAGAAATAAAATTGAATTGATGTTCAGGCAACATCTCTCAAATAGGATTGCACTACAGTTTAGAAAAAGTGGTTGTCAGATAGAGGCGAGTAGTCTGCTTTTTAGTTAGCAACCAGTGGTTGGTTATACAGAATAAATGATTTGTCCCACAACCACTTTGCATGAAAATGATGTTTGTGAATGTGTGCATACCCTGTGCTATAAGTTCCCTCCTCAGCAGTGGGTAGAGCACAGGTTCAACTCCATCCATCTCTTGGATGATAAGGGTTTTTCCAAATCTGACCGCCAGCTCCAGGGATGTCATGAAGTTACTATCCTATAGAGAGCATAATTGTAAGAATACCTTGAATTCCAGTATTGGTTCCATTTGGAATGGCTTAACAGGCTCCTGCAGACATAAAATTGACCTCACCGATAGGTTAGGTTTAGAGTTGATTGATTCTGAACATAACATATCACCTCTGTGAAAATGAGTTTGCAAATGCAACAAAACAGTTAATGAGACACACTTTATGATGTGCGTGTGTGCGTGTGTGTGTGTGTGTGTGTGTGTGTGTGTGTGTGCGTGCGTGTGTTTACCTGTTGGTTGATAACCTCTAGTCTGTGCTGTTGGAGATGTGTGCGTAGCCACTCTGTAGCTCGGGATGACGGGTCGATCAGGAATGGACAGGCAACACTCTGAGTATAGAACAACGATGAAGAACTGTGTTTCAGTTTTAAGTTATAATCTCGAAGATTTTCATTTAAATAAACGTCTGTTAAGTCACTATCTATTGCCGATTAAGGGATAGTTTTAGACGCTGACTGAATGAGATGACTTGGTTGTCAGTTGTCCACTATAAAGTTTGTGTGTGTGTGTGTGTGTGTGTGTGTGTGTGTGTGTGTGTGTGTGTGTGTGTGTGTGTGTGTGTGTGTGTGTGTGCGTGTGTGCAGGGTGTGTGATGCGTCAGTGCAGTAGTGCTGGAGTAGTACTGCTTGTAGTTGCTTCTGCTTGCCTAGCTTCTTTAGAAAACTGAAACTAGTCCTCACAACTATATAATAACTAATGCATACACACAAACACTAGCTACACAAATAATCTTTAAAATAAATGCAGAAAAATGATGTCATGTTTGTTGGTGGGACAGTCCTGGGCCTGTCGTACATGTGTACCGTGGTTTGTCTTGTTAACTTGCAGGTGCAGCGGAGGCGATAATGAGATGACTGTGATCACCTGGCCGGTCCTCCCAGACTATTGAACCCCGCCGGCTTACTAATGTAAATTAATAAAAATGTCTTCAAAAACGTGATGATGTCCGACACGTTTTATGAAGAAAGCCTTACGTTTTCAAAAAGCAAGACAAGGGACAGAGAAAACGCTTAAGGTGAAAAAGCTTAACGTGGTTTAACAACGATCAATGATTACCAAATTTCTCTCTCACATTGCTCCTCATAACCACTGAAAACTGTCAAAAAATCTAACCCAAATTCCGATTATTATGGACGATTTCTGACATTAAGCGTGTCTGCTTCACATTTTCAGCAGGGCAGCGGAGCGGCTGTGGGTTGACTCCCCGCGGTTCTCATGGGCTTTAAGTCCTAAAGTGAAAAAGCTTAACGTGATTTAATGTACCTAACCAAACGATCGATCAATGATCACCACATTTCTCTCTCATATTGCTCCTCATAACCACTGAAAACTGTCAACAACTCTGTCCAATTATTATGGACGTTACATTCAAAGGCAAAATCTTAACGTGGTTTACTAAACAGCGATCACCAAATTTCTGTTTCGATTTTTTGACAGTTTTCAGTGGTTATGACGAACAATAAGAGAGAGAAATGTGGTAATCATTGCTTAGGTAGGCTAAATTAAACCACGTTAATCTTTTTTCTCGCCATAGGCGCCAATGAAGAAGAAAACGTTAATGTGAGAGATAACTTCTATAATCGTTGGATTTCGGTTTAGTTTTTTTGACAGGCTTAAGTGTTCATGACTAGATTTGGTGATCATTGATCGTTGTTCAGGTACATTAAACCACGTTAAACTTTTTTCACGTTAAGCGTTTTAGAATGTCCCGACAGGCAGTGTTGTGAACAGAGAAGAGTGTACAACGTTGATCCTCTAATAATAAACTTGTTGCTGACAGTTTGCAGGAATTCAATGTTGATTGTCGGAGAATAGCGCGGACACGCGCTTCACAGGTAGAGTACAAACCCAGTCCCCTGTCTCTATTCACATGCCGGGATTCTTGCCTGCGCGCCACACACACACACACACACACACACACACACAGCTGAGATGTGTGTGTGCGTTAACGCAACAGATGTGTGGGGGGGCAGATGAACTCATGCTAGTCTCGTTACTATAAGTAGGCTACAATGAAACCTTCGTGAGTAATAAGTCAATACTTATCAATGCACTCACCTGTATAGACCGGCATAAACATGTAGAAAGTGATATTTTAATCTGCTCTGTCTGCTCAGTCCACCGCGCTGTTTTACGCAAACACAGCTCTACTCTGCAAATAGTGAATTTTTACCAACAAGCTAAAACAAATAAAGCTGTCGGTTGTAGTCTTAGCTTAGCTTGGCGGGAATATTATTTTGCAACAGCATCATTTCATTGCAAATGAGGCATACATGATGAATGGTAGCCTGCTTATCAATCCATTCATCATTAAAGCGGCTTTTCCACTCAACTTTTCCCTTCAGCCTCTTTGACTGTGACATTTTTACCTGACAACAGCCTTTCTTTCTGCAAACATTTTCCACAAGTCAGGACGCTGCATACTACAACCATGTTTCCATAATCACAGACTTTAACCATCACTCAGTGAACTGCCTCCTAGTCTGAGAACTTTTTCTAGTTAAAGAGCCAGTTATCATTATGGAGTTTCCATGTTCTTGAGGAGTTTGCTCACACTAATGTACTGTATGTAAAAAAATAGCATTAATGTGTGTGTGTGTGTGTGTGTGTGTGTGTGTGTGTGTGTGTGTGTGTGTGTGTGTGTGTGTGTGTGTGTGTGTGTGTGTGTGTGTGTGTGTGTGTGTGTATATACATATGTATATACATAAAAATGTGTACCGGTATGTTCATTTTCATAATGTGCATGGTACTGTAGTTTAAGTGTATATATCAATAAACACAAACTTGTACAGGGGAAACACACAGAGACAGTGAAAGAAACAGAGAGGCTACACTTCACTAAATGTGGGCTATAAGAATGAATAATGGAACAACTTCTTACCCTTAACATGAGTGCATTGATCTGAAGGCAGCAATAGTAAAAACAAAACACAATACAGACAAATGGAGGACAGATGAATGGCAACAAGGGCAGAATTCTTGATAATATGGAGATTGGCTGTTAAAAGTAAATGCTGTAGTTGTATTGTACATGTTTTTTTAAAGTGCATTTAACGCTTAAGACAAACACTTATTGTAAGCAAATAAAAGAATAGTTTGTAATAACTTTAGCCAGACAAAAACGAGTGGATAGAGAAAGAGATGAACATTTGTGATTAAACTGCTTTCATAACATAGATCCTTGTGGGTCAAAGCAGAACTGTAATCAAGACAATTAAAACAAAAGTAGAGAAATGAATGACATTTGACAGAAAGTGTCTAACCTGTAGTATGACAAGTGCATTCTCCATGGAGAGGTCATCAGATGGCAGCCCTTCACTCTTCCAGATCAACTGCTCACTCTCCGAGCACAGGAATGACCGCAAGTCAAACTCTGATACAAACACACACAACACAACTTAGCTGCCTTTGTAGTATGACACTGACACCTGAGGAACAAGCTTATTTGTCAGTTATTTTTACTGACTGAAAACAGTGTTGGAATTTTGAATCAAACCTCAGATATTGCAGTTACTGACAACAAGTCCCAATTCATCAATAGTGCTTAAACACATTATATTACACTTTAAGTGGGGTCACTGGGTAAATATTGACAACCAATTTGTGGAGAAGCCATTTGAAGGACATAAGGATTTAGGAATGATAGTGGGTCAACTGGATGACTCAGCTTTTTGGAATTTACATGCCCATCTGAAGCCCTCTGGGAAACAAGCTGCCAAGAAGAATTATATGGTCAGAGCTATTAAGACAACAATTACACGTTTTGTTACACGTTTTACAGGTTCATTTGTGTGGATGGAATATTAATATCTAGTAGCTGACAAATTATGGTGATTATTCTTGGCAGATGGGAAGTAAAATCCAGTACTTAAAAAACAGGATTATTAATTACTTAATAATAAGTACTGTAATCCTTAATGAGTGAGTGTGTGAGTTTTATTTTTATATATAAAGATCCTTTTTTAAATGAGAGATTAAAGACAAAACATCAATATGACTGGGAAGCTAGGTAGTGACTTTGGTGTAAATTGTAGACTTGGAGTGTTAAATGGTTACTAGTTAACTAGTTAAATGGTGATCAAGCAATTTAAACACTGTATTATTATTTTTTAATCAGCACTCATATTTAGTAGACCCAGGAACTGACAAGTGTTGTACCATATTTATCAACAGTGAATTTTGTGTGTGGGTAGTAGTTTGCTTGTATCGGCTGCTTAGCACAGGAGGTGGCATATGTTGGTGCTCGTGTGTTGGTCAAGTATAAGTAGTAGTATGGTATGTTTACTCTGTAGTCCAGACTGAGCCATCCATATCTCTTGGCAGTGTCTTCTACGGTCTTCAGGAGCTGCAGACAGATACGTGATGAAGGCTGCAGCAAGCATGGCCCTCATAGGGAGTGTGTCCAACTCATTCTTTATCTCAGACATCTGATAGAATAAGAGACAGGTAGGTGATTAGGGTGAAAAAAGTATGAAAAGAGAAATCAGAGGGAAGAATGTAGGGATTAAAGAAGAAAAGATGGAAGAAAAAGAGAAGTGTAAATAACTTGACCTAGGCGCGTGGGCGCTATGCCCACTCGTGCTCCTCTTACCCTCCTCCAAACAGAAGAACTGTAAACCCAACTTGCAGCCCCAATAATCAAAACAATATCAATACTGATTCTGACAAGAATGCAAGATAAAAGTAACCTAAATATGCAGAAACTGTCACACACTTGCACATTATGAGCTGATGTGACATTACTGCTGTAATTTATACGTTATTCAGGATTCCGTTGAGTCTATTGGCATGTCAGGGGAGCACAAATGCACATACGTGTTTGGCAAATAACTATGCATCAGGGTTAATTTTCAAGCCGTATGCCCACAGGACCATGTGACCTCTGGTCCACTGTATTAATACTGTTAAACATCCTGCCACATTTTGAACTTCTATTCAACATCTATTCTATATAACATCTATTCCTGCACAACTTACTTTGTAGTTGTGTGTGCCTCTCTCTCTAAGTGGATCTCCCTTCCCTTGAAACACTTAACAGAACTTAGGGGCATCAACATATAGGGAACCACAGCTACTGCATAGTGTGTAAAAGAGTTAGGGATGAAGTGTGTATGTGTGTGTGTGTGTGTTTGTGGAAATACGTGAGTAGAGAGTAAACAATCTCTTTGGTGCGGGCCTTGAGGAAGGCAGTGAGTGTGAGGGTGTGTGTGCGAGGGTGTGCATCAGGAAGAGATTGAGTGTTTTAATTAAGGTGCAGACAGATGCTGAAAAGAGGAGTAAAAACAGCCAGAAGGGACTGAAGACAAGAGGATACATCCCCGTCTCTCTCACACACACACACACACACACACACACACACACACACACACACACACACACACACACACACCTCCTGTTGCTCTTATATGGTAAGTGAGCCCCTTTCTTAGTAAATCTGTGTAACCTCCCACGCAAATACACACATCAACACACTGATACATCAAACTACCTGTGCGTTCCACCGCGTGTGTTCTCTGTCCAGTTGTGATATTAGCTGCTGGGCAGCAGTGATCGTGTCCTGAGCTTTTGTTACCTCAGCCTCCAACTTAGCTGCCTCCGTAGTATGACACTGAAACCTGAGGAAAAGAGTAAAGGGGAGGAAAAGAGATCAGTGAGTTTTAGGTATGTTTGATGTGGGATCTGACTGACTTGTTTAGTCTACCAAAGACAGATTAAATAGATTGAAAACATATAATTTATCTGATGTATAAAGCATTTGTAGCTTCTTCCATGTAGAATAAAAATGTGTACATATGCCATGAAATCTGACAGACAATACAGTGAGGTATTGATAGGATAGGTAGGATTGATGGTGCAAGTAAGAAATCCTTTAGTTCAACTCACACAGTAAGAAATGATTATACGAACAAGGATGGATACGAAGATAAATGGCAGGACAGGCGTTTGGAGAAAGCAAAGGTTGAAGATGTTGAAGAAAAGAGCAACAGAGAGAGCAAAAGGCCTCGGTGTGAAGTTGTTGAACTATGACCTGATAAGTAGTGAGACTGGCTAATGTCCAGCCAAAAGAAAGTACAACAGACCTGCCCTTTAAGTATTACTGATTGTTTGTATGCTTGTTTATATAACTTCATGGTGGAAGAATACAGGCAGCAGAGCAGGAGGGATGCTGCATGGCTGGCAGTAAATGAAAGGGAGGGCAACTACGAAAAAGTGTATCATTTATTTTCTAGTGGAATGCTGTTGTTAGCCTGCTAGCCGAGTTAGCTCCAGAAGCTTTTGCAAGCTGCTGCATAATTTCGAGTCATACCTGCTTTTCACCAGGGCTTGAAAGTAAATTTTGCTTTGCCAGTTTTGGTCTGGCCACGCTATTAAACAGAATGAGCAAGTTCTTGTCCTGTCCCTGATTGCCTCTGTTTATTTTAGTTTTTTTTCTACTTGAGTAAACTTGAAGTCAGGGCTACTCATAAGGGAATGGTGGAATAATTTAAGTTATGGTTTAATACAACAACATTACAAAGGTAATTTATGACAAGGTAACAACCATTAGATTTTTTTTCACAGGTAAAATACAGTGGAAATGGAAGGATCAAAGACTGGAAGAATAGATGGAAAGTTGGAAGGAGGCATACTTCTCTTTCAACTCGTTGACTTTGGCTCCAACAGAATTGAGCTGGTCCTCCAGCTTATTCTTCCTACTCTCCGTTTTCCTCAGGTTTCTGGACATACGGTACACAGCACACATACAGACAGACAGACACACACACACACACACACACACACACACACACACACAAAATGGTATTAAGTGTGTGTCTATGTCTTTCTCATGCATGAAGAGTGTGTATGTGTATTCTATCTATAAATCCGGGAATGTGTGTGTGTGTGTGTGTGTGTGTGTGTGTGTGTGTGTGTGTGTGTGTGTGTGTGTGTGTGCGCGTGTGTGTGCGCGTGTGTGGTGTGTGTGTGTGTGTGTGTGTGTGTGTGTGTGTGTGTGTGTGTGTGTGTGTGTGTGTGTGTGTGTGTGTGTGTGTTCCTACTCCAGTAGTCCGGCCTGCTCTCTCTCCAGTGGCTCTATCCTCTCTAGGACGTGGGAGTATTGGACGTTGGCTTTGACCCAGGCAGCCAGGGGAGCAGCTGCTGCACTTGCACGCTTTGCATTCTGACCACAACAACAGCGTCACAAGTCAGAAACAACTCAGTTATAACAGCAGCCACAATACCATCTTCAGTCAACAAAAAAACAACAAGAGGTTAATACTGTAAACATATCCACCATATCCACCAACAATACATCTAATTCTTATTCTGTTATTGTGGCTAGCTGACCTTAGGATCGAAGGAGGCCTTGTTCCTGTTGAGCAGCTCTTCCACACTCTGGCGAATCTCAGGGGTGATGTTCCTCACCTCAAATGTAGCTATGTCCTCTCTCACACCACGCTTAGCCAGAAAGCTACAGAAAAAAAGGGGGAAAAGAACAAAACAAGGAAGAGAGAGAGGATTGGACATGAGCAGGTGACAAATAGAGCAAATAAATGTGTGTGAGAGTTTGATTTTACATGCCATGGCAATAAGGCAAAGTTGAGAAAAAATCAAGAGATAAGTCATCAGAAAGGGAGATGGAATAAAGTGACTTTTTATCGAGAAAATGAGGAAGTTAATGTTAATTCAAGCCTAATATTATGAGACGTAAAGTTTTTTCATCTCTTATTAAGCACAAACCGTTGCAATTTATTCTCCTTCATGACGCCCCCCCTCACATTTCTTTAGTTAAATATTATATAGATTTGTACAACTCTCCATCCTTTCCTTGCTGTGCAAAACCTTTCATCCTCTTCTTCCTCTGTCCATATTAATCCCTTAGCACCCCATCACCTCCTCACACCTCTTTTTGGTAACCCAAAAGGTGTTGAAGATCCACGTCAGAATAATTACTCCCAACGGCATAACTTTCTCTTTATTTATCTATCCATCCTTCTTTTTCTCCCTTCTCTATCCTTTACACATTCTTGCCATCTCTTCCCCCTCTCACCTCTTCATGCTGACCCAGGAGGTGTCGAAGATGCCCATCAGTCTCAGTACCCCCTCCAGGATGTCTCTGATGACATCAGGGGGCATGCGAAGGGAGCGGATTTCAGACAGAGCTTCAGGCTTGATGTTCCCAACTGCACGCTTTGCTTCATCTACCAAAGGCTAGAGTGCGGCAATGGTAAAAAGAGGGAGGGATACAGAAGTAAAGAAGGGATAAGTACAGCTGGGATGGCAAGTATATAGAAGGTAGAGGTCAGTTGTATGTATGTTTATTTCCAGAAATAATGTCGTACTAAATGCACAAGTCAAACTCACCTGCACTTCCTTCAGCTCATGATCTATTTTGGCCTTTCTCTCTTCAATCTTGGACACTTCTTGAGCCATCTTCCCTTTTATCTTTTCCATTTCTGTCTTCTGGTCACTGGCATTCTGGATAACCAAAAAGATCATGCAATGTTTATTGTAACAACCTTTTAAGATGTAAAGGAGTACATCTTAGGTACCTCAATTTTGAGATGGGTCAGACATACAGCGCCAGTTCTCTTCTGAGTAACAATTGAACTATTTGGTTTAGGAAAATTCAGAGTAAGACACATAATTACGGATGAAAAGAGAGAGAGGATGAATGTTTAGCAACCCAAGTATCCTCTCTCTCACCTCTTTATCCATTGAATCCCATCCCTTCAGTTCTCCCCTGTCAAGCTTTGACCTCTTCCTATACTCCTCATATTTCTCCTATTTCCTCTCCAAATCTCATTTTCCTTCTTCCTCCACTGCTTCCTACTCTGAATGTTTCCATCTTCCCCAAGCCTCACTCTTCCATCTAGTTTGTTTCCATTCTTCATCTCTTTGTCCCAGTCCTCCTCCTTTCCCCCTCCCTGCTGTCTCCATCTCAACAGGAGACATAGCTGCTACAGCCCAAAGGAACAAGTCTAGTCATTAATTATCACTCTGCAAACTGACTCCGGTGACAGTTTTTCCTTCTCTTGTTACTTCTCTCTCCCTCCTTCACTCCATCTCACTCAAAACGCCAATTCCCCACAGAGAGAAAGACTGAAGGAAATCATAACTAATGAACAGGGTTCAACTTTCTTTTTCCGTCCATACATCCTCCAGACAGAGCCAGCTGGAGGAAATGGAAACGTGGATATCAGGAGATAGAAAACTCTGGGTGAGAAGTCACAGAACAAACAAATGCGCATAGGCACACAAACTAAATAAATAGCATATTCACAGCAGGGGAGACCATCATGGGAAATCCAGAAAAGTACCTTGTATAATACAATGCAGATGAGGAGGAAGACTGAATGGGAGAGAGGCAAAAATAAGAAACTGGAAGAAGAGAAGAGAAGAGAAGAGAAGAGAAGAGAAGAGAAGAGGGCTAGCAGGGAGGAGGGCCGCAGTGAGAGCTTAGAGGAGGATAGATATAACTTGGAGGAGACATGAAACCCTGCAGAACATCTGACCTGCCTGCCACTGAGTTACACACACTGACATACACAGTCACAAACATACATAAACACACAACCACACACACACCTGCATGGAAGTGGTAATTTCCTGCAGGGCAGAATCTGCCTCCTGTTGTTTAGTCTTCAGCAGTGCACTCTGCTCTGCAGCCCGCCTTTTCAACTCATCCACCAATGCTTTAGCTTCATTCAGCTTAGACACGCCTGCCTGCAGTCAAATGTAAGGTGTGAGAGATTTGAAATATGACTCAGATGTGCAAGTTAAAAAGAACAACCTAGAAAACTCTATAGCAAGTTCAACAGTGCTTTTAATTCTAAGGGCAACTTCCCACTTACAGACATTGCATTTCCAATTAAGATAAGCCTTTATCCTTTAAGCCTTTATTTTTGTATGTTTATTAGAAACATTCTGTAATTAATAAAACAAGACAGACTGAAATCAGAGTTTAACATTTTGGTATCTGCTTGAAAAACATATTGTCCTGCTATTGTTTGCCAATAAATTAAGCTTTGCCAAAACGCTACATGTGCATACTACTAATAGGGTTGGGGGAATATACCGGTACCAGTATGTATGTATGTATGTACAGTATGTATGTATGTATGTATGTATGTATGTATGTATGTATGTATATACAGTATATTGTACCTGCAGATGCTGCTGTCTCGTTGTGAGCTGGCTCTGCTTCCGGCTAAATAATGCAGTGTAAACATGCAGAAAGGCCATGTACTGTCTGGGTGTTGCACCATGTTCTCTGCATGACTCATGAACCATCAGGAACAAACGGCACAGGTCTCCCTGAGCAGGCCCTGCTGGGAGCAAAGGATGAGGAAGATTGTAAGCACAAACTGATTTAAATTTACAAGGTCAAATTCATAATATAAAACATAGCCAAACATAGCTAAAAACAATGTTAGTGGGCTTCTGAGTTACTTCCCTATCAGAAAAGGAAACATAATAAATAGTTGTATTTTAAAGGTGCAGAATGTATGGTTAACTACTGTACTGTAGCTTCTTGCCAGTGGTAGAAATTATTATTTATCCACTGATTATTTGTCAAAAAAAGCCATTTTCAACTATTTGAAGTTACAGTACTGAGATTGTAATTATGATAACTGGAAGACTGGAAGATTAAATTATCTGCAAACTACATCCACAGAAGAGCAGTACAATTACAATTACAACATAATTTAAAGCCAGCATACAATTTAAAATAATAACAAGTATACACCTTTGCTATAAGCACATGTGCTCCTACCTGAGCTTTTCCCCTTTGTGGCCCTTTCATTCTCCTCCCCTCCTCCTTCAGTCTTTGCCAGCAGCAGCTCAGGAATCTGACAAGGTACAGGTTTACACACCAGATGTTAAATGTAGATAGAAAGCATTGACACACTTCCTTATCTCTTATGCATTTAAAATATATAATAATAATATTGAATATGAAGCCACTGGATACAAGTTATGTATGGGGCTATGGCAGAGTAACTGTTAGCTCTAAAGAGATATTATAAAAGTCTGGGCTGCACAAGTCTTTCTTTTCTCTTCGGGCAAAGGTAAATCTCCATACTCTCCATACACTTTTAGCAGGATTTATTAATCTTAAATACTGGTGTGAACTTTATCAGTAATAGCTGCCTGATGTAATTATCTGTTTTTGATCTTGTCACTGTACTTCTGTCACTGACCTTCTTCATGCTGCTTTCAGACCATCCTTCCATCCACTGGACAGAACACTTGCGGTAAAAAGCTGGGTTGCTCTCACAGTTAATGGTGAAGTTAGAGTTGGAGCAGTCCATGATCAGAACAATGTGGAGATTCTGCTGGATTCCTAAGGTGGTGTGATACACAAATAGTAGCACAATAAAAATAAATAAAAGAGTGGAGGAGTTAATCACAAAATGTCATTAGGGACACAGCAAATGAGCAGGAAACAGAGACAGTAAGGGGCAATGTGAAGACAGGCGCGCATTTTTGTGTCGCTGATATTGTCCTGACAGAGTTGGATAGGGAAGGTGAGCAGGAAGCTCTTTAGTGGGTATACTTTGACAATAATAGTCCTACTGATTGTATTCTCTAGCAGCAACCTCTACCTCAGTGACACAACACCATTTCTAAAGTAAACACACCACTGCACAGCAGGGAGGCAGAGGAATACAGTCTGATGCAATCACAGAAGAGAACAGATGAAACAATCAGTGGAAAGAAATGACACGTGCTGTAGACTTTTAAAGTGAGAAGACGACCAGTACCACATATACCACATAGACGGACCAAAATAATGAATGACGGACAAACGGATAGAGGGACTGCTGAAAAATATACAGTACTAACTGTGAGAAAAGTAGTTGTAGAGTGGTCCGGTGAATCCATCCTGGGAAGCAGCATCTTTGAGGGAGGCGAGGAGAGGCTCCAGTTCTTCTGGGGTGTACAGACCTGGAACTTCACCTGTAATATAACACACACACACACAGAAATTATGAAATGTTTCCTTACACACTAACATATCTCAGAAGAAACTAAATAGTAGGGCCAGGACCCATTGAAACTGCAAACTATGGCTGTTGCAGTATCATTTTTGCTAAAATTACCAGTGCATGGCGCCTTAAATGCAGACCAAAACAAGGGCTGCAATAGGAATGTGTCTGATATAGATTCTCGGTGCACACACACAGTATACAAACAAGAAAGAAAAATACATGTATTTCCCAAAATGTTAAACTTTTCCTTAATTACTAACATTAACCTAATCCAAAATCTAACCTTAACCCTTAAAAGAAGTTGAGATCGAAAAAGTCAAATATGTTCTCATAAAAATGGAAGGGAAAACAAACACAAAAACACAATATACACCTGATGACAGCAGGCTGTTGACCATCTCTAAGAAAGCTGGGTGAACAAACTGATAGTCTTCCAACAGTAGAACCACCTGTTGGCCCTCCAGACCTGCCAGCTGCATCACCTACACATACAGTACGCATAAATAGACATTATATGTTTGATATACATATAAAGACAACACACCACAGGTATACTGAGACTATCTGTGCATTTACACTTTAATTGTTACATATAGGCGCCATTCATTCATTCATTCAACAATCAAGTTGGCAATTTAAATCTGGAAAAAAATAGGAATATGAAGATAATTCAAAAATATAAAAGCTTGTGAGTACAATCCAATTATCTCTAAGTGCTTTCTGCTAAAATTGGTTAGCTTGGCACAATGTGAACCAGTTGAGCCAAGAAAAAAGACTATTCACTCTTACCGTCTTGAGATGATTGCTGAATTGCTTAAGAGTATAACCCCGGGAGATTTGGGGCGTGAACAATGTGTATCCATGCATGTGCGACACCAAGCACGTGGCTGTGTGCCGACCCACTCCACTCCGGCCTGCCAGAAGCAGAGAGCCGCCGGGTCGGCTTAAGACCCGATCCACCCTGGACACAAAGTCACACACTTCCCAAAACAGGAGAAGATCCAGCTCCCTGTTATCACGACTGTATAGCACTACTCCCTAGAGGAAGGAAAGGGAGGAACACACATGGGTGAGGAGCTGCACCACAGACATGTCAACATATACAATGAAATTAAAATAAGAATACAAAGAAACAGCCACATGAATGAGACACAGACATAAAAGCAGCAGCAGATAAAGAGAAGCAGAAGTATTCAGATCACTAAATTACTAAGGTAAAGTTGCAGTACCACAATGTAAAAATACTTCATTACAGTAATGAAAGCAAAGCTATCATTATGTAGAATACCATATTTCAGAGTCATATTACTATACAAGTGTTTTTATCATATTAATGATGCATTAACAGCATTATAAGATTGTACCTAAGCAGTAAAAAGAGATATTATACTTAAGTACGTCACTCAGAGATATTTAGTTACTGTACTACTGTATGTAAATACATATGTATGTGTGCATTCTGAATCCAACAGGTCTAACCACATAAACAACACCACAAGACAACAGTTCCTCACTGAGTACCTTCTGTACAACTTGTTTTAGGTCAGCAAAATCCAGACGTCCCAGTTGTTTACCATGAGGAGGTAGAGCCTGGCCTGGAGCCATGACAGCCCCTTCAGAGGCTCCCCATGTCACATAGAACCCATCTGCACACAGGGGAAATATTACAGATTGTTCGTAACACATCCACGTATGTTCACATCAAATGGCTTCTGTCTACATACAGTACTAGCTGTCTACATAGGTGAGACAAAATATACAAAAGAAGGAGCACTGTAAAAGAAAGTAATGTCACAAAAATTAACTCATACCTGTCAAGTACAATGAGATAAAATGTGTGTTTGAATGTTTAAACTGTGCGGTAGGCATTTTGAATTGTTTTCAAATCCCATAGCTAACATACCAGATGTTGTAGAGAAGCATGCAAGTGTTTGTTTTGCAGGCGTACTGCACTTTTGGCCATACTTTGGAAGAGGCATTTCTCACTCAGGTTACAAATACCAACATTAGCCAATGCTCTCTCACAGGTTAGACATAAATGCAGACTGCTTATGCCCAGAAGGGTGAGCAGATGACGATGGGATGTTCAAGAAATATCGCACTTGCAAGGTACTGCTCTGTCTCTGCAATCATTGTCAGGTGCCGCATTCTGAGATATTGCAGTTGTGAGTCTCTTAGTTACTGAGCACTGGTGTTATACAGTAGGTATGCTCCTCCAATGTTGAGTTTAAACTTTTGGTGAGTTGGTTCTTGGTATGACACTGTAGCTGGAAACACGCTTTGATGTGTTGCTGTGATCAAAATAAGTCATTCTTTAGGCCTCTCTGATGTGTCCACTGGGCCTTGGTAATAGATATGTCATTGTATTGTTCGAGCAGACCTGTGTTTGATCATTACACCTCTCTCAGATGAGCCATCTTTCTTTGGATGTTTACTTTACACTGGCTTCCAATTTTAGATTGGATGAAGAAATCGGGCTATGGCTGGCTCTTGCCAGCATTTGCCAAGTATTTCTAGTGCTGTTTTGCAGATCATTACCAAGTATAGTATATATTAGAATTACTACATACATTTACATGTAAGGAGAGCGGGATCTGCATTTATCTTTTACTCTCATTTCTCTTTAGGTCCTGAGGGGACCTCGTGTACAGTGTGGACAACATTAGACATAATTCTGGTATGACTCATGATTGTTGTATGAGTTTGTTCTTATTTATGTCACAATAGGAGCTGGCAGGCAAGTGTAGCATTGGAGTCTTGGAGTCTTGCAAGCTCCAGCCATGATTTAAAACCAGTTGCCAACATCACATGAGTTTTGTTTACAATTGTAAGTGGTTTGGAGCAGCCAAACCAATTGAAAAAAAGGAAACATTTTATCAATGTCATGCTAAGAAACTGCCATAAATGCAGAGCTGTCAAAGAACAGAGCCAATCAAATAGGATTGAGTGGCAACCTTAAAATCTTGGCATGAATTACCAAGATTGCAATTGCATCAAGCACTCAATGTGCAGTTCCTGCTTTGCCTTAATGTTTGGCTGTTGAATCCATCAGAGCCTGCGAACCAAAGTTTTTTATATGTATGCTTGATTTGAATAAAGGTGTACGCCAGCGAGAATAGAGCTATCTCCTACCAGTCATGTTGTCTAGAGCGTCAGAGCCCCAGTCTCCCCGTATGATGGAGGAGAGGATGTTATCAAAGGTGTGAAGGTCTTTGGAGGAAACTAGCCGGTCTCTAAACAGCCTCCTGGCCTCATATGCTACCACCTCCAACACGCTGTCTGTCACATTAGATTGAGCTAAAAAGAAATACATGACACACACACACACACACGCACACACACACACACACACACACACACACACACACACACACACACACACACACACACACACACACACACGCACACACACACTCTAATTAGAACCTTAAAACAACATTCAGCACAAAGACTAACTACAAACGTACAGAGATTCATCTGCAAATGGAAATTGTTTTTTTTCTGTTACTCACACCATATTGCAATTAGTACAATGAGTATTTTGTAGTCTGTCCATATCAGTCATAATTGTTTAAGTTTTAAAAAATGACAGTCACAAGTACAGTATTTACACTGTGACTTAGGCCTTAACATGAGTCAAAGGGCTGTTTTTGGTGAGACCAGGCATGACAAAAGCACCTCCCAGGGTAAGACTAAATTAATTTACTAAATTCCCTCAAGAATCAGCAGAGTGCTGCTCGCTAAAAAGAGTGCTACAGGGACAGGCCAGAATTGAGGCCACTGGCTTTAACGGTGTCTGTCACTTTATATAGAAAGAGCTTAAGAAGAGAGTCAAACAGAGTCACAATAGACACCCCAGGGTTTTCCTGGCATATTCAATTTTAAAGACCAAGAAGGAAAAGAAAACACTTAAAGTGCCAAGTTGTGCCTATGGCTTTCAAATGATTTCCTTGCCCAAAACCCACCGCTGGTGATTCTGCTATCAAAGCCAATAAGGACTGGCTGATTCTGGATTTGAGAGTTCAAAAAATATGTTAACAATATTTGTTTTTTAAATAAAAACGCATTACGTAAATACATTTTTTTTTTGTAAGAATCCCTTAGATTTGGTTATTAAAGAATAGGCACCAATGGTTGAAAAACTTGACCATGCTCTTTGGTGGATTTTTCTAAATGACCTCAGACATACTTATCTTAGGCCTTTTGTGATGTAATTTTGTATTACTTATCGGCCGACATATCCTCTGATAATTATATATCTGTGATATGCTTAAATTGGCTGATGATATCAGCCATTCCAATAAGTTGGGCATCATACATGACCTCCTTATCACTTACATTGGGAAACACAGACACGCTGGGTCCTGGGCACAAATTCAAAGTTAGTGTCATCTCTATTAAATTGAAAAGAAATGTAACTTAAACACAGAAATGAAACCTTTTCAGAAAAGAGAACACTTTTCACCTCTGCATTTGGTTTCTATGTCGATGTTTCATTTTATTCTCTTTTTGAAAATCTTCTGGGGATTTAATTTCCTGCACCACAAAGGAGACCAAGCAAGTGGTTGGGGGCAGCGGAAACAAGTTGTGAACACAGCATTGACATATCGTCACCATCACTTGATGTGTTGAACTTGTTTGCAAAGGTGGCTTAGTTACACATCCAGCAGTTCCACAGCAACATTAGGTTTCATCTAGAGACGTGTTTCTGGCCACCTGGCAAATGTAAGTCCAATGTTTACTCTCTTTTAGCTCTGTATTTGGTCTCTACCAACTCCTGAGGGAAATATTTGGCTTTTTAGCTGCTAAATGCTCCACTATGTTCACCAGCTAGTAGCTAACTGGTAACAGTGTCCTACTCTTTAGGTGCTTGGGTTTTTAGAGATCACATGCACACTCAAACTCACCACATACAACAACACATTTACAGAATAAGGATGAAGAGAGGGTTTTTTTACATACCAAAAAGAAGGTAAGCAGCAAGAGGAGAAAAGAGGGAGGAAGAAGCAAGAGCAAGTTAAAAAATGATGACCATAGGAAAAGAGAAGTTTGTCCGCTGACGTGTTTAATTAAAATAAATGATTGGACTCACTATCACAGCAGGAACACATTGCAGAAGGAGAGAAAGACTGACAGAGGGAAAGTTGAAAGTACAGCAAAGGGAGAGGGTGATAAAAGAGGGGGACAGAGACGAGTGACAGAGAGGAAGTGAGGAGAGAGAGAGGAGAGGAGAGATTGAATGAAGAAAAAGGTGAGAGTTGGAGACAGTAGCTCTGAGCTAAAAGAATACTGACAACAAACTAAGCCACATATGATTATGGCATAAAAACTATTATTAATGATTTATGTTCCTCAGTGGCATTATGTAAGAACTGTGAGGAGAATTTGTGGAAAATAAATGGTTTCATTCAATCCAACTTTCAGTTTTTGTTTGCCTGTGCCTATATCCCAATAAAGGTTCTTACTGGTTCCCTAACTTAGAGAAGGTTTAAGTTTCCCTGGTTATTACATCAATCTTATACATATATACATATTATTAATATGTGTGCATTCTTGCAAGTGTGTTTGGTTACCTGCAGTGAGGTCATATCGCAGCAGGCTGAGGACCCATTCTGTGAGGATACAGGGGGTAAATAGGTAGTGGCTGTGGTCATCCACTGTAAACTTGGCTTTCACCTGAGATTAAAGACACACAGGGATACAGATGATACATACATATGTAATCACTGGCATAAAAGGCATATTATATTATTATATTTAACCTCTAAAAGCACAATCTGTATGCCATCCATAGTTGCAATTTGGAACTAGCCATATGGGGCTTCATTTACTGATTGCCTGTACAATGTCCTAGATGAAATTAAACGGTTCTCCTGCAGATCGCCACTGCTTTTCAAAACACATCACATATACATAACCCATTGCTATTAATCTACTGTATGTATGTTAATTGTATAGCCCACTTGTTTTTGATGGGCTGGAAACAATAGATAGCACGCATATAACCATAACCATAGTAAATCAAAGGCAGCATGCTAGCTACCTTCATATGTTAAGCTAAAGGTAAATGGTTTGGGCTACTACTTAGCCTAGGAGGAGTGGGCATAGGGAATATGTTTATTTTATTCAACATTCATGTTTTTTGTTGGTCAATGAAAGAATATCCAAGTTCTACTGACAAATAACTCAAAGTATTCACTTGCATGCCTATCTGCTTATTGTTCAATGAAATAATCTATTAAAGTTCTACTGACAAATAACTCAACATTTGTATTCACTGTATATGCCTGTCTGCTCATTACAAAACAAAATGTTTATATTTATGTTTGTATAAGATGGAGTTTGTATGAATTACCCAACATTTCCAGTAAATTCTCGTAAATTCCCATTCATTCCCATCATTTCCCATTAATTCCCATAAGTTCCATTAATTCCCATGAAAGTTTCCAAATTGGAATGTTTCTAAAATTCCCCAGCTTAACTTTCCATGGAAAGTTTCCGGAAATGTACCGGAAAATGTCCGTCCCTTTGCAACCACATACAGTACAACCTTTGCTGGAAGAGGCTCCCTGATAGACAACAAACAAATGTATCCAATTATCACTACTACTTTAATTAAGTGTGATACACAGTAACTTCATGAAGTTAAATTAAGGAGCCAGATATGCTACTGTTTATGCTTTAACTATCTCAAGCAAGACTATATTGCTACAAATAAAACTGTGAACAAGAATAAAACCTTCTCCAAGTCAATACCTGTTCATAGAGCTGCACAAGAGACCCAGCCAGCTGGTGTGTTTTCCCTATGCTGGCCCAGGATGCCTGGCTGCCCAAGCTATGCTGGAGAACTGGCTGCAGGTATGCTGAGTAGATAGTCTGCAGCTGCTCCCTGTCTGGATAGCTAAAGGCAGAGGCAAAGAGGCAGAGAAACAGATGGATGTAGGAAAATAAAAATAGAGGGGATCAGGGTCAGGATTAGAGGGAGGCCCACAGTGAAACGGAGAGAAAGAAGAAAATTGGGATGATGGGAAACTAAATTTTGAAGGCATGTATGTAAATGCATGTGTAATTGCAGGCTGTTTGGCAATGTGTAAAGTAAAGTGTAAAGTACATTTGCAACATACTTACTCTATAGTGCAAACGCGAACTATAGATGAGAAGCGGGAGGTGAGCGAATGGCTCCCTACAGCACCCCCTGTTGACATGGAGGCCACCACCTGGATGTTCTCAAGACTCACCCAGTCCAGATTTTCATCATAGAATCCCTTATATGTCAAAACCTGGAGGAAAGACAGAGAGAAAGAGATGTGAAATGGAATTAACAAAATGGGAAGAAATAGGAGAGAAAAAAGGCATTTATTAAAGGGCTCAAAAAGTCTGTAAGAGAGACTCCAAGTACTTTCGATTATATATGAATCAGCCCTGAACCCTCACTGATGTGCTAGGAATCAGTTTCATAGTCTTCTTTTTTTTCCCTCCATTTACTAATTTGTTTGCTTATCTGTATGCCTTTTTTATGGATAATTTCTACCTGTTGCAGGAAGGCAGTGAGGTTGCTCGTCCCCCATTTGTCAGGTTTAGGTAGGTTGATGTCTTTTAAGTAGAGCACCAGGTTCTCACAGTCTTTGGGTCTAAAGACTCGACCGGTGTTTGAGCTGAGCAACAGGCAGGTCTGACCGAGCTTTTGTAGGACATGGCGTGATGAGGTCTGGGCACTGCAGTGAACCACGGCAACTTGGGTGGAGCGCAGCCGAGAAAAGGCGTAGCGCAGGAGCATGCTAGACAGAAAACAATAAATACAAAAAAGGTCAAGAAACACACAGGCACTTTTTAGGTGTGGCCAGACAGGGTCTATCAACTTCGGCTAAATCAATAAATGTTGTGACTCTTATACATCTCATTTATGTTTAGGATGGTGCCAGGACCACATGAAATGATGAGAGGAAGAAATGAGTGTTAGTGCTTTAGTTATTTTGGGATCTAGAGAACAATGTTTGTCAGAACAAACCCAAAGGCAAAGAGAGACATTTTGAGAGGGCGCAAACAAAGAGAGAAAATAATTGGAAAGAAAATGATGTGCATTCATGTGCATGTACACCCAGTCCAGTGAATGTGTGTGTAAATTAATTAGATGTTCTTTTATCAGAAGAGTAAGCTGACAAACCTCAATGGCACAGTGACCTTTCAGCCGAAGTGACAGGACGAGAAAAGGAGAGTAAGAAAGTGTAAAAGGCAAACTGAGTGACCCTTGTTCATCAAACCCCTGTAGAGGGAAGCAATTATTTCTGAGGCAACGACTCTGTGTACACATACACAAGCCCGAGCACACACACACACAGATCTGATCCTTATTCTGACTTGGCAACGCTTTTACACGAAAGTTCAAGTCTTGAATAAAAGAAGCCTTGATATCAGTGATTGTGTGCTTGTACCATTTTAAGTGTCCACATTTGAGTGCCTCACAATCCATAATGCAAACTTTATTTTTGAGTTTGTGTGCAATCTTTACAATTATGTATGTATGTATGTATGTATGTATGTATGTATGTATATATATATATATATATATATATATATATATATATATATATATACAACCCCAAATCAGAAAAAGTTGGGACAGTATGAAAAACACAAATAAAAAAAGAAAGTAGTGATTTCTAAATGTACTTTGACTTGTATTTCATTGCAGACAATGTGAACACAAAATATTTCATGTTTTGTCTGGTCAACTTAATTTCATTTGTAAATATACATCCTTTCCTGTCATTCAGACCTGCAACACATTCCAAAAAATGTTGGGACAGGAGCAATTTAGGGCTAGTAATCAGGTAAATTGGCTAAATAATGATGTGATTTGAAACAGGTGATGTCAACAGGTGATTGTAATTATGATTTGGTACAAAAGCAGCATCCAAGAACAGTGGTGGCCTAAAGGTTAGAGAAGTGAGCTTGTGACCGGGAGGTCGTCGGTTCAATCCCCACACCTACAGGATCAAATCTGGGTGATAAAAGTGAAAGAGCAGCGCTTGTCCCTCCCTCATTACTACCACTGAGGTGCCCTTGAGCAAGGCCCTTAACCCCAACAGCTCCAGTGGAGCTGCTCAGTGGCCAGCAGATCAGACTGTGGTTGTACTGGGCAGCTTCCAGGTATGAATGGGGAACTGTGTGAATATGATCAGGGCGTTCCTGCAAAAGAGAGTCTTACTCTCAGTGAACCTCCCCTGAATAAATAAAGGTTAAAAAAAAAAAGAAAGGTCTAGTCCTTTAGGAGCAAAGATGGGCCGAGGATCGGCAGTTTGCCAACAAATACGTGAGAAAATTATTGAAATGTTTAAAAACAATGTTCCTCAAAGAAAGATAGGAAGACATTTGCTTATTTCACCTTCAACAGTGCATAACATAATTAAAAGATTCAAGGAATGAGGAGGAATTTCAGTACGTAAAGGACAAGGGCGCAAGCCTAAGCTAAACAAACGTGATCTCCGATCCCTCAGGCGGCACTGCATCAAGAATCGTCATTCATCTATAAGCGATATCACCGCATGGGCTCAGGACTACTTTGGCAAAACTTTGTCAAGTACCACAATACGTAGTTACAGCCACAAATGGCAGTTAAAACTGTACTGTGCCAAAAGGAAGCCCTATGTTAACAGTGTCCAGAAGCGCCGTCGACTTCTCTGGGCTCGGAGGCATCTGTGATGGACCATCACACAGTGGAAACGTGTACTGTGGTCAGATTACACAGATTAATCAGTTTTTGGGAGAAATGGACGCCGTGTGCTTTGGACCAAAGAAGAAAAGGATCATCCAGACTGTTACCAGCAACAAGTCCAAAAGCCAGGGTCTGTCATGGTATGGGGTTGTGTCAGTGCCCTTGGCAAAGGTAACTTGCACTTCTGTGATGGCACCATTAATGCTGAAAAGTACATAGAGATTTTGGAGCACAATATGCTGCCTTCAAGAAGACATCTTTTCCAGGGACGTCCATGCATATTTCAACAAGATAATGCAAAACCACATTCTGCACACATTACAAAGTCCTGGCTGCGGAGGAAGAGGACACGGGTACTTGACTGGCCTGCCTGCAGTCCCGACCTGTCTCCAACAGAGAATGTGTGGCGCATTTTGAAGTGCAAAATGCGACAACGAAGACCCTGTACTGTTGCCCACCTTAAGACTTGTTTGCAGCAAGAATGGGACAAAATTACACCTGAAACACTTCATCACTTGGTGTCTTCAGTCCCTAAATGTCTTTTAAGTGTTGTGAAAAGGAATGGCAACATTACAAAGTGGTAAATGCTTTACTGTTCCAACTTTTTTTGAAATGTGTTGCAAGAACCAAAATAGGAATTTAGTTTTTTTTTTTTTTAAACAATAAAAATAATAAGGAACACATTAAATTATGCACTGTTGTATTGTCTGCAATGAAATACAAGTCAAAGTACATTTAGAAATCACTACTTTCTTTTTTTATTTGTGTTTTCCATACTGTCCCAACTTTTTCTGATTTGGGGTTGTATATATAATATAGAAAGTGTGCATGCATGTATCTCTGCTTGTGTGTAATTACCCCTTTCCGCAGCCCTCTGGCCCTACCACCATGAAGGGCTGCCTGTGCTGAGCGGTGAGCCACGGGGAGAAGCAGTGCAGACCTCTCTGCATGTCTGGAGTCTCAATAACAGGTAGTGTGTGTGTATGAGAGAGCTGTTCCAGTGAGAGACCCTCGGGACGATGGAATGTATAGGCTGCTAGATGGCCCCTGTCATAGTCATAGTAGGTATCAAGTGGTTTTTTGGTGTCTGGAGGGCTTTCCCTGGCCCAGCTCAGCAACTACAGAAGTACAAAGAAATATTAGATATCTTTCTGAGTAGTGGCATTACAATTTTTTTATCAGTTACAGCTAAGAAGACTTGCTGTACAGGTCTTTAAGTTTGAGACATGAATAACATATCAAATCTAAGACTAAAATATTCTTACGGTCACCCGCTGCCCATGTAAAAAACACACAGGGGTCCTCACCTCTTTGGAAAACTCCTGTCTTGTTTTGAGGTTGAGGTTTCCTCCCAAACCCCTTAGAAGACCAACGATGAACTGACCTCTCTCTGTCACACCATTGAGGTGTGACAGACCATTGAACACGGTACCCACTAGACTAGTCTCCACCACAAAGTCATTCTGATGAAAGCAGAGAAGAAAAGAAGGGGATATACAAGTTTGAATTGAAAATCAACAAATAAACAAAAACAAGAGAAAAACACTATGTAAGTGTTACTTAACTAAACAGGACCTGATAACTAAAGCCTGCTGATTTTTGTGAATTCATCACACTCTTAAAATGTCAGCAATTAAATCCAATATAATGAACACTGGTCAGTATATGTTGATGTCATTTATTCAGAAAGTCTTATACTTATATAACCAATATGGCCATGTGTTGACAAAAACAGAAAACATTGCTACATGTTGTTCAGTGCATGCAGTGTGTGCATGTCAAAAAGCCTTTTTAAAATTCAGCACAATGACACAGTTTGACTGTTTTTGAGCCAGTGTATAGAAGTAAGATAGGACAAAGGTTACCTGTTTGAGGACCCAGTCTAAGGCTCGTTGAAAGTAGTCTCCCAGCCAGTTTTCTAGGTTACTGCAACACTCCTCTGGCTGACCCCTTAACCACGACTTTACTAAGGCACCCACATCAATGTCCTCATCGCTAAAGTTATAAGTGGGGAAAAACGGGAGGTAAAAACAGTGAGACAAGCTAGTTACAATATTTGGAATTTGGTACACATAAAACCCTGTCTGCATAGGCTGACTGACCTGAGAAAGATCATTCCCATGCGGGATATGGTGGCTGGTGAGGCACAGCTAAGGTCGTGAGTCTCAAACAGGAAGTTAACATTGGGTCCAAACTGGATGCGTTCTCCACTAGGCATGGTTAACAGCCGATTATCATCAAGCACAGAGTTCAGACTCTCAATCCACTCTGGGTCGATGTCACCGTCGCACACAATCCATGAGCTCACCCCTAGAAAACACAAAAACACAATTACATATATAATCTAGTAGATCAACCTCAATACATACAGTGCAGAGTATAACAAATGTTTAGGCTTATTGTACCTAGTTATTGTATCTAAAGTGTAGCGGTCTACTTCATCCACGTTATCAAAAGTCTGGTTAAGCAAGACAGATTATCAATGACCTATTTGCAACATTTGAGTGTTGTCTCTCTTTCTTACCCTGTGGTTCTCTGACCACATTCCTGGCACTATGTGTGAGTACGCCATCAGCCCATTCTCTGGTGTCCATGTCTATATGTCCCAGCAACTGTTGCCTGGGCATGGCCTTAGGATTCATTGTGTACTGCTTCACCTACAAAAATACAGCATTAAGTCATGATTTGTTTTAACTGACCCATAAACTCTCAAATACATGCTTTTTTTCATACTCCTTCATATGCTAAATCATTTTGAAACCTAAGCCTTACAAAATGTAAATTTACAGCATTTTGAATATATTATATTTTTTATAATGAATTAGGTTTAATAAACAGTATGTCTCTCGATGAATGAAAATCCAGGTAGGCGGTTTGTCTCTTACTCACCACTTTGCCTGTCTTGCTGAGAGCAGCCCTAAGCATCCTCCAGAGGGTAGACTTGCCTGCTCCGCTTGGCCCTACGACAACTACGCCCATGCGTTGTCTCAGCTGTTCATTCAGCTCCAATGCCTTTTTCAGCTACGCAGAGGAAAAGCAGTCAGCAATTTATCAACGATGTTTTCACCACCTTCCTAACAAACTATCCAACTGTTGTCTCTGTTAATGTTAAAGACTTTTTGCAGAATAGTGTGTATGTCATGTATCATGACAGTAATGTGTGTATATTCGGCTAATAAATCACTGTCTTCGTGAACACACCTGGCTGGGTATAAGTTCAAGTTGTGCCTCCTTGTAGACTTGTTCCAGTGCATGCATTAGTATCTGGTCCTCCACGTCGGTGAAATTAACCCCAGAGAAGACATCTCTGACGAGAGCATCAAACCGGGAGCAATCGGAAAATGTCAGCTTGGACATGGTGTTCAGTCTCAATGCCTGCACCACCAGACTACTCTCCTGAACTGCATGTAGATGAAACAGATTGATTTATTTAAAAATGATGGGCATGTAAAAATACTTCAATAAGCATATCATTAAAAATATAAAATTGCTTTATACTTGTGCAAAATGACTATATGCTAAAAGAGAATCAAAGAAATAACACAGGGTTGATGGAGAAAAACACAAGGTTATGACAATTAACGTGTCCAGTCGTTATTCTTTTGCTCTTGCACATCCCCCCTGTTATAAAAGTGCTAATTACCGAAGCCTGTCATGATTTAAGAGTTTGTCAATACTGTTGTTCTTTTCTCCAAAGATGCTGGCCTCCCCTGCAGGAACAAATGTGTTGCAGAGAGGAACACTTGGCCAAATTACACACAGAGACAAACAGAAGAAAACCTTGGGGACTCATCGACAGACAGGTGCTGTGTGTGTATACATCCAAGGTGTGTATGTGTTGGAAAAAATAAAAAGGGGGGGGGGGGGGCAGGAGGATTTGAAAGAGAGAGAGGGATGTGTTAAAGAAAAGGCAGAGGAAAATTAAGCGAGCGATGTGGGCGAAAGTATTGAAAAACAGCAACATGAAGGGGAGATGGGGGTGGGAAACAGAGTACAACGAGCGAGAACAAGTGCGATGAGAGCAGCATCGGCAGCCAGCAATCAGAGAGAGAGCTACCAAGAGGTCAGAAGGAGGTGGAGAAATAGGTACTGAAGAGGTAAACAACCTAACTCTGGCAAAGTGTTTGGTAAGGACAGAAAGAAGGACTAAAGAACAGACAACCGAAAAGCCGAAGGGAAGAAAGGTTTTTAAGCGGAGACATATGGACTAAGCGTCAATTGATGGCGTGTCTGTATTAAGAGGATTTAGAGGGCAAGGACAGACAGAGAGGAAGTGCTGGTCAATAAAGCCTTTTGATGTTCAAGTACACTCATGCATAGTGTTTCTCAAACTGAAATCACCTTACCGTCTAATCCTTTTCATCAGCTTTCTATTTCTGAGGTCAGAAGCTTACTATCAGTGCAACCGTTTCAGCATTTCTCAGGGGACACATATTAGAGACACTTTTACCAAATGACCAAAAAGTACACTTTTAGATTGACTTTTTGTGGGGGAGAATTGAGAATATTGGAACCTTTAAACTAAACCAATACACTGCAGGGGCATTGCTAGCTATGTCAATATATTGTAGTACAGTCAGTTTGACTGTTCTGACTGTTCTGTTAAACAATGAATGGTGAATATGAGAAAAATCACATGTAGACATCTTTTGATTTCAACCACTGCTGCATGTAAAATGGCCATTTAGTCTTTTGTAAAATTTGTGTTACTTGATGGACTTGGATTATTTTTTCCACCTACGAAGCATGAATAAATATAACTTTCTTGTCACTCTCCACTATTGAAAAGCCTCACAGAAAAATTGTACCTTAAAACAATAAAATAGCCAGAAGTGGTCTTACTCTTGTCCTTGTCATGACTCCTCCTCTGTTGCTGCAGGAGACTGCCACAGGCCTTTAGCACTGTCTTCAGAGCACGCAAACCCCAGTCGTAGTGCTGCTGGGGAGTCAACAGCTCCCTGGACACAAACGTAAAAGCACATTTTCACACATATTCACACACTCTAAATTGACTGTAGTATTGGTTGTAGTGCTAAGGGGCGGGAGGTAGAGGATAACATATCCACAAAATCAATATATTGCAATCGACTGTAGTGGCAGTGTTGATAATTTCAAATAAATTCAACACCAGCAGCATGATTTGGTTTGGAACACAAAAAACACCACTTTGTGAACCGCACAGACATAAAGACCAGATAGGTAACACAGGTCACATACATACTGTACACATAGTACTCTGGTGATAGGTTTATGGACAATGTAATACATCTTAAATTCTTACTCAATCCAACCTCAACCCAAACCGAAAAGACTCAACTAAACAATTTCTACCTGGCCAGGTTAAAAATTGCAACCAGTTTGCGTCCCAGCATTTCTCCGTTTTTGAAGCCCTCAGAGTAGAGGATGACCTCAGCGATGAGCTCATTGTCTGGCCTGCTCATGGCCACAGGCCTGAACAACTGCTTTAGGTTGTCTGGAAGCTTCTGTCTGCCTCCGTATCCTTTTCCTGCCGGGTTTAATGTAATGAAGACCCCAGAGTTTGGGTTCAATTCCACCTGGATGACAACGGGAGAAGAAGGAAACATTCTCCTCATTAATATGTGTTGTATACGAGCATGAATATAGTTTCATCAATTGCTTGATAATTAATGACCCGACCAACTTTTCCACTATGGATGAATAAATAACTGATTAATTGACAGACTGATCTGACAAAAAGGCAAGGACTGACACTTAAAGGTAAAACCTTGCACTGTGTCTAAGTATGCGTGTATATACGGTACAAGCTAGAGCCCGACCGATAAAGGATTTTTAAGGCAGATATCGATACAAATATTTGATGATCTAAAAATCCGATATTCCGATATATCGGCCGGTATATATTTAAAAAACAAAATCCAGAAACGCGTAACAACAAAACAAACAGATTTCCCTGACATTAGTTATTTGTAGTTATTTATGAGTCCTCACTAAAATAATATGATAATGCAGTTTAAAAATAAACTTGTTTGTGTTATTGTCACAAAAGAACAGAGGAACATCAAAATATATTAAAGTTCTGAAAAATAAAATGTATAAAAATACAAAGTTATGAAAGTTAAAGGGTTAAACATGAGTGTTGCCAACAGGGACATTGTAGAGCGCCCTCTGTGCAACGCCAACACTCATAACATGGTTGAAGGGTGTTTCGTCCGTTTTTATTTTATTTTTTTAAATATTAATTTATCGGCCATTATAAATGTTGACACCGATAGTCTGGAAAACGCCTAATATCGGCCGATAATATCGGCCCACCGATATATCGGTCTGGGTCTAGTACAAGCCAGTGAATTAAACAGAAAGATATACTAATTGAGAATTAGGTGCAAAAAGCGGGCTTGAGAAATAGTAATAGTAATTATTCTTTGGTATCAGAACTTGGAAACATTAATGAGTTTGTCTGCATCTTCTCTTATTTTCTTACCTCCTTCCCCAGCAGTTCACATGTGTTCTTGTGATGTTTAAGGGAGTCTTGAATGGCCTGAATCTGCATTGAAACTGCAGACAATACTGCCTCCTCTAAGCGGTTAAACTCGTCAAAGCAGCCCCATGCTCCACACTTCACCAAGCCCACAAAGATTCGTCCCATTGACTTCACATCGATACCCTGAAAAACAGACGGATGCAAACCAGAAAAAAAAAGATCTTCTTGTGTGTTTTCATTGGTAGTTGTTCTCAATTACCAGTCTTGTTTTCTCTGTGGTCACAAGTTGAATAATCAGATGTATGCAGTGCACATTAGCTTACCAGACATATGTTCTCATCATATGTATGTCAGAATAATGATTACTAACACTTGAAAGTTTGGGCTGACATGTTAAACCCGTCACATACTCTTTCGGAGCATCTTAATACCTCATCACAGTTGAACACCAGCACTTGGCGTCCGAACAGCCCCCCCAGGGCTTTGACCGACTCAGTCTTGCCTGTGCCAGCGGGCCCATAGGGGTTTCCCCCAAGTCCCATCTTCATGGCCTGGGTCAGAGTCAGGTAGCACTTATCAGTCAGTGGAGTGTGCACCAGCTTAGCCGCATTCCCCTGGAAGACCGGAGAGATAGGGTTGAGAAGGCAGTGACTGATAAAAAGAGGAAAAAAGTGACAGAAACACAGCGAGCAGAGGATAAAGACAGACAGACAAATGATGGATCAAGAGAGGAAGGAATGAAAAGCAAATGAAGAACAGGCAAAGAAAATGAATGAGTGAGACTGAGTTGAGCTTGTGTTAAAGGGACTGCAGAGGGAAAATGAAGCAAGGTATCTTCAGTGCCCCTCATCTTTGCATAAACAGTGCCCCCCAAAGGTAAACAATAAGAAGTACAGCTATATTCCTGGAACATAAAACTTTTTTGTGCGAGACCCTGAATGAGTTAACAAGGTGGCAATGTCTTAAAGCATTCAAATTCCGGTAAAAATTTTAATTCACTACTGAAACCAGTTCATCCTAAATTATTTTAGGGATTGTGGTAGCATCAGTGGAGGTGCTTGAAAAGACACATGACCTGCAAATTCAAGCTGTCTTCCTGTTTACAATACAACACTGATGCCCAGAACTATCTATAACTCAATTGTTGTTGTGGATTGGGTTAGGTAAGGCATGTACAAATGTGTATGGGTGCCTGATACTACATTGTGTGGTACTACAACTTGACTATGGTATACATTATGCACTATTTTGGCAAAATAGACACGCATGCATGAGCACTTTCGCCCATTCAGGCGATAAATAAACAATTATTATAAATAATCATTTATCAAGAAAAAACATTTTCTAATTACACACATTTTTTACCTTACAATAACTACAAATGTGTGTTGCTTACCTCCCTTTCAAGTCATTGAAGATTGAATACTAAGTAAGAATATTAAACTAACACTTTGGACGCTATCTTTTGATTTTATAATGCTGGATGATCAGGAAAGAAGTGTCTAATAAAGTGTGTGTGTTTTGGAGCGTTCATTTGGTCATAACAAAAAAAGAATGTATCCAACTGATATCTACATGCTAACACACCTGGTATTCATATGTATAGCTGAATTGTGCATCCACCATATGTATGAGGCAACATTTGTCTGTTCCCATGTAGACGCGAAGCTGCTTCTTCCAGGCCCAGGCATCAGGGCTGGTAATCTCTGCCTGGTTAAGTTGCTTTACAACGCTGATGTTGTGAATAATATCCAGGATCAAAGCCTTCAGCTTCAGCTGCAGGACACTCGACTCTGTACAGGAAGACATGCATGAACATCAGGATGGCAGAATTGGTAGAGCTATGCAAATAACAAAGTTGATTATAAATGTGGATGGTATTTGTAAATGTCATATACAGTATTCAACAAGGTCAAACATATTCGGCATTTGCAATAAAAAAAGATATATACACAGGAGGAAACACAAACTTTTGTATCATCAAATAGTGTACACAGTGCTGTATAAGCCTCTTTATAGTCATGTTGGTTCAAAGCACAAACCTGTATTTTTTTCAAATCCAATATCAGATCTCAGTAATGTAATTTTCTGTCTCGATTAATTATATTCTAATAATAATTGAATAAATATGTAAGAATCTTATTAACGTCTACTTAGTGGTCATTAGGTAACCCCACCCGGCACCTTTTTTGCTGCTTTGCTGTAAATAGATTGCAGGCGTTGATTGTAAGCATACAGAATGGCAATGGCTTTTATATTATAATAAAATAGTAGTTTTGTCAGTTGTAACGAAAGCTGTTTAAAGTAAAAATGCAGAACTGTATTTATTGGTGAGTAGAATCGGGACCACTCACTGTGTAAACAAACAACAATTAAGAAAGTCATATAACAGAAATATGCACCTGAAGCTTGAGTCCAACAGCCCTAATTATTTAGTACCCTGTGTAGTTTGAGAATAAATTGTAAATGTACTGCATTTATATAGCGCTTCCCTAGTCTCCTCAAAGCGCTTCACACACAACAGAAACCATTCACCCCACTCACACACACACTCATACACTGGTGCATCGGGAGCAATGCGGGGTTCAGTGTCTTGCCCAAGGACACTTCGACATGTTGACCAGAGATCAAACCACCGACCTTCCAATTGGTAGACGACCGCTCTCTGGATACATAAAATTACTAGTTTAATGGCCCATATAAAGTATAATCAACAGAACCTTTCCAGCAACAACCCGAAAAACAAAAACAGTAGGGCAAAAGTATCTTACATAGAAGAACTTTGAATCATACATTTTCACTGTGGATTACTTTTCTACATACATCTCTGAAGTTGGGATTTCATATTCTAAATTATAGTGGGTCCAATTGTTATGTACCAAGTAGGGGGTAAGAATGCCTTGTGTGTAGGAATGTATAAGTGTAGCCTAGCCACAGATGCATGACAAATATGTTGCCAAATGAACACCATCTTGTCTTGTCTCTGTGCCAAAGAGGAGATCACTACGACTCCCCATCCGGCTTTATGGCCCATTAATGTAGACTGGGCAATTAGATTATCCTTCTTGCCATTACTTTAGCTACTTTAATCAGTAATGCCACTCCAAAGCCTCCTCAGCCTATCTGGTTGTTTTAAGGGAGCCAGTAATTTAATGAGATGTTATCATGGAAACGGGTTCTATTTCAAGTGTGGATGGAGTTTTAAATGCAAGAAAGTCACAGGGTGAACCATATTTTCTGCAAATAATAATAATAATAACCTCCATCATAGTCCTGTGCTGAAATATTTGGTATTTTACAATTATGTCAGAAAAATGTAACTGGTGAGGAAAATGTGGCTCCAGTAACAGTTTTCATTTTAATAGATACATTTTCAAATGACACAGAAATTTGGAAATTGGCAGCAATGTACTGTGAAATGATGCCTCTACCGGGATTATAGAGGAGCTCTTCATCTCATGCATGGATAAGAAAGTCTGATTTAAATTAAAGTCCTTTTTACAAATTGTGAAAAATGTGAAAAAACTCAGCTGTCATGTTTTATTTAGCCACATATTCAGCCCAAGACATTACATTAGCCTGCCAGCTACTGCATCTGCAGCTTTAAATGGTACTCTGCAGCCATTTGTGTCTGACTGGCTATCAGGAGATTCATACAAGAGCAGTCATTCGGCTTTAATTTCTCAGTCCGAAGTTACAACCCAAGATTTTGATCAGACCTCAATGAGGAACAACACAAGGGGGAGTCTGATAGTGGAACAAAAAGCAAATGGCAAGTGCCAAGTGTTTATAGAGTACGGCAATTTGGGAAGGTTCATATTATCAGGAATGTGATCAGCAACCAAAGAAAGAACAGAAACAAATGAGGGTACAGTAAGAAAAAGGGACAACATCCTGAGCATCATTTGGCATGCTACAAATATGTCTAAAGATTTAATGAACAAAAAACATCACACAATGTATTCCATTGCTTCTCTCAGCTTCTCCTATCTAGGTTTGTATTAGTCTCTCATCAGAAGTTGTTTTATTCTCTCAATTTTGAATGACATCCCAGATAATAATCAGACTTTAGTTCATTACCAGGGCAGAGAGATACATCATATGGCTGAATAAATTTAAGAATAAGGTAAGAGGGTGTTGTATGCACTAAAAAGAAGATGAAGGAGTTGACATAAACATGCATATTCTCTCTGGGTGGTGCAAACACAGGTCAAGACAGATCCACACAAATTCAAAATGTTTCAACTTCAAAAAGCTACAGCTACAGCTAATGTCTTTAAGGTCAGTACATTGAAGTTGCACCAGTATGAGAAGACACACATACATTCACCAATGCATACACACAAACAGACAGAGCTACCTGTGTTAGCGTGATCGTCAGAGCTGGTGTCCACCGTAGTGTAGTGTTCTAATTTGGCTTTGAGCTCCAGCTCCAGCTGCTGCAAACTTTGCTCTTTTAGAGCTCTTTCCACATCTTCAGTAAACTGGATTTGTTCAGCCAGACACAGAATCTACACCAAAAATAAGAAAGTTCAGACAATCCTCTGTCACAAATTGCTGACATATGTGGTCTTGAACAAAGTATTGTAGGCTGTAGAAAGGTGGTGTGTACCTGTGATGGGTAGTGTGAGGGATCCACATCCCCTTTCTTCCCTGCTGACAGACATTCATACAGTAGGTGCTTCAGGGTCTCCTTCATTTCCACAGACAGCTCACTTAGCCACACCTAGAAAGATGGAAAACAGTTCACACACAGCCACAAACATGTACGTATACATTTGTAAAGTTTATTTGACAGGAAACATCCTATAATAAACATTAATGTCAATACTTGAAATCTGATGCATTATACAGAGATTTAGCTAATAGCCAATTTGCATCCCTAGTTCCCAGGCAGGTAACTGGGGATAATTATCAACCCTTCATTCAAAAATGAATACAATATATGCAGTGTTTTTAAACACACTATAACAAACACATACACGATGAACTGGAAAGTGTCCAATCACTTGTACTTTACATTTACAACAGTATATTATTATTGTTGTAAATTATTCACACAAAACTCTGCACAGCAGCTTTACCTCCACAAGGCTGGAGATGCGTATGATGTTTCTGAGTGGCACTATTTCTCCCTCCAAAGAACACATGGCGACAATGTGCTGGCACTGCTCATCAAATTCAACACTGTGGATACCTGCACAGATTAATTAATGGATTAACAGACAGACTGTATTCACTGTTCCAACGGAATATGCTGTGATGCAAAGGAAACAAGGAAAACAGAAGAGCAAAGCAAACGATAACATAATGGAAAAGCAGAGAAAGGCACAACATAAGGAAGAAAAAAAAAAACCTGAATAGAACAAAACAGATTTTTCTTACCCGCAAAGAGTTTCTTGAGGTGTGACTGGATGACAGTTGGGTTGGTTGCCTGACCAAGAATCTCTAGCAGATCATCATCTCCTATGAAATAGAACCGGGGGAAGGCAGAGCGTTTCTCCTGCGACAACCACACACAATACAAAAGTTGTGATGCTTACCACTCATGTTATACATATGTAGTCTTTGCACACAAAAATGCACGTGTGTACCTCCAGGAACTCATTAAGTGACTTCTGGCAGCGCTGCAGCTGATCCAGTATGGTTACCAGGGAGTTTCTGATGCCAGCCCTCGAGCTCAGAGAAACAACTCGGTTGTCTCTCTGAATGTCTGACATTATAGACCTGTTACACATATGGAGAAAGTGTTTTCTTCCTGAATGTGCATAAAACACATTCTGCCTGTAATACAAATTATATTTGTCCCAGCAAAAGTCACTCAATCCTAGTGTTATACTGAATATCAGCCATAATAAACCTGAAAGCTAAACAAAAAAGGAATAGTACATCAAAACATATGTGCTGTGCAGCAAGAAAGAAAATGACCACCGGTTTAGGAGATAGGTACAGCAGTGGATATGGTCAATGACTGGGTTTAAATGACAACTTTAAGCTTCAGTTTGAGGGTGTATATATTCACATCCCATGGATGGTGCTTCATTTCAGACAGGGAATTTCTGGGAGTGAGTAGTGTGCTTGCAATCTCTTGGTCTCTGCTGATGTGATACAGTCACACAAACACACACACAGTACCTGAAATCTTCATCAACGCGTTTAAAGCGGGCCTCCTCTCGGGGCAACGCCCCTCGTCCAAAAATGGGCTCCAGATAAACCCAACGCCTCTGGATGGCATTCAGACTAAGCAGGTACTCGTCTAAGTCTGATAAACGAACCTCCCACAGACTGACCTGGACATACACAGAGTAAATACAGTAACATGGGTTAGTGCTCTTTATTAGGATATGTAAATATTGATATAATGCATAATGCAAATAGCATGCAACAATACAAGACTACAGCCATTCATTTTATTGAGTTAACACATGCTGTATGTTAATAAACAAAGTGGCTGGGGAGATTTACTTTTCCCAAAATATAAATGAAGCACTTAATGAGTGTAAAAGTGTATTCATAGATTCTTTGACCTGACCTTGTCTTGGAAGCTGCGGTAGTAGGGAGAGTCTTTCAGAGACTGCAGCAGACAGCGGTTATCTCCCACCTGGATGGGCACAGAGTGGTGATAAAGCCAATGCTAATCCTTAACGTTTCATTTAATGGTGCCAGTAGATAGGCCTGTTTTTTTCCTGAAGACAGTTACGTGCCTTCTAAGTCTATCTACCATGTGGTCACTTTAATTGACCTGCCTGAAATAATGATTATCAAAAAATAGTGAAACAATGGAAGAAACAGCTGAAGGAGCCTTACTGAAAAGATGGAATCTTTTCAAAAACCATTGCTATGCATGTAGACTTTATTTTTGTTTACTATCTTATTGAACAGCATTATGCTGAGTCAAAGCCAAGCATTTTGGCTCACACATTTACTAAAGACACTATATTTTTACATTTTACCATATCAGACCATCTTGTGGTCCACAAGGCACCCACACGCTCACATATGTCTAGGAAGGAAATATACTTAGGGACCAAGCACAGATGCGTGTTAGAAGTGTTAAGTAGAAGCGGCGCCTTAAAATCAATTCTAAAGCTGGTAGCCAGTGTAAAGATAGCTACAGTCATGTGAAAAAATTAGGACACCCATGCTAAAGTTGACTAAAAAGAGGAATAAAAAAATAATCGTTTGCAAATTGATCGTAATGCCTTAATTAAAAAAAATGAGGAAAAATCCAATCTTTAAGGACACTAATTTTCTTTGTGAATGAATAATGTATCGTAAATAAATAAAATGTTCTTCCTTAAAATACATATTTTTAAAGGCCAGTTATTTCATGGATCCAGGATACTATGCATCCTGATAAAGTTCTCTTGGCCTTTGGAATTAAAATAGCCCCACATCATCACATACCCTTCACCATACCTAGAGATTGGCATGGGGTACTTTCCAGAAAATCATCTCTCAAGGCAAATCAAACCAGCTATTAGGCTAACTGAAATAAAACCATGCATAATTTTTTCACATGACTGTAAATCAGCAGGCCATGTTCCCTCAATCCATTATCCAAAATAACTCAAACAGAGGATTGATCAGTGTCAGCTGCCCCAGTAATAACTTAAAAATATTGTGTAAAGTGATCTTTGCATCATGACCAGTTCTGAATCATCATTAAAATTTCTCAGAAAGTACATACAGAATGTCCTAATGTACAAAACAGGAAAGCTAAATCAGGACTGTTGCATCAAGAGGGGTTTCTTCAAAATGGGTTCAACAACCACATATTTAAATTGAGCAACAACAGAAACTGTGTGCAACAACTTCCTTAAAGTATGTGACTGGGACAATGCTAAGAGAGCAGAAGAAGTGCTTCAACTAGACCAGCAAGGATTCTGGACTGGGGTTTTGTTGTTGTATGCACCTTATCAGTGTAATAATATGAAACTTCACAAAAATGTAATAACCTCTGTCACATCGCTTAAATCAGAAAAGCACAACAGAGTTATTTGCGTTTCTGTCCAATAAAATCATGGGTATATTGAGCTCTCACATTTTAACTGCTGCTTTAAATTGCTTCGTACATTTCTTAGTGCATCATAGTGAACATTTAAATGAGTCTTTCACGGCCTGCATTCAACTTTACGGCATTCTCTCGTTAGATAACCAAGGCTGAGACATCGCTTTCAGCTTCCCCATCCTATGAATAGGCAACTTGGTCAAGTTATCTTATATACCTTATCTTATATACCTTAAAGCAGTCACATCCTGGGTCACACTTTCTCAGTATATACAGTCCCCTCCAAAAGTATTGGAACGGAAAGGCAAATTCCTTCACTGAAGACATTTGGGTTTATGATCAAAAGATGAGTATGAGACAATAGTTCAGAATGTCAGCTTTTATTTCCTGGTATTTACATCTAGATGTGTTAAACAACTCAGGACATACCACCCTTTGTTTGAACCCACCCATTTTTCAAGTGAGCAAAATTATTGGAACATGTGACTGACAGATGTTTCTTGTTGCCCATGTGTTGCTTTTTAGGTTGATTGTTCAAACATTAACTAGCTCTGCATGACTAGTCTAAGTTTTTTTATCCTTGGTTTAAACCTATAAAGACTGCATTTCTTGTTAAAGAGGATAAACCAACATGAAGACCAGAAAGCAAGCCATTTTCAAGCTGAGAAAAGAAGGAAAATCGACCAGAGCCATTGGACAAACATGTCCTGAAAAAGAAAGAAACTACTGGTGTACAGAGCAACAGAGGTCGAACAGGTCGGCCAAGGAAAACAATAGTAGTTGATGACAGAAATATTGTGAGAGCTGTGAAGAAAATCCCAAAAACATCGGTAAGTGACATCACCAACAACCTCCACAGTGCAGGGGTGAAGGTATCACAATCCACTGTTCGAAGAAGACTCAGAGAGCAGAAATATAGAGGCCATACCACAAGATGCTAACCACTCATCAGCAGTAAGAATCGGAAGGCCAGATTAGAAAGTACAGAGTGTGGAGAAAGAAAGGAAGTGCAAAGCATATGATCCAAAGCATACAAGCTCATCTGTGAAGCATGGTGGAGGTAATGTCATGGCTTGGGCGTGCATGGCTGCTTCTGGAACAGGCTCATTCATATTTATTGATGATGTAACTGATGATGGTAGCAGCAGAATTAATTCAGAAGTGTACAGAAACATTTTGTCTGCCAATTTACAGAGAAATGCATTGAAACTAATCGGGAGGAAGTTCATCATGCAGCAGGACAATGACCCAAAGCACACTGCCAACAAAACAAAGGACTTCATCAGGGGGAAAAAGTGGAAGGTTTTAGACTGGCCAAGTCAATCACCTGACCTTAACCCAATAGAGCATGCATTTCACCTCCTGAAGAGGAGACTGAAGGGAGACCCCCCCCCCCCCCCCCAAAAAAAACAAACAGGAACTGAAAGAAGCTGCGGTAAAAGCATGGAATAGCATCACAAATGAAGAATGCAACAGTTTGGTCATGTCAATGGGTCGCAGGCTTGAGGCAGGTATTGCAAGCAAGGGTTATTCCACCAAATATTAAATGTTATTTACTAAGATTATTTGTTCAAATACTTTTGCTCACCTAAAAATGCTGTGGTCTTGTACAAAGAGTGGTATGTCCTAAGTTGTTTAACACATCTAAATGTAAATACCAGGAAATAAAAGCTGACATTCTGAACTCATCTTTTGATCTTAAACCCAAATGTCTTCAGTGAACAACAAAAACAAAGGAATTTGCCTTGCCGTTCCAATACTTTTGGAGGGGACTGCATATACTTCATATACTGCATATCTAGCGGCCAGCCCGTATTCAATCATCAAGAAAAAGTCCAGTTTATTTAAAAAACAATAAAAGAAGAAAAGATTCATTAACTACAGTAGAACAAATCAGGATCAGGCTGAATAGGAATGAGATTTCTTGTCACAGAGGAGACATGTGCAGAAAGGCAATCATGTCAGCAGTTACTACAGATGTCAGGGATATTAAAAAAGTAGTATTTGGTGTAAAAAGCTAAAAGATTTTTGTTAGTCAAAACAGTAGGCAGATGTTGAGGAATCCCTTGGAGCAGTTAGTGGGGATGTAGAATTAATAAAAACATTTCATCAACTAATTTGGGTGGATGCTATTTGCTTTGTACAAGTCGGTTATAGCCAAAGTTTGGCTAATAAAACTATAACCAGATACAATAAACTTATTATTTACTTTGCTGACTAAGCTTTAGGGCCTACGACTAACCCTGACTCAGTGTGACATAATGCACAAGTGTGTTTTGTGTTTATACATATGCATATTTGTTAGTTGCGTTGTGCCTCTGTGTCTACCTGGTTGACTATATCCTTCCAGTCCTTGATGAGGGTGAGAGTGCGGCTGCTACTGTCCGTGTACTCGGTGAGGTTGAAGGTAGCTGCAGCTCCCCATAAATCCAGCTCCCTCAGTGCTTCTCTGATTGTCACCTCTGCCTGAGCACGACTGTTTAGGTCCTAAATGGAATCGTGCGAACACACACACACACACACACACACACACACACACACACACACACACACACACACACACACACACACACACACACACACACACACACACACACACACACACACACACACACACACACACACACCACTTTATATACCTTTTATAAAACCAGTACAAGGCATCCTAAAAGATCCACCTGTATAACTCCTCTGGGCTGGTGGGCGAGACCTTTTAGCATTGTATCACCCGTGTGCACTATTTAGTCAACTTTTCAATAAGCAAGAACAAACTATGAATATGTAGATATTCTCTCTCTAAAATTATTACTTAATGGCCTAAACACTACGGTAAACAAAATTTTTGCATTGTATAGTACTGTATATCAAAAGCAATATCTGAGATCAAAATGAAAACAAAAGGGTTGGTCGAGCAGGCCTGATTGATGGGTAGTATCTAAGTCCAAGATCCAGTTTTCTGATTCAGTTAAAGATCTATTTACATAAGTGAAGTTTGCAAGAAGAGCAGTTAAAGACACAAAAAATGCTTACATTTCATCTACATGCTAAACGTAATTATATACTGTATGTGAATATGTCTGTAAACCTACAGTATATGGCCATGTTCTTTCCCTGTACTAATACATGAGCAATGTATTACTTGATGCTGCCCCCTAGTGGCACTAGTCACATTGTTGTTGATAACCATAACAATTTATATTTTGTATCAATCATAGTCCCGTACCTAAAAAGACCAAACGAAATATCAACAATTTATAGAAGTGTGTGTCCCTATAGAAGTGTATGCTATGACCCAGTATGTATATCTATTTGCATGAGTGTGTGTGCACATACCTTGAGCTCCAAGGCCTTTTCTATGATGATATTTGCCACACCGAGGAGGTCATTAAAGGTAAGTCTCTCCAAAGTTGTTCCTCTTGGAAGGCCAAGCAAACGGAACATGTCCAACCAATGGTCTTGGGACAGGTGCTCCCCGCGCACATACTTCAGCACTGGGACCATGTTCTAGACATGCAGATAGAAAAGTGTTAAAATAAAAGTACTAAAAACTAGCCAAAGATGTGTAATGACAATTTGACTACGATCAAAACAATTCTTGCTTCAAAGACAATACTTCAACCACCACCATTCATCTACAGTTTTTCCAACATGATGTTCTCTTTTTCTTTTATATAGTTACTGTATAACATACATTCAGAACCATGACATTTGCTGTACATATTATGGTTCCCACGTGATTTTGGTGATCATTAGACCATCTCATTGATTTATAGTGCCACAATTACACAAAGTCTTTACTTGCAAAAAAAATATTGCATTAGGCTAGTTGCCATGACATTGTTTAACACATTTGCTCCCCAAAAGAAGAACCCTTTTGAATTTGGTGATTTAATGACTTCTCTTATAATGCTACAATTCAGCTATTCTTAGAGCCTGCAGAGTGTTGCAATGTTGCAGCTATTCTTAGAGCCTGCAACACCCTGCAGGCTCTAAGAACAGCTGAATTTTCAGTAATTTTCCAAAGTGCATTGCTGAGTCTAACATTGTAAACTCTAAGCCTTGCTTGAGGGTCTTGCTTGAGATTTGTAGTCTTGATACTCTATAATAAATATACTCAAACTTAAAAGAAGATGATTACATGTTATTCCACCAAATGTACTACTGTCTACCTTGTATTTGTCCACTTCTCCTTGCAGTTTAACAGACATAGCAGTAGGCTGCTCCAGCTTCCTAAGTCTGTCCTGCCATGTAAAAAGAAATTCCTCAAACACGTATGTCTTACTCCTGTAAAACAACAAAAACATACATTTAACACACAACAGTAAAGAAACACACTAGTGACAAAAAAAATAAGAACAGTTCCAAATTAAGAAGATTGAAATCCATCTACAGCAGGCCTAAACTTAACCCCCTACCTGAATGTGATCCAGTCCTCCTGGGCCTTTTCTGTAAAGCCTTGCTGCCACTCCTCATACAGACCCCACATCTGGCTGTAATCCTCCATGTCTCTTTTTGTCTCTTCCGCCAGAGAGAAATCTGGAGAGCCCAGGTCAAAATAGGCACAGTCCTCACTGAGGAGAGGAGAGGAGAGTGAACATGAGGCTTTCATATAAGTTCTAGTCTGGGGCGGTTGCTCTGCACGGTGCCCTGGGCTGTAATGTAATATTTCTCGCAATTTCAGGTTAGGTGGTAAGGTGTGTAGATGGAAATGCATCAGTTATAATATTGAGTAGCTCTGAATATAAAAAATATATACATGTATAGATAACATATTCAACAGTTTCAAAAAATAAAATTAGGATGCGGTTTCCTTTTGAGTCCCAAACTTTTATAGTGTATAGTTATCTGAATTATTAACGTTTGGCTACAGTCTAAATGGCTATAATCGCATCACATCAGATTTAGTTAGTTACTAACAATCCAATCCAATACCTACATTTTATCTAACCACAGCATGTTTGAATAAGATGAAGGCAATAAACATCCTTATCAGCTCCCCTGACTCTCTCAGTAAAGAAAACACTAGAAATTCAGAATATTAAAAAGAACTTACAGCAGTTTACTGCGCACAAACTCTAGCTCCTGGAACTCTTGCTGCTTGTCCCTGATGGTCTGGAGGCACGCAAGAAGGGCAGCGTGATCACCACTCTCAAGCATCTCATCTTTAGGCTTCAGCTGGTCCCAGCGGGCTTTGAACCGCTCCAGATCTGCCCTGTAGGCGTCGATACGACCAGCTGCATTTATTCGCATCACCTCCACCTAGGGGAGGAACAGAACAAGAGAAAGCAAGTAGCACAAGAACACAGCCAGAGACAAAAAGCAAGGTGATTGGGGTAAATGGGCAAAGGAGAATAAAGACAGGAGAAAAGAAGAGACTTCAGATAGCAGAAAGCTGTTGTTACAAAACAATTGGGATGTAGTTTTATAACCACAATCAAACATGTGCGTGTTTGTGAGTTTAAGTTACTTGATCTTTGAGCATGAGCTGGTGGCTCTCCATGACAAGCTCTAATTTGTCCCACTTGGCCCTCAGTGAGGACAGGGAGTCCAGACCGCCCCCAGCCACTGCTCGCAGCAAGCGGTTCTTCTCCTCAGCACACTGGAACTGAGGCAGGATCTACAGTATACACATATATACAGTATAGTTAGTTAGTTAGTTTATTTCCATGTTTACTTTAATGTCAAACGTTAAAAATATAACAGGACATACAGCATAAATGCCCATAACCTTATGAATCCAGGCATGTCATGTTATTGACAGTAGGGGTCAACATAGTTTATATAATGATATGAAAAATTCATTAAAGTAGCTACGAGGAACTTTGAAATGTTTCTGAAACGGTTTGATTTTCTATCCCGATCGATCGAGACTAACAGTGAAATGAATGCTATATGATATAGTTTTTATGAATGCCTTTGACTGGGTTTGATTTTTCCTGCAGTCACAAAATGATTTGCAGCAGGCAGACCGGCTCTACAGTAACACATTCTGATAGGTCACATATTTCTGTGTATCACCGGAAAAGCCTGTTTGAGTATCCAGCCAGGTAAAAGGTAGCAGGAGATTTCCTTATACAGACCTAACTGTATTGTTAATTTTATTTTAGAAGTTATCTGTTATTTATGGCTGATACTGGGGCAGGGCCATCACAGAAAAGAAACTGCTTGCAGTTCTAGTTATTATTTTGTTGGTTGCTACAACAAACTCTTGCTAATGCTTTGGCTCGTGACCAGGTAGGGTAAAAACACTACTGCTTTTGTCCAAAGGGCCCGCTAGAATCAACACAACCTGAAAGTTCCTTGTAGCTGCAGTAGACAAATGAAAAGGTTTTTTAAAAAGCAACATAAGATTTGACTAAATGTAAGAAAATCACGTTTATTTCTAAAATCGCCAAGCATTAGTATAGGCATTCAAGAAAGTCCCTGGCCAGAGGAGTGTGTTTGTCTTACTTCTGGTTTGCGGGCTAATATCTGGCTATGTTTGCCACTGGCAGCACCAATCTCTTCCATGCTCTCTGGTCGATTGGACAAGGCCTCCATTGACTCTGAAACAAAACTGTCTATGGCCTGGGTGTGCACTGAAAGAAAGAGGGAAATGGCACACACGAAGGAAACAGAAAAGGAAAGAGAAAGTAAGAGCAAGGGGATGTCATTGGGCCAAAAGAATGAAAAACAAAATCGAAATAAACAAGAACAGAGAAAGGAATTGAAATGTTTGGCATGTGATTGGTGTAAATTACACTAATAACTTTACATAAACACACTTTTAATGCTGTTAAGGTGTGAAAACAAAGTTGAAAAAGACAATTGTGTTGTCTGTTTTTACCTTGTATGGACTTCCTGAGTGATAAGAGCAGCATGTCAAACAGCTTCTGGATCAGGTCATCAATTACGGCTTTTACTGGCTCACAGTTGACTGTAATACAGTCTACCTTCTCCTGACTGACAGAGGAAGAAGAAGATCAGTGCCTGTGACTCTTTTGTTGTAAAATGAATATGAAGTGGACCAATGACGTAAAATTAATCCTGGTAGGAAAAATAAAATGTCAGCAACAGCACAAATGGCTAAAGAAGAACTTCTGCGACATTTGCAAAAGCTAAATCATAGCAGAGAACCAAAACAAACCTTTCCATGCTTCACTCTTGTGGAGTGATCTGCCTTTATAGTCGGGGACCCAAAGTCTCAAAAGCTCAATAAAATGGGTTGAACCTGACATGGTCTGCCATACTTTTTATTTGTGTTTATTCTGTTAACTTTGACCCTAAGAACCAATAATTGGAGGGTCTGCTCTGCCGGAAATATCGCGAAAAAAAATTGTGGCCACTTTAGTGGATGCACCCTTTATTTTTTATCAGAAAAATGTGAAAAATGTTTTTTTTCCTCAAATCCTCAATGGGTTGGGTAGGTTGGCAATAAATGCATTCCAGATACACAGAACACATGTGCTGACAACATCCACTGCAAAAATAATTCTTAAAACACATTTCTACATGATTTTGCATCAATTTAATGCAAAAAAAAAATAAATAGGCGTTTTCTCACTTTTTCCCTATATTTTCATCTTTACTTCATTGGCAATCAACTTTTCCCCCAAGTTATGACATCAGTCAATATGCCTTTCTTTTCACCAAACAGTATACTCATTCCACAGAAGAAATTATAAAAATCCAACCAAAATCAATGGATCTGTGATGATTTCACTAGCCTACTAGTTGGTGATCAACAGGCTCAGAACTTTAGTTTGGAACAACCAACCAACAGTTACCAATGGACTTCGAAGCTGTTCATCATTGTCTGTGGTAAGTGACAGTGACTTTAGCAGGGCTCTCAAGTTTTGAAGACAGGCAAGAGTGACATCCCCCCCCCCCACACACACACACACACACACACACACACACACACACGCACACCCAGCGTGTTAATAGCCAGTGTGTGTTCATTATAGTTTCCAGTTTGTAGATGTTAGTTAGATGGCACCAACATTTGGTCTAATCACAACTGGCGTGGCAACCCAAAGTACAGGGTTCTGGTTCCAGATTTGTTTGGTGACTTATGATGGGGGGTTCTGGGGGTCCACCCCCAGAAAATGTTGAGCATTAAATACTTCATTTCCTGCACTGTGGTGAATGTTTATGCACCTATTAGTACCTTTTTCTGAATCAATATGCTGAAAATATCTTTATGTAAAGGGACACAAATTACAATTTAAATATAAAAAACATAATGGAATATATTGCAGTAAGGCTCTCAGGTATTCTGTATTGCTTTCAACTATTTATTCTCCTTTGGATCAACTTTCCTAATTATATCTGAGTGAGCACACATGTAGCTTAGGCATCATTTACTCTTACCTTCTCTTTTGCATCTTTTGTTGGGGAAGTAACCTCCTTAAATGTGCATATGACAATTATTCACCTCAATTATACATTATTCATTTTAATGGATTAATAAACCCCTGGACTGTAATATTTCAGATGTTTTTGAGCAAGATTTCTGCTCATGTCCAAAACTTTTGCGCATTCAAAATATAACTCATCCCATGCTCTCTGAGATTTGGAGGAGTCGTGATATTTTGTGAAAAATAAAGTGATAATAGGATATTACAAGAATGCAGTCACAATATTTCAGAAAATAATCCACCTGCACAATAGTCTGCTGTGCATTACGTGATTGCTCTGCTGATACGGTAGACCTCAGACCTTCTGACAGACCATAGATCCCCGTCTGGGTCTCTGGTCTTTGAATGAGACAAAGTTTAGTGAAGTGGCTGAACGCTGCTCTACGCCGGAGGTGGAGAACAGAAACTATACGGCAGAATTAACGGAGCTCAAACGCGACACATCTGCCGCAGCATCTCCACAGCAGAGCGCATAGATAAACCTGAAGCTGCAGCTTTTTTACAGTGAGAGTGGACACTAAGCGACGTTTCATATTTGTCAGTCAACTTTTCAAAATACATTCAGGGCTACACTCAGAACATTTGAGCCGAAGCCTCGGCAAAATCAGCTAACGGCACGTCTGGTGTAGCCCCTTTCTTTTTTTTTTTTGATTGGCTGATAAGTGGCAGGCTCGACTAAGAACTCCAGGGGAGACTCGCTTGGTTCCATAGTGAGAGAGGCGCGGCCAGAGAAATTTTGGGCGCTGCGGCATATAATAAATATATTATAAATTGTGTTTCTGCGTGAGAAATACAGTGTGTGGCGGGAGTGCGTGACGACAGACCGAAATGAGTGACTGTCACGCTCAATGCGTGACACTTGAGAGCCCTGCTTTAGCGTTTTGGGAAAATAATGGTAATATGGATATTGTCATGGTAATTAACTGAAAGGACCACGCTAGTCTTCAAACAAGTATATTTCTGATGATTCATCATCCCAAACGTATTCCTATAGCAACAGCATTCATTCCCTACTAGTTTACTTAGCTACCTGTAGCCGTTTTAGCTAATTTCGGTGGTTTCTTTAAACGGCCATAACTCCTCACAGGAATGGGGTAGAGACTTACTTTTTTTTTAAATGCTCAGAATCTTATGATCTAGGAGAGGTGTCCGATATGTCCATTTTGCTTCGAATGGAAGTTGAGAAATTGTGAAAATTTCAACTAGATTTACTAGGTAAAGAAATAGATATGAGAATAAATGCTGCTACAGGGATACGTTTGGAGTGAGGAATCATTAGAAATACACTTGTATGAAGGCTGGTGTATGGTCCTTGAAGTGTTTTTCATGTCAGACAGATAGTAGGCGAGTAAGGATAACTAAAGGCTGCACTAAACATTAGCTGCCGTTCGCAAATATCCTGGTATCTGCCTCATGTTTCTCACAGGAAAGTTATGGAAGCTCAACCTGACAATCCGCTGACAAGAGGACAGTGACCAATCAATCACCAACAAAGTGGATGCAGGCACACTTGTCTGGGAGGATTCCAAGGAGCTGCCTCAGGTACTTTCCTTGCAGTTCATGGAAGGTGCTGCTCCCAAGATGTTGGTAATGTTGAATGAATGCCATGGCATCTACTACCATCACAACAGGCTTGTCAGACTGTGGTAGTTTGTCCACTTCCCCCCATGAGCTGCCAAGGGCTGTCTTGATTGCAGCCAGGTAGTCTACCTTGTTTCCTTTACGCATTGCGTAACTTTGGTCAAGGGATGGATCTGACTCAAACAGGGAGGCTTGGCAACTTGTCCATTCATGGCCAAAAACTTCCACCTTCCTGTCTTCCTATAAGTCCTGAACAAAGTACAGGTTCCGCACAACTGCACTCAGACCTTTTTGGCTTTGAATGCCATGGACATTGACTTCTTTGGCTTTGCTGCGAAGGTTCAAAGTTTAATTTGGCCTACTTTCTTACTGTCTGTTGTTCTTTCTACAGCCAGTGCCTCCAGTCCTTTTTCACGAGCACAGATCAAGTCAGCAGATGTGGCTCTGTGGCCTGTTGAAATGTTGATCAGCTCCTGTTCTTCACATGTGAAAGGATTGATCATCTGGTTGTTGATGACATCTGTTGTTTTCCTTACACCTTCTGCCTCCTTTGCACCTTGGCTGTCCTTGTCCTTGTGGTGTTTGGTGTCATCCGCATCCAGGTGTGCCATAGCCTTTGTCTGCTCTGACACAACTGTCAGAACTGGAAGAGCTTTCAAGTATTTCTCCATGGCCGCTGGCTGCTGACTGATGCCAGTGAAGAGTTTTGTCTTGGCATCACAGTTGTAGGTTTTTTCAAGTGCCATGTCTGTCCAGACACCATTGAACCGTCCTTCTGTTTGTACGTACAGTGAACTTCCCATCCTTGAATTCTCTATAGATATTTGGAGCCAGTGTAGGCAAGCTTCTCATAGCTTCTAGGTATTGGGGCAGGCTGGATACGTACTTGTAGTGGCCAGCAGCTACAAAGTATGGTAACATCTTTTCCACTTCAGCCAGGTGTTCCTCCCACAGACCTGCACACTTAGCATGGATGAACCGTCTAAGAATCATCACCATATCTATGTACATTAGCCATAGCTTTGTGGTAGGTAAGGTATGTGCTTCATCAAAATCTCCCATCAAATATGACAGCTTTTTCAGTTGGTCAGTTGTATCAGCACACACAGAAGCTGCCTTCTCTACATCCTCTTCTGACAGGGCATCTAGGAGTAGCTGGACATTGTTGCTAAGCACACACATGTAATCCAGGTCCTTCTCTTCACCGACCAACCATCTGGCAAATGCTTCCCAGTGAAGGCCAAACGTGGCTGCATACATCATAGTGTGGGCGTGCAGCATTGCATAGTAGTCTTTCCCACTGATGATTTTGTTTGCTGCTCCACGGAGACAGACATCAGCTTCGACCATGATGTCTTCAATTCCAGTTGACTTTATCAAATGCCCGAGGGCTCCAAGGAAATTCTGAGCAATATGGAAGCCACCCATGCACAAGATAAGTTTGGCATACTTCTCTTTGTTTTTCTTTTGCAGACTCAGAACCACCTCATAGATTGCTTGGTCACATGTGATGATACTCTTGACCATGTTTTCTCGACACATCCATGCAGTACTGAACAGACTGTTTATCCACATCTGGGTTTGTTGGTGACTTGGGGAAGAAGGGACCATAGCTAATCACAGTTGCAGGGGTGGTATCTGGGATGAGAAATGCTTGGAATGAACTCCATGTTGGAGCAGCGCAACTTGGTTTCAGGTCCTCCATTAGTACAGTAGGGCAGCTATGCACCAAATGCCAGAGGATGCTCAGGTGGTCAAGAGGTTCTGCTAGACACATAGGAAGCTTAGGCTCTTTTTCAACTCCAACCAGGGAGTGACTCTTTTGACGATCTTTTAGACTGAGGTGGCTTTTCTTGGTTTGAAAAGGCTGAGAAGATTCCAGGGCTAGTTGGCGGGTAGAGGTAAAATAACCGTTGGTGTGGGGTCTTCATCTGGATTCTTGTACTGGAATATGACTTGTGTTGTGCCATGCAGTGTCCGTCCATCCTTTGTGTACTCTTGGAAGTTAGGGTTATCAAATGCAAACTGTGTGAATCGACCAACCTTCAGGTACGTTGGTATGAAGGCACCATCCCTAGTTGTCTGCTCTTCAACTGCCATTGCCATTGTTGTAATATATCTCTGTGCTTCATTGTAGCTGATGCTGTTCCCAAATCTATTTAGGAATGACACAGTTGACTTGCTTCTGGTTTCCTCAAGGATGTGCAAAGCTGTCCCAACGTGTTTCGTTGTTGGGATCTTGGCAACTGCTTGGCAGACATCCTGGGCAAGGTTGAGAACTTGTTCTTGCTGCTTAGGACTGACTTTCACCCGGCCGTTTTCACCTAACTCTGGAGATGCATCTGTTATCATCCATGCCAGGTGGTTATAGAGGTTAGAGCTCACTCTTCGGGATGCCTCCAGGTATGATATCTCTAGTTGCAGTGACGGGTCTTCAGTCAAACTTCCAGGCATCTGGTGACTTCCACTGGCTTGAGCCATTCTTGCTTCTCTTGCTTCTCTTGCTTCCTTCAGGGCCTGCTTACGCTGGTCCTGGAGCTCCACTGAATAAAGCTAATCTGTTGAACTCCATGGGGGAAGCACGGGCAGCTCAGGACAAGTCACTTCCTGCAGGATGCACACTTATTCTTGGTGGAATCTTTTGTGATCCTGGTCGCACTGTCCTCTTGTCAGCGGATTGTCAGGTTGAGCTTCCAGAACTTTCCTGTGAGAAACATGAGGAGGTAGATACCAGGATGTTTGCTTGAATACTCTGCACCACAAACAAGCTGTAGTGGTTGCGACAGACACAGATGTGATCATGATGTGCATGTACTACATCACACACATGGATGGGCTGCAGGAGCTGTGGGTGAAGACGTGGATATCTTCCTGCCTGTTCATGCCATCACAGAAGCTCTGGCAGGGAAGTATGAAGTTGCAGCTTCAGATCTTACATCCATTCTCCTCAGCACCTACATACTTATTCTTACATATCCAATATAGCTACATATAATTTTTCTAAACCTGAACGTAACAACTGGCCATGTAGCTAATTGCGAACGGCAGCTAATGTTTAGTGCAGCCTTTAGTTGTCCTTACTCGCCTACTATCTGTCTGACATGAAAAACACTTCAAGGACCATACACCAGCCTTCATACAAGTGTATTTCTAATGATTCCTCACTCCAAACGTATCCCTGTAGCAGCATTTATTCTCATATCTATTTCTTTACCTAGTAAATCTAGTTGAAATTTTCACAATTTCTCAACTTCCAGTCGAAGCAAAATGGACATATCGGACACCTCTCCTAGATCATAAGATTCTGAGCATTTAAAAAAAAAGTAAGTCTCTACCCCATTCCTGTGAGGAGTTATGGCCATTTAAAGAAACCACCGAAATTAGCTAAAACGGCTACAGGTAGCTAAGTAAACTAGTAGGGAATGAATGCTGTTGCTATAGGAATACGTTTGGGATGATGAATCATCAGAAATATACTTGTTTGAAGACTAGCGTGGTCCTTTCAGTTAATTACCATGACAATATCCATATTACCATTATTTTCCCAAAACGCTAAAGTCACTGTCACTTACCACAGACAATGATGAACAGCTTCGAAGTCCATTGGTAACTGTTGGTTGGTTGTTCCAAACTAAAGTTCTGAGCCTGTTGATCACCAACTAGTAGGCTAGTGAAATCATCACAGATCCATTGATTTTGGTTGGATTTTTATAATTTCTTCTGTGGAATGAGTATACTGTTTGGTGAAAAGAAAGGCATATTGACTGATGTCATAACTTGGGGGAAAAGTTGATTGCCAATGAAGTAAAGATGAAAATATAGGGAAAAAGTGAGAAAACGCCTATTTTTTGCATTAAATTGATGCAAAATCATGTAGAAATGTGTTTTAAGAGTTATTTTTGCAGTGGATGTTGTCAGCACATGTGTTCTGTGTATCTGGAATGCATTTATTGCCAACCTACCCAACCCACTGAGGATTTGAGGAAAAAAAACATTTTTCTGATAAAAAATAAAGGGTGCATCCACTAAAGTGGCCACAATTTTTTTTCGCGATATTTCCGGCAGAGCAGACCCTCCAATTATTGGTTCTTAGGGTCAAAGTTAACAGAAAAAACACAAATAAAAAGTATGGCAGACCATGTCAGGTTCAACCCATTTTTTTGATTTTTTAGACCCGACTATTAGATATTAAATGGATGATAACCATCCTGGTTAAATTTCTGGCTTCCAGATTACGTGCTTTTTTCCCCACTGTCTTGTAATTAATATGTAGTTTAGAAAAGTACATTACATGTCATTTAGCTGACGCTTTTATCCAAAGCAACTTACAATTGCTATATATCAGAGGTCACACGCCTCTGGAGCAACTAGGGGTTAAGTGTCTTGCTCAGGGACACATTGGTTGATGTATCGCAGTGGAAATCGGACCCGGGTCTCCCGCACCAAAGGCACGGGTCATATCCACTGCGCCATCACCACCGCCATCAAGTACTATAAATATAAACTTTTAACATTGTTTTTGCAAAAAAAAAAAAAAAAAAAATTATGTTTACTTTTATTTATTATGTGTGATATATACCTAGGCAGACGTTCTGACTCCTTCCCACTGGCTTTCAGGGTCTTGAAGTTTCTCTCCCAGTCTTGCACGGATTTCAGATGCTTCTCCACTAACTTCTCTAAATCAACCTGGCCCAGCACCACCCACTCCTACAACACACACAGAATCCCGGCAGTTGGGTGCAGTGCTTGTTTCCCAATTTTACATGTTTCTATGTCACAGGTGATAAAAACTACATCTAACAACAAGATGACTCAATAAAAACAGAAGTATAGAAAAGGGGAGATAAAAGAGAAGTCTGGTGTTGACTGAGGGCTTCCCCTACAATTCAGATATGCATGGCTGCAGACAGAAGGGAAAGGATAATGTACTATGCTACTCAGTGTTCTATTGGGGTAGTGTAAAGAGGGGGAAATGCTGACAATGAAAACAACAGAACCTAAGTATGTAAATAGAGAAGCATGACTAATCCAAGTTGCACTCTCTCAAAGAAATTAGTACAGCAATGGCTCATTGCAATGCTTCAATAAGCAAAAGGTGAAAAAAAGGTTAATAAATTAACATTCATGTAAAATACATGGACCTCCAAGACCAGATTCAAATATCTTCAGTGACAAAGAGCAGCAGGCTTACCACAGAATGTAATGCATTAATTAATGAATAGTTTCATTTTGTATAGTGATATTTACCCTACAAAAATAAACCCTTGGTATACTTCTCTTAACATTATACACATTAGGGCTGGGCGATAGGGAGAAAATCAGATATCACGATATACTTGACCAAATACCTCGATATCGATATTGCAGCAATATTCCAGGGTTGACAATTGCTTTAACAAAATATCTTCACACTTAGATTTTAGATAAATAATCATCAGTAATGTGGCAAACAATAGAACAGCTAGAACAGTCTGGAAAGTTCAGAAAAGTACATCACTTTACTGTAATGCAGCCTTTAAAACCAGGAAAACGTGGTTATGCGATCGCAGGATTCAATGCATAATCAGCCAAAGTCCGCATATTTATGCGGGGGCCGCATTTTTTCAAATACGCCGCACTTTGGCCACATAAATTGCCAATTTCCGCGCAAAATATGCGGGGCTTGCATGATTTCATAATCCCCGCATTTAAGTTGCAAAAAGTCACATTTATCTTAACAGAAAGTTGAAAAATGTTGCGTTTACTTCACACAAGATTCCATGGGAACGTTATGAAGTGACGTAATTTCACCTAGTGAGAACAGGGTGTTGGGGGAATCACTTTTGTTCTCTTTTTCATCAAACCGCAGTTTTTGCAAGTTCCCGCAATTTTTGCAAGTTCCCGCAATTTCATCGCATAAAATTGCATAAATATCCCGCATATTCCATCGCATTTTTTAAGAAAACGTGCCGCATAATCAAGGATTTTTACCCGCAACTATTACAAAAAAACTCTGCGTTTTTCTGAAAGGGACTGAAGTCAGGGACTGACTTATGTCATATCCCAATATCCAAAATTTAAGACGATATCTAGTCTTATATCACGATATCGATATAATATCGATATACTGCCCAGCCCTAATACACATGCTTTTGGACAGTTGTTGTTCAGGCACCTTGAACTTGTGTTGTATAGCCTGCAGACGGCTAAAGAGGTCCTCGGCCTTGCTGAAGATGGTGAGGAACCCGGAGGCATTTCTATCAATCATGACACTGAAGATAAGTTCCTCCCCCTGGGCACTGACCCCTTTGAACTGGTTTGGGATTGAAATGAACCGCTTCATCTCCCTGAAATAGCGTGCTCGCACTTCCTCAAATGGAGGACGGAACTGCAAACGACCCTGCCTATTCACAAGAAGAAGAGCAAAAATGAAGAAAAAAAGGTTAAAAAATGTATTTAATCAAGACTAATCAATAATGTTATTGTAGGAGAGAGATAGAGAAAGAAAGAGACACATAAACAGGCAAGAAGAGAAATGATGGCATGGGAGAAACAAGGGGTTGGGAAATAAAGTCAGAAGTTGATGCTAGTGGTTCAAGATAACGGGGAAATACTACCTATGTGTGAGAGGAGAAGAGAAAAAGAGTTACAATGCAGAGATGAAAGAGAAAATGAATAAGAGAAAAAAACATAAAGAGTAAGACAGAAATTTGGACCCGATGAAAGTGTGTGTACTGACTTGAAAGTGAGGTCTATGTGTATTTCAGGCAAGTTCTTGTTCAGAGCTTCCAGTCCGGTCTGGTACTGGTGTTCAAGAGCCTTGTACAGCTGATGGTTCCAGTGCTGACGCCATGCGCGCATGTCATCAGACCTGAAGCCCTAAACACAAACACGCATTAGGGTTGGGTACCGTTTACATTTTAACCGGTACCAGAAATCTGTAACGGTACCTTTTTTCCGTACTTTCATATCATGCTTATTTACAATGATAATCGCAGTAAGCACAGTGCTCCCACGTAATCTGGTGTTTTCTCCTATCACGTTTCCAGTAATGAATATAGAAATAATTTAAGTACAAATAGGTGGATTTAAATTATATGAAGGCCAGCAGCAAAGACATCTAAACCTGTAATCGATACCTGAGCCTCCAGAGTGGCAAAGCCAGTACGGAGGTCCTGAAGGCCATCCTTCCACCGCTGCTGATGTCTTAGAAGGTCCACATTCATCAGTGTCACCACCTGAGAAATGTACCCAGAGGTGTGCAACACATACACAGCAAGACTTTGGTTACTAAACTCCTCTGTATCCAATCATTTAGTAAAATAACTGAAGTCTAGTCTTTAGTTTATTTTAAACATTAAAAAATAATAGACAAATGAGAAAATGTACATTTCCAAAATTATTGTAAGAGATTCAAATAGGAAATTCCCATGTTCAAAAAGGAGTAGGAAGAAGTTCAAAAAAAAAATTCTGGTCCTACCCCCTTTTTCTATTTTTATACTTTGGTTAAATACAAAACAATTTGATGCTTCACTTATCATACACACGTTTACATACACATACATGTCCCGTATAGCTACCTACCTACACGCACATATACACATGCATACACATAGACAGACATGCATAGATGCATACACACATACATTTACACATTTTTTTCTTTTTCATCTATCTACTTCGTTTCGTATAACCCATCCCAACTAGACATAGTATATAAGCCCAGGAACCGTACAGTCAGTAGACAATACTATCACCTCGAGTCCTTTTCATATCCATTCAATTTATTAATTTTAAATAGTCTCTTAAAATTGCTCATTGTTGTACATTATTTCACCTCTTCAATGCAGCTCTTCCCTAAATGAACTCCTTTGGTTGTGATGCAGTGATATTTAGCATGTGTTCTTGTAAGTTTCTTTTGAAATACAAAAGTTTCTCTTAAGTGATGTTTGCTCTCTCTCTCTCATTTGAAACAACCCTTGGATACTGTTCGATAGCTGTTGATTTACTTTGTACATGATTTGTGCAGTTTTAAAGTCAAGATCTTTAAATTGTAGTGATTTTAGTTTAATGAAAAGTGGACAGTTGGTGCTCTATAAGTGGGTTTTTTTTACAATTCTGAAGGCTCTCTTTTGAAGGATGAATTAGTGTTTGTTTTGTAAGAGTTTCCCCACACTTCCAAACAGTAAGTAATTTATGGCAGTATGAAGGAACAATACAACGTGTACAATGAACGTTGATTTAATAGCTATTTGGTTTTATGCAGTATTGCAATTGATTTGGATTTGGATGTGGCTTCCATCATACTTTTTCATCGAAATATGAGTTCTTTTACTTTTTCTATTTTAATGTCATTTATCATAAGTGTTTAGGGTAAATTTGTTGCACAATTCCCAAAAATTATAAATTTTGTTTTACTTGAGTTCAGTGTTAGTTTATTTGCATCAAAGCAGCTCTCAAAATATAGTCAAAATATAACAGTATGCTACAACCTTGTCAATGAAGTCAGTGTGCCATTTGCGTAACTTCCTGTTCTCTGTAGAGAGTTTCTCAGCAGCAGACTGCAGCTTGGCAATGTAAACTTCCAACTCTTTGGGGTTGTCCCAGGTGATCTGCAGTTTACCGCCCGATTCCTTTGACTGAGAACGAGGATTCTGACAAAGAAAAGCAGAACAATTTTATGAAAAATAAAAAAATATTTATAACATTTTTAGTGTGCAAGGCATAGAAAGTAAAAACGATAATTTCCAGCAATACACAGTACCTTGATGACCTGTTCAAAGGCCAGGGCAAGACTAAGCATCATAGGTCTCTGAGAGGGAATCATCTGCTGGTCAATGGTGTTGTAGAAATGGGCCACCTACAGTGCAGTAACACTTTGTTACAATATGAGCTTGAGACAAGCTAAAACAGAAATAATTAGACAGAAATGAAATAAAGGAAAGAACATGTATTTGTGTGTCCTACATTGAACTACACTCTCACCTGTTTTAGGACAATGGCGTGTCTGTAGAATTTGTCTGCAGTATTAGCAGCCTGCTGTATCTTGGCTGGGATGGGAAAGCCCAGGGCAGAGAGCTGTCTGAACTCCCTGAGCAGACTGACCAGCCTGTCTGAATACTGGATCTTTAGCCTGCCGTCAACATGGTCCAGGTCCATCACACAGTTACTGGCCTGGAGACTATACAGAGGGAGAGAATTATAATTAGATCCACTTGAACCAGCACCCATTCCAACTGATAGCCCTTGATCAATGTGCTAAATGAGGTAATGATAAACGAAAAGAACAACAGCAGAAAACAGGAGTATATATATATATATATATATATATATATATATATATATATATATATTCACAAATGAAAAGGATGTTATTGATATGTTTGTTTGTTATGTTTGGTGCCATCCAAGACACATCCAAGTGCCATGTGACAATGTGACATATAAATTGACGTGAATGCTTTCATTGGCAATTAAGATGAAATTCAGTGTTGCTCTGAACTTTTCTTAGATGTCTTGTTAGTTGAGGTCACAGTGTGCAGTGTTTCCAACCTGATCCCTGACTTTGGGTCAGCCAGTCCGGACAGCAAATCTCTTGACCAGTCCTCGAATTGTTCCTGTTCATACGCCCTCAGAACTTCCAGCAGGTCATCACAGAAATGCAGGAACCCCTTGAACCCAGACAGGTCTGGAAGCAGTGCCTCCGCTATGCGGACAGAGTCCTCAACCTAACGTAAGAATGCAAGCAAAGGAATACAAAAAAAAATAAAAAAATCGGTACACACTATTCTTTTCATCCTCATAGGAATTATTTGTATTTGTAACATCAAAAATGAAACCTGTTGTATTAACATTTATTATTGTCATTTCATATGATCACCATCTGTCTAACTATATGATGAAAGCTCATTCTCTTACACATGGAAATCAATAGACCAGAAGGTCCATGCTAGTTAGTGGTCAGTCACATTAAGGATGTGTACACCCACACACCTCCACACCCACCCACACCCACACACACACACACACACACACACACACACACACCTTGTGTATGATCTGTCGGACCCAGACAATTTTGTTGACCACCTCAGGAAGGTTCCTGCCAATAAGTGGCCCAGACTTGTCTCCAGGGCCTCCATGGCATCTACTCTCAAAGTCAGTCTTCAGGCCTTACAAAATCAATAAAGTTGAGAGGGGTCAAAGATGGTGAACAACAATGTGTCAACACTGACTCTCCCTATATCATACAGATCATTTTTTACATTTACCATTAAGCTAACACTTTTTCCCCAAGTCACTTACTATGAGTTAGCAGGTAGGGCTTCAGCTAAAGAATATATTGATGTTTTAGGGACAGAGGCTTTCCATGACAGGACATTTATTCTAACCACTAGGACATCTAACTGCCCCATTTAAACTAAAGCATTTCTGAAACAACCTAGGAGAGTAAAATGTACTTTTATAGTCTGGACCTAGCATTTTTAAAAGTCTGACACTGGGCCCCCCCTCAGACAAAATTCGGCATAAATGCCTTTAGACATTAATGCGTTGAGGTAGAACTGTGTACCCTTATTGTAGTCCAGTAGTCTGGCCAGTAGGGTCTCTCTCTCTGACTGCAGCTCTTTGCTGATGGTCGGACGTCTGATCAACTCCTTGTGCTTTTGGAACACCTGCAACAGCTAGTTAACAAATCCACAGGCACATACGGTAAGTTTTCACATTAACGCACACCCACACACAATATTTTACAACCTGAGCTGAAGTATTGTGTTTCACTACCTGTTGTGGATTGTCCTGTACATCAGCGATGTAGCTCTTTAGTCTGCCAGCGACTTCCTGCTCTGACGGCGCCATTAGGCGCTCAAACTGAGCCACCGCTGCTCTCCAAAGAGGCTAAAAAAACATACAACAAAAAGTCATACTTTAAGTTAAAGGGGGAATTTTTCATCGTTGCCTAAATCGGTTGTGTAGAAGTGGAAACTTCAAATGCTCAAATAAGCATCATTGCTTTTTCAATGTCTGGAGCTGCAAGACAGATGTTTACACACGGGATCATAGTCATTTCAGGATGAGGTGGGTGGAAACTGTACTGCGGCCATCAGCCAAAAATTCACAAGTTGGCTGTAGCTGGTAAGTGTGAGCATGATTGGGAATCCCCTTAGATGGGATAGTAATCTGTTGAAAGTGACACCAAGCTATGCAATGAGAAACCTACAGTGCAGGCATGAGGAAGGCTCAAACAAGGTAATTCAGAAGTCTCACATGTACATACACATGCACACTCACCATTTCGGGCCACTAACCTCAGTGTAGGGGTTGTAATGCAGAGGGTTGAGTCCAGAAAAAGGCTCAAACACACGATCTGAAGTCAATGCCTGCTGCTTCCCTCCTGGTAGCAGATGCAGCAGTTTCTCATGAACTGTTCGTAGAGTCACCACCTGGTAGACATAAATAATGTTTTCACATGTTATCTACCTCAACTGTTTTATTGATGTATTTGGTTATTAGGCACACAGGAGTGATCAACATGACCTACAATTTGTGACTGACTTATCAGACTATGGCACTACTGTGTTGCTGTGTGTATGGGTATGGGACAGCCCAAAAAAACAGAGATGTCCATAAGCGTGCATAAGGGAAATTATACAATTTATTGTAAAGAGGAAAAAGCCATCTGTTTTTATGTGACAGTGGCTATATACCTCTGGATCAATGTTGCCACTTTATCAAGTCCGTAGTAGCCTTTCTAGGCTAAAAACCACTTTGCCAGGTCAAGTAAGGTTTTAACAGCATCATACCACAGTTAACAATTGTCTACAGAGGTAACAAGGGAATGATCCTGGTCTGCACTGTCACGCTTACAAACAGCTATTAGCCATGTCCCAATTCTTCTTCATAAACTACATTTCACGACAAAATATGTCATAACGGGTTGATAAGGCTGTCCAATTGCACAGGCTCCTTTAAGCCCACAAAGGTTCACAATTGAAGTAAAGACAAAAGTTAGGATCAAATCTGTACAAATGAACATTTCATGAATGTCCAATGTGAGTAAGCTACTTTCTGGATTAATAAAGTGCTTAGTCTTTGTATTAATCCATTTACGATTCACTTTTCCTTCCTTGTTCTGATTTCAAAATAAACATGAAGTGGTAATTCCATTTAAATGTAACGTCTGCTCTTTAACATACAAGCAGAAACAAAGAGAAGACAACAAAGATTGCAGATACATTTTAAGCCCTGAATGTGATGCAACCAGCACTGCACAATGTCATGTGAAAAAGAGAAATATGCACTATTGAACAATGTCTTTTCTACAGAAAGTGTTTCCATGACCCTGGATTAGAACCATATCTTACCTCATCCAATCTTCTTGCAAGGCAATGAAGGGTTTGTGGGCAGTGCTTGTTTCCCTTCCAGGGGTGTGGAGCATGTCTCTTCCACACCTGAGAATAAAGGCCATTAATTAAATGTGTTCAGTGTTTACCACAATCAAACACATGGTCTCCTTCTAGCTTTTATTTTATAAGATGGATAGATTTGCAGTCACATTTTATGTTTAAATGCATTATTTCCAGTTGAATTGAAATAAGGTGTTTTATTGTGAGAGAAATAGTAAAGGTATTGCTTTTTGAGACCATTCTGTATACACTTTTCCCCCCTTTTTTCATCTATTCCATACCTGTCCAGTCAGATGCTCACAGGCTACCACCCACTGTTCACAGATGGCAACACCCATTCTCAGGTTCTCCCTCACTGATACAAAAGGCTCCTCAAAAATTTTAAGACCGCTTAGCTTTCTCTGCACATATCTTCCAAGGGTTCCACCTTGTACACAAACAAAAGAAAAGACGACAAAATTGCCACATACACAAGCACTCAAAACACAGTGATCCACCAACATACAAACAATGTTCTGTATATACGCTAGGTAATGGAGGATTTCCTCGGAAAACAAAGTTGGTTTCAGTTCTTTGTTTTTTTTCAACAACCACAGTACCAAAATGATCGGAACTCTTGACGCACACTGCATCTTAGAAACATCAGCAAATATTTGTTTTCATTTCCTGGTTTTTGTTTGTGAATGTGTGAGAGAGTCTTACCGATAACATCCATGAGTCGGACCATGCGTGTTTCTGGATAAGGCTCAAAATCAGTCTGCCTCCAAACATCATCCAGAGTGTCTTTGCTCTGTTCCACGAGGTCCCCAACATCAGCCATAGACAAACTATCAAGACCACCATACTCCTGGGCAAATCACAAAGAGACACATATAGTCGTTGGTTCCCAGTTAGTTCACTGAAATTTGAAATATCAACTTCTAGAACAATTATTTAACACTGTTCAAAGCAGTTTGTTAAATAATGTTAATGTTGAGACTTACAATTTTAAGGTTTTTAAACTTAAAACAACGAAATGTACCAAGATGTAATGGCTTTCTTTTACCAAATTCTCTGTAGAATTACTGCTTAGTACAGTTACAGAGTATGTCAATAATTGTAATTCACTTACCATCCTGTACACATACAAAAAAAACAAATGTAGTAAACATAATATCTTAGATTTTTCATGTTGCCAGTCCTGATACATACATGTTTGCATGCATACCTTTTTTATGGGTTTAAATTGCTCACTGAAATACATAGCCCTTTCTCGCACACTGTTTTTCTCCGCAGACTCAGAGAGATCATCCCAGTACTGGAACTCATCACTGGGAATCAGGATGCCTGTATAGAGTGGAAAAAAAACAAGAACATTGTTTAAAAATTATAATGTATCCTTGTTTTTATCAGATTCAGTTATGAGTTTTCACTTTATGAAGTGAACTAATGCAATGCTAATTAACTTTTCGTGATAGGCGTACTGAGATTACACACATATCTTAGTCGAAAACAGTACTGTATATAAGCCAAAAGGTTACAAGTCAGTAATAAACTCAGGTGCAGCTGTCCATTACAGTTTAGCTGTCACCACAGCTCCCAGCGTTAAGGATTAACTAGCCTTTTATACATACTAGCAAGATAGTTTACCAAATCGCATGAATATTGTATGTCCCTTCACAATCCAAATATTTGAAAAATATTGTATGTATATATATATTTTAATATTTATATCTTTTACCTATGATCATTCTGTAGACACTACGGACCTAACGTGTATTTATTTCTGCAAAAATATATTTAGGCATACCGAGGACATCTTCTTCCTTGCGGCCCCTCTTTGCAGAAGATTGTGCTCCAGACTGGCGGACCACTGAGCCTAGGCCAAGCTCCAGCTCACTTAGCAGGCCTGCCAGCTTAGGGTCAAATGCTGAACGCCAGTGCTCATCCTCAAGAAAAGTGAAAGAAACAGACACTCTCTCAAGTTTTACACTAAATAGTCTTGTTCTCTTCTCCTGCCTTGTTTGGGCACCCACAAACTCTTGAAATGATGTATGTACATCTCATAATGGTGATGTAGTATTTATTTACAATAATTTGTTTTCAATTATCTCTACATTTTCTTCCTTTTCAATGTTAACAGTCAAGAGGAATGTTTTTTTTTCTAACTACAAATATAGTAAAAGTTTTGACTAATTCCAACTTGAAATATGTTCCAAATAGTAGCTTCATAAATGTTAATTTTTGCTTTGAATTTTTGTTGACTGTGTGGTCTAGCAGAATCTTCAATTGTGGTTGATGTTACTACCAAAGCCTACCTCTTTCAAAAAGCATCTATTTAATACACAGAGACAGGCTCACCTTCAGCAGTACAGGTGCAAAGACTTGTCTTATGGCCTGGTAGAGGGTGTTGATGGGAGACTCCAGCATGGACGACACAAGGAGGCTCTGGTGAAGGTTGTCTTCTGTGATCACTGTGGGATGCAGCTTGAAGAACACCAACACCTTCTCTCTGCTGTCCCCCGATGCATCAATCTGACAAAGGAAGATTAAATGCTTAATAAGAAAACAAGAGTGTCATTGTCAAGTCAATTGTTGTTGTTTTAAGTATGATGCATGATTAAAGTTACATGATCTGCACAAAGACAGTGAAAAACTGTTAAGGAAATGCTATTTAGAATCAAGGGAAATTCTTTCACATGCATATGTTGCTCCATACTAGTAAAATGTAACATTGTAATGATGCTTTAAACATTTGTGTTACCTTATTTGACAAGTGAAGGTCATCGTCATGTCTGCTGACGGACAGGACAAATTCATTTCCATCATCCAAGAAGTTATTGAGCTCTGGGCTGTCAGCCAGGGACGACGAAGGCTTTATCCCATAGAAGTTTCCAGTTGTGGTCAGGATGAACTTTTTGCGAGCATCATCTAAACCGTGGGGCATCTTTCAGCTGCAGTGATGTACTGATGCTGAGAAAGCTATAGTAAACAGAAAACAACACTGTAAAGAACCTTAATGGTCGCTATTATGTAAAACAGTTACTACATATATTTTTTTCTAAGTGTCAGGGTTAATTCTACAGATTATTTAGATTTGGGGATTTTCTATTGTCAACCCTTCCTCATTTTATTAAGTGTAACCATCTTAGAACCATGCTAATTACTGCTGCATCAAGAATAAGACTGCGGCCACATCAGGCTTTTCAATTAAACCTAGCGTTGGTTACGCTCTAACCTAATACGCTTTTTAAGTTAACTTTGCATTCTGCTGAGTTAGAAAAAAAATAGACCCGTGTTAGACCCATAGACAGTAGACCAGCTTAGCTTCCGTCAATCACATGACCAGTTCATGTTTCGCGGTTCACTGTCTGTGCAACTATAACTAACGTTAGTTACTTTGCCCTAAATATGGTTGGGCAATTTAGCTACGTTGACGTTTATGCTAACCCGTCTTTGAAGTGATGCGTAGAGCAATGCTAACGTAACCGGTGCTGATATCGCTGCTAAACTGTTAGATAATTAACGTTATAACTTTACTCTTAAATTCTTAAACTCTCTTAAATGTGCTAGCGCTGTAACAACGTTAGTTTATAAAACCAGCATGCTTGATCAGCTTCTTCCATTTACATAGGAAGGACTAAAATAATGTCTACAAAGTTATAGTGCAGCATTATAACTAGCTAGCTAAGCTATGGCTAACGTTAGCTAACATTAGCTCGCCTCAGTGTTATAAGAAAACATTTTAGCTAGCTGGTTTGACCTTAGCACGCTAGCACACTAAAAGAAACCTTGGTTTCATACCGTTTTGCCACCAAATAATCTACTCGGAGCTTTCGGTAACGCAATTCATAGAGGAAAGCTGTAGCAATCTGTTACTCGTGCCTGTGTATGTGTGTCTCCAAGATTATGCTTGCGTGGGTACCGTAGCAACTACGATCCATTGTACCACGTGACACAGCAGAACTACAACCCTACGTCATACTTACGCCATTTACTTAGAATAGGCAAGTACATCTCGCTGCAGCCATCGATAGACAGTAAAAGGTGCACAGTCCAGCCAGGCAGCGAATTATTATTTTTTTTTGCAGTTGTGACTGAAAGTTTGCAGAGCAAATCTCAAATTTGCTGGAAGTTCGTCAGGGCTTTCCCAGGCTAAGGCAGCATATTTTGTTCCGTTTCAACCGTGGTTTATCTCCATAAGGTTTTCTCACATAGGTCTTTCTGAGAAGCTCAATGTATTTAAGATAAATTGGTATTACTACTTTTTTGGCTAGTGACATTTTACCATGCATATCATTTGTCATTTTAACAAAGACAAAACAATAATTAATGTAAGCATTCAACAAACACAAATTTAATTCAGGAATATGCACTATGTAAGAAAAAAAAAGAAGTAACTGAAATAATGGTCTGAAAACTAGAATTTTGAGACAAAAGGACACCTGTGTTTGAGAAAGTAGGTAATGTGTATTAGGTAAATGTCAGTAGTGCCCACTTTGGTGCCAGAATGGAGCAAATCTAACGAGAGATGGCCTCTGACATATGGGCAAGTAAGCACACTTGTAGCATCTTCTTAGACCAATCAATACAAAGTGGAAGATGACAGATTAGAGATATTGGCTGTGATGGATGAGCAAATTGCATTTTTTACTGAAATTTTATTTTATATGATTTCACATGATAAATAAATACATTGCTTAATTGATTGACATAATGAAATCTTACTGCAATAGTCCACCATTTAAAGTTGCTCTTAGTGGCCCAAGTGGTTACATTTACAGCTCAAAAAAGGATAAATATGTATTGATGTATTACCCTGAAACAGACTAGATTGCATATTAACTATTGCCTTGACTCTCTGCTTTTACAATAGCACATTATTGTATTACATACCCAGTCTCATGTCCAAAGATTGTGTAACAGTAACAAATAATTAATTGAAAGAATGGTCTAAAAACTAGAATTTCACATAGGATCCCCTCTTCAAGACAGGGCTTTAATGTCAGATAATAAAGAAGGACCTTTAACACTCACACACACACACACACACACACACACACACACACACACACGAACTTAATAAGGATTCCCTTGATAGTTTCATTTCTGTTACTGACCTTATATAGATAAAAGGGAAACTTTGTTGTCACACAGCGTCCTCACACCTAACTGCATGTAATTAAAGCTTCAGGAAATCAGTATGATGACCTTTATCTTTATTATTGACCAGCAGGATTAACATTAACACTGATTGCTATTGGGCAATGCAATTGTGTGTGCAATTCACACTCCTCAAATTTACCAAAGCAGCAACATGCTAGGTCCTAGAGTGGGAATAATTTTCCCAGACTGATAAACCAGTTTGCTTGGTAAAAAGAGGTAAATCATAATAACAATTACACTATTTCTGGAGCACATCAAATTTAGAGCTTTCGAGAGACACACAGATAGTTTATAGACAGTTACCAACTGCAGACTTTGCAGCACCATACAGTGCTTTTTATTTTCTTGTGAAATAATAATGAGAACTGATTTGTTTATTAACTCCTTTCCTCCCACATACTGTCCGCTGGTCAACAGATTCCTGTACACCACATGAGCAAGGATGTAAGAAAGTCTGTGGGTGTTAACTTCCACATTAAGTAGTTCAGAATGCCACAGCTCCTGATGTGACTGAATGCCTATAACACATTCTGTCCTAAATATCTTTACTGGTAGCATTTGCAGTCTAAAAGGACACCAGATATTTAGTAATATACTAAAATGTGTTGTGAAAGGTGAAATGGAAATTAGAAGGGTTAGTCAAGGACAAGTGAGGAGGAGGCTCTACTTTCTGGGTACTTTTGTCAAATTTGTCAGGGATACACATGGAAATTCCCCCATATTCCTTGTTTACTGTATCTTCCTTAAATGTTGTGACTAAATCCAGGATTTGATTGGAATGGTGAGCTTTCACCATTGCAGCCCCCTCCCTGTGGAACTCCCTACCCACACACATCTGTGACTGTACTGACCTGGACACATTCAAAACACTAATCAAAACACACCTCTTCAGATTAGCTTTCCACATACAATAGTTTTACATTTCTCACCTGATATCTACTAGTTTTATTGCTTTTAATTGCCTTTAATATGCTTGTTTATGTGTTGGTTTTATTGCTTATCTGTTTTTTACCCACAACCCTAAGCGTAACAATGACGTATCTGATTGGTGGAGCTCCCTGTTACCAATGAAATGTTTACCGAACCCACAAACAGATAGCGAGTAGCTACCATTGAAAAATATATATATATATATATATATATATATATATAGATATAGATATATATGTGTGTGTGTATATACATCTATGATTGAAGTCTATGATAGTTTATGTACACAGTCTTGTACCTTTGCCTTAATTGCCATTTTCAAATGTTTCTTTTGCCCCGAATCAAATGTTTTATGGTCACGATTCATCATAAGCATTTTCATGAAACATCAAGTGAGATTTAAATGGGGGGAAAATCACTTCCTGAACCAGAGCTGTTCAAAAAGTGGATGGTCACAGTTGAGCTCAGGGACATTCCCCTGCTTTCCAGCCAGCTGGGATAGACCTACTCTGAAATGCGGCTACAAATGTATAATAATGAAACCTATGGTTTGGTGTTCCAAACACTTTTCCTGGACTTCGTTGGAAAAAGTATCACAAGGTCAATAAAAGTATCAAAGGAGAACTTTGATACTATGAAAAGACTAGAGCAAAGAGAAAAAGCAAAGAGAATCTCACTGAGCTAACACTGGGTGACATTTACACGCATGCATATTATGTAAATCTTTATTCCTCAAATGTAGATATTCAATTAAATATTAAAATCATAGTTACATTAAAGACACTCCACTTCTTTTGTCCCTGAGCTTAATTCAAATGTTAAAGATTTGCAAGGTATAATATACATATATATATATATATATATATATATATATATATATATATATATATATATATATATATATATTATACCTTGCAAATTGTTTTACTTTAGGTAATGAAAATGGATAATTACAATATTTAATTTAATATTTGTCATCAGATAAAGTGCTAAAACAAAGAAGTGAAAAGATATTTTACTGAATCTGACAGAAAAAAAAACAACTTAAGAATAAGGATTCCCTTGATAGTTTCATTTCTGTCACTGACCTTATATAGATACAAGGGAAACTCTGTTGTCACACCGCGTCCTCACACCTAACTGCATGTAATTAACGCTTCAGGAAATCAGTATGATGGCCTTTATCTTTATTGTTGACAAGCAGGATTAACATTAACACTGCTTGCTATTGCCCCTTGAACTATCAATCCAATTGTGTGTGCAATTCACACTCCTCAAATTTACTAAAGCAGCAACATGCTCTCCTAGGTCCTACAGTGGGATTAACTTTCCCAGACTGACAAACCTTTACTACATAACAGTCTGCTTGATAAAAAGAGGTAAATCACAATAACACTTACTATTTCTCGAGCACATCAAATTTAGAGCTTTCGAGAGACACACAGATAGCTAATTGACAGTTACCAACTGCAGACTTTGCAGCACCATGCAGTGCTTTATATTTTCTTATGGAACTATTTTTAACAGCAGTACGTAATGAAAATGGATAGTTACAGTACTTAATTTAATATTTGTCATCAGACGAAGTGCTAAAACAATGTTATGGAAAAACAGAAGTGAAGAGATGTTTTACCGAATGTGACAGAAGAACAAAACTTGTATGTGAAACACTGTGTGGTTAGCTGCAGAGCAGTTACGAGCAAACCAACTTTTAAATAGCACAACACCTGTATTTGGGAAACAAAATGTCAAAGACAGGCCACTTCGACCCAAAAGCCACAGCTCACAGTAATTGTACACTCACACACACACACACACACACACACACACACACACACACACACACACACACACACACACACACACACACACACACACACACACACACACACACACACACACACACACAAAATGCAGCTACTGAACCAATTAGACTCTGTTTATCATTAACACACACACACACACAAACACACACACACACACACACACACACACACACAAAATGCAGCTACTGAACCAATTAGACTCTGTTTATCATTCTGCCCTTAGATTTATCACTGGTGATAGTTATAATACACACCACTGCGTTCTCTATAGTAAGGTCGGTCCTCCCTATTACATTGGAGTCTTGGTTTCTATCAAACCAGATCCAACAACTGGCTCACTCTTAGGGTTCCTTGCGCGCGCTTGTATCTTGGTAAAACGGCCTTTTTCTTCGATGCCCCTAGCACATGGAACGCTCTGCAACAAACTACTGTTTTTAAACATTTGGTGTTTAATCTCCGCTCTTTAAATTGCAACTGTTTTTAGTTTTGCTTATGTTTATTTGTCATTGCAACTGTTTTTTGTGCATAACTCTTGATGTAAACTCGTCGTCATTGAAAATGAGGGAAACCTCAATGCCGTTCGAGTATAAATAAAAAATTTATAAAAACTCACACAGCGCTAATCTTCATAGATAAATCATCATTTGGAAGATGCTTCACCCTCAAATGTAGGTAAATATGTATTAAATAAATGCCCGTGGTGCCCACTTTGGTGCCAGAATGGAGCAATGTTGTTTTGTGAAAATCTGATTAGAGGCGGCGTATGAGATATTGTGTGACATAGGCTATAGGCATTTAAGCACACTTTGTAGCTCCCTTCTAACACCAAGCACTATAAAGTGAAAGAGTATATTAGCTGTGATGGATAAATAAACTGCACATATTGCAATCTCACATTTTCTTACAATCTTATATTATGCATCCTACTGCTGTATCCAACAATTCAAAGTTGCTCTTAGTGGCTCAAGTGGTTAAATTTATAGCTCAAAAAGTAGAAATATATTTTGATTTATTAATCTGAAACACACTAGATCGCATGTTTACTATTGCCTTGCCTCTATGCTTTCACAATAGAACATTATTTTATGACATATCCAGTCTCATGTCCAAAGATTGTGTAATAGTGGCTGACCGTGTCATTAAACTTAGGTTAACTATAGACATTTAGTTCCCTCTTCCCTTTCAGAGCATTCGTTGTTAGTTATGTACTTAGTTCTGTCAATTGTGACTTAATTTGATACACATCATGTAAAAAAAAAACATAGAAGCAGAATATTATAGCTACATCACTGCTATTGTCTGCCATGTTAAATGATAGTGATCTCTTCCAAATAATTCATACCACATGGTCAGGTGACACCGAATTGATGAAGCAGACAGGGAAGTTCATCGAGCTTCCTGATATCTTCTGACGTCACCATAAACGTAGTGAAAGCACCAACACTCAAATACACACACACACACACACACACACACACACACACACACACACACACACACACACACACACACACACACACACCTCACACAATTCTGTGGATGACCTCTTTAAGCTGCTCAACAGTAAGTTATATATTCAAGTTGAATCTCACCAAAACAAACATTAGTTACATAAAATATTACATTTGTTACAACATGCCTTTTTTTACATAAGACATGGCATGTCACAGTAGGAAAAGCACAGGTGTAAATAACAAAATGAATGAAGGCTAAATTCCATTTAGCTGCTTCAGTTTCAGGGTTCTGATATCGTGCATGTTGGCTCACCGTAAAACTGTCATGGCTTACTGGGGCAATTGAATAGAATGAAGCCATTGTTAATATTATTAATCACACCTGTGCTTTTCCTACTATGACTACAAAGTCAAGGTGCCTGCTGTGAAAAATGATTTATCAAAGATGCAACAAGTGCTACAAGAGTTTTTTTTAACCGATCAAATGACTCATTCAGCTCCACCCATCTGGTCTGTATGCAGAGGAAGTACATTAGCCTCTACACTCACTTCAAAACTCACACAGACACCACCACTATGGTAAGCAAGAGCTCTTCCTTTTTCTTGATTCTTTTCAAAAACAATTTATTTTGTTGTTGTGAATAATTGTGAATCATTTTGTTGTGGGCTCATAGCTTCAAAATCTTCACTGGAAGCGCTTGTTATCAAATGCTCTACACATGTTTTTCTAGATCGTAGGTTGCAGCTGAAGTACTAGCCTAGCACAAAAATCGAGTAGGTATTAGCCATGAGTACTAACTAACAGAAAATATGTATAGCCTCTGCAATATTGATCTATCTCACAGGAGGAATGATATGGGCAAATATGTGTTGCTGATAAACCCGGACATTTACTCAGCTTTGTGTGTATAACAATGTGTGTGATTAAGAGAGAGAGAAAATTATATCAAATGTGTTGAGAGTGTAAATCCCTACTGCCTGTGTAAATATATGTATGTATATGTATGTATTTGCTGATTTCATGTATGACTGGTATAGTAAAAAGGATATTGTGGCCAAATAACTAGAGTTGAGGATACATATATTCCCGGAATGGGAATTGATTATGAAACAGTCATCCAATTGTTGTCATCCAAAATAGAAAGAACAATAGAAAGTTAGCCTGTGTATTGTCTTTCTTGAAGGGGTGTGTAGCTACATCAAATACACCTCAATTTAATCGGTTTCAACACAACAAAAAATCTTTACAGTCCTCTCTTGTTTACCCACATGAAGTATCATATAGCTCCCACATAACAAAGAAGGAAACACAATGTGAGTTCATAACAACTGAATGTGTGGAACTGGTTTGTGGTTTCATAGCTTATCTGAAGGCAGGCATGCGTTGTATTGCCTCTTAACAATCCAGCAGGCAAGTCATGATTTGCAAATCATATTACATCATGTGGGAATCCCCTAACCAATAAAGCCTCACTGTGTAAACGTCTGACTATAACTGTTGGTGCTAGTAGATAGAAGTGATAGAAGAGCGCAAACCCACATAACACACAGTTAGTCATAATGCTCAATCAATGCTCTCTGCTTTACCATTGCTCTTTTAAGTTTACTAACTTGTATACATTTTATCGTACAATACATTAAAACCACAAAGTATAGCCTCACAATTGCCATAGAGTTCCACCAACACCTCTCCGTGGTTGTCAAAGAAATCCTACACAAGGTCTCACAAAGGTAGTACTTAATGCAAAGAGTTGTTATATTAGATCAGGAAATTACTATAGTATTGGTGCTGGTGTAACAAACAGACACAGAGTCACAGAAATGAGGGAAAACAAACCCTCTATCAAAATGTCTATATCCCCATCAATTAACACTGAAGAAGACATGGTGCCTGTTGTTTATTTTAGCCTCCCAGTAAATCAAGAATTCCATGGTTATTCACATGACTTTTATGATCCATCTGGTATCACTTTTCCTGTAACTAAACACCATGTACAGTACAGTACTTTAGGTAATGATAAGACCCTTGGGAATTCCCTTAGATGTGGTTTCTGTTGACACTGCTTGATCATTATGAAGCATGGCAGTGGTGTTTTCCCTGTATGGAAGGTTATTTTTTTGCTGCAAAGCACTTGATCTTCTGCGAATTTGTGTTTTAAGAGCAAAGTTTAAGTACAAGGAGCTTTTCTCAAAAGAGTGAAAATAGCCTGTGTCATAATTTCTTGACTGTGAATGTACTGTATGTATGAGTTAAGAAGACAAGGCGTGTGATACATTTTGTAATTGGCAGACAGTTTTTACTGCCCCTTTCCTTATCCTGTTACACTACAGCCTCCAATTCAGATATTGTTTTCTGTCTGTGGGAATTTCCTGCGATTCTAGGTCTGCTAGCTTTAACTGATACTTTCAGCACTTGGTTTCTATAATACCACAAACAATATAGTAGTATAGTAGAATACCAGTAGGCATTGTCTGAAGTGCAAGGGCAGACTTCTGGAGCAGGTAGAGGAAGACTTTAATAATGATCACAGTGACTTTCCTTTAGCTTGGTGTCTGTTGAAAACACTGTTTGGATGTTTCCTTTCAGGAAGGGCCAGTAATACATTTCAGATAAGATGGGATTTTGTTTGCGTATAGATTTGAGACTCACATCATGTTGACTGTATGAACCTAGATTCCACAAACAAGACAATGTTCAAAGTATGTCAATTTAAAACAAATCAGGAGTGGTTTGAAAAGGAACTGGTAGGGCGTGTTTTCTATTGCAGCCAGGTGGCAACTACAACTAACTTTAACAGTCAAAAACAAATTTAGATTTATGAAAAATTTAGAGAAAATGCCCCAATGGCCTAATATGATTCTGGATTCTATCACAGTGATTAACGTGTTTGTCTTTTCAACAGGCATCACATTGCCACGTCCAATATTTTCTGTAAGTACACATTTTCTATTACCTGATCATGATTTTGAAATGTCAGCAGTAGACATTGCAACGCTGTGACTCATTTGGAGTATATTTTAAAATTGCCTGCATACTACATCTACCATGTCATTATCAGTAAACAACATGACCTGAACTCACCAGCACTTCTGAATTTTTATGTGGGTGGGGCACCTGATGATTTCTACAGAACAGCCAGTAATGTGGTCCAAGTTGAGTCACTGAACACTTTCTCATTTAAACGGCCTCTTCATTCAAGTCTTTCTGTAAGCCAGCCACAAAGGATTGTCAGGAAACAACCAAAAATATCCATTCAACAGGGTTTGTGACCCTGCATCACTCAGTGGAGCTATTGCTGCCTGTGTCAAGGGTCATCAGCTGAAGCTCCAGAAATCATGACAGAAACATGGAACCAAAGTATATAAAGGAGGAAGGATACTGAGAACTTAGAGTTACATTTATTTCCTGTATTAAGTGTTTTTGATCCGTAACTCTTATGACTTCACACTGCTGAGCACCCTGTGCGCAGGGCCAGGGGAATTTAAGTATTACGTATTGCTATCTATTGAATTGTATGCATCTTTGTGTCACTGTAATGCGCTACCTGGGTAACCCTGTAAACAACTAGTTACGTTTCCTTATGTCTTTCAAGAAACCCAAGGCTTTCCCTCCAGCTGCTGGCTCTGGTTGGGACTCTGACGTGGCACATTCTTGTCACAGGTGAGCATATCAGTGCATCAACAACACACCTTCATCTCGGTTTTACAGTGAAACAAGTTGTTTATCTAAGGAATAAGTACTAGTGATATCGCAACATTTAAAGCTATAGTGCGTAGTTTCTCTCACCCCCCCATGAGCAATTCTAAGTAATGACAACAACACTGTCGGCGTGACGTCATCCACATGATGCAAACCACCCCCACCCCTCCTCCACACAGTTGCAAGTAGCGTTTAACCCATCGGAGGAATAAAAAAACATGATGCACTCTTCATTAGAGGTAATCATCTTGTAATTTATATGTCCAGTGAATGACACCAGACTACACCATTTTGTAAACATAGCCATACTGAGAAATACAGAGAGAGTTTTGTGGAGCTGATAGTCTTAATTAGCTTTGTATCAACTCATTTGGCAATGGCTTGAATGTAACGGACGTTCATCATTATAAAATAGTTGCTCACTATAGCTTTAAACACTGAAACATTAATTGGGTGAGAATGAAAAGTAAAATCTTTAGCTCACTGTAACATCGCTTTCGATATAGTGACCTTTAGATTATGTAAAACATGAAAGGGACACTACTAGTTGTGTATTTTACACAAAAAACAAAAGGGCAAATAGGCTAAAGAGGAACTGAGATTTGTCTACTACGTCATAAGAGAGGAGCTTTCAAAAAGCTTAAACGAAAACCCCTGACCTTCACACCCGCCCACAGCCTAAACTAAGAACTGTTTACTCAACGTATATTGCTTAGGTTTAAGTATTTAAGGGCTATTTGACCACTTAATGTACACGTCCTGTTACTAAACACTGATAATAAGTGGGACTGTGTATGCCTGCTCATGCTACTGTGTATGTATGTAGGTATGAATGCCTGTTTATGCTGCTTTTACTGTAGATACTATGTATCATTTTATTCTTTTTTTTTTTTACTACTTTTGGTTATATCTTAAGAAAAGCGCCCTGCCGGGTCAGTACTTTGAAAATTTCGTAGTACAAGTGACAATGACAATAAAGTTCTATTCTATTCTATTCTATTCTAATCCACTGTTTGATGCAATTTCCTGTTTTGTTTTAAGTCTGTTGTTTGTTCTTTAAAAAACAACGTTGTGTGCTGTCTTGCCCAGAAATCCCTTGTAAAAGAGATTCTAAATCTCAATTGGAGTATTCCTATATAAATTACATAAAGCATAACAAACCAATGGTTTGACTCACCTAAGTAATACTGCAAACAACTTTTGTCCTCTACTTATTTCATTTTTGTTTCTCATATTACACTTCACATACCTTTAGCTTTTAAATCCACGATGCATTATTTATATAATGTACATAACAAAAATGCTACCTAGATGTTTTGTGAAACACAATTTGCCTATAATTTAAGATAATATTCCTGAAGACAATTTCATTTTTCAGCATGCTCTAACCCGTTACTCTCACTTACTTTTTTTCCACAGAAAGTGCTACTCCGATTCAACTCAGAGGGGAGATTGGCGGAAATGTGACCTTTCACTGCCCCGTTGCCAAACCAAATGTAAAATTTGTGTACTTTCAGAGGGGCGAGATATTTGTGAATGGCTACTATGATTCAAAAAATACATCAGAGCTGGCATGGAAGAACACCAAAATGGATCACGACAACAAGACAACTATGTACATGTACCATTTGAATGTCTCACATCATGGTGAATATCAGTGCCATTTCGAGTACAGTGACAGTGGAGGAGCTCAAACACAAGTCATACATCTCAGTCTCACAGGTATGTATGAGTGTGTTGACATTTAAAAATGTATTTGATTGTTTAAGGTTGTTCAGAGTTTTTGTTTCTAACCAGAAAAATACTGTATATGCGGCTGTGGCTCATGTGGTAGCAGTCTACGTGTCAAAGTGTCCTTGGAACCCCCCGAATTGCTGTGCCATCGGTGTGTGAATGTGGGTGAACGTTTATCTGATGAGCAGGTGGCGGCAGCCTTGGCCACCAGTGTATGAATGTGTGTGTGATTTGGGTGAATGGTGCCTGTAGTGTGTAAAGCACTTTGAGTAGTCGTTAAGACTAGAAAAGTGCAATATAAATGCAGTCCATTTACCATATACAGACAGTTTTCTGAATTAGGCAGTCAGATTATTTCTAACATCATAGGTGAAGAACAGTTTTTCCTCCTGAAAGTAGTGCAAGTAGTGCCAAATTAATTAATGAGACAAAATCTTTATCCAAGTTACCACTTATCAAATACCTGCGCAATCGCAGATGTTTGAGCTATTCTACCACAGAGATTTTAACGATTGGAATGACAATTCCAACTGACAAAGTCAATGCCCTGGAGCCCTAGAGCCTGATTTGAACAGAGGAGTTTCCCGACATATGACCTTGCCAGCTAGGTCTACAGGACATTCTTTGCCAGTATTAAACCTTGATTTTACTGTCAAATATACAGTACTTGTTAAAGTGGGATATGCTGTTTAAGGTAAAGGAAATCTTATTCACAGACCAATTTGTAACGTGTGTTCCCAAGCCCATTTATTCAGGATCGGAGCAGTCTGGAGTCCATCCCAGCATGTCCTTTAACTAAACTCTCAATAGGTTATCCATTACATGGCCACCCTATGAATATACTTAAAATCCCTTCAGTATAATTCTCAAAAGAACCTTTGCTAATCCATAACTGTCTCAGTAAAGGTGATTTGTCTGTGATCTTGGACTTAGGTAGGCTCTATGAAAACCCCTTCTATCATTAAAAAGATGAATGGTCTGTTTAACTAAACATGGCCATTTTTAGAACCCTTGACATGCTGGAAATGCAACCTACTGCTTCCTGACAGTGCTCTTTTTTCTCTGTCTGTCTCTCCTAGCCAACTACAGTAAACCTGCTCACACAGTGCGCTGCAGTGATGAAAACCATCACTTTTGCCTAGTGACATGTGCTTCACATCGTGGGTACCCAGGCAACACAGTGACGTGGACCGTACCAGGGAGTCAGATATGGAACGTTACGAACAGCAGTGAAATGAGCGATCCAAAAACCATGATGGTCAACAGCTCAAGCACTGCATACTTCAACTGCTCCAATGGAGAGACGTCAATCAGCTGCTCTGTGGGCAACATCAGCTCAGACATGTTCCCAGTCTGTGAGTAATAAAACTCAAAAAAGACCAGTCCCAATGGTTTCTCCACCAAAATATGTTTTATGCTTTCAACGCAATGGGCAAGTTTTGGGAAGTGTGAAAGGCAACGGAAACCCCTTGGCATAGATCCCCTTTGATGGTTACTGTTTAAGGAATATCTGAGGGATATTTTTGCATCTCTTTTACATCCTGTTAATATTTTACGGAAGAGTTCAAAGTTTCTGTGAAGAGATTTTAAAGCTTAGACAAGCAAGACAAGCCAACAGGTCTGTGAGAATGTAATTAGGCACAGCTGTGCTTTGAGCACATGATGATGTTTAGCATGTATAGTGTTTACTATGTTCACCATCTTAGTTTAGCATGGTAGCATGCTAACATTTACTAACTATCAATAAACACAAAGTACTGCTGAGGCTGATGGGAATAGCCTATCATTAGTTTTGCAGGTATTTGGCAAATAGCTACTATTGGACCAACTCAGATTTGACCTTATGATGAAAAATCACCAACGTTTTTTTAAAGTTTATCCTCTGAGAACCATGAACGTCTGTACAAAAGTTACTGTCGATCTGTCTAGTTGATGTTGAGATTTTCCCGTCTTGGCCAAAGTGATGGACCAACCAACCGACATCGCTATCCCTAGAGCCATATCGCTAAAATGTTGCTAGCAAAATGCTAAAGTGGTTTAGCTTGTTCACACTTTAGCCCACATGCTGCTCGATCACACATATTTGGCTTTCTCATTTCTCATAATTTTTGTGCTTCAGACTAATCAAATACAAATATTGTTTTTATTCTGTACAACATATAACTATATACTACATATAAATATTGTTTCACGGCGGTTAAGTTCAAAAGCACAAATAAACACACCTCCGACCCGGCGGTAAGGTGCCATATTGATTAATTGTGTGAATGCAGAGCTTGTGCGTCAATATGAGATGCTGGGCAAAGTGGCGGTTGGGAATGTGAGGAATGTGTCAATTCCTCTGCGCCATATAGCTCCATTATTGTTCAAAAACTATTCAGTAGGGTACCTGGGTAGCTCACCTGGTAGAGTGCGCACCTGTATACAGTGGCTCTGTCCTTGAGGCAGCGGTCCCAGGTTCAACTCTGACCTGCTGCATGTCATTGCCTTCTCTCTGCCCTTTCATGTCTAAGGTGTCCTGTCATAATAAAGGCCTAACAAATGCCACAAAAAAACTATTCAGTGAGCAAAACGGTTGCAACCATGGACATAGGTACTGTCTTTTATATTGAGTCAATCCCACATACTCATCCTGCTTATTAGCGCATCAAATGTCTATTAATTCCCCAACAAATGATCAATTTACTCCTGTTTGAATATTTGAACATATTTGAATATATCCCTTATTAAATAGGGCTGTCAAATGATTAAAATTTTTAATCAAATTAATCACAATTTTCAGTGGATTAATCATGATTAATCACCATTTGCAATTACACCTGAATCCTAACCATTTTTTTCTGAAATGCATACCAAAAGATACTAGTGCTGTCAAGCAATTAAAATATTTAATCGCGATTAATCGTACATTTTTATCTATTCTAAATGTCCCTTGATTTCTTTTTGTCCCATTATATTTTCTCATTTTAATTCTCTTATCAGCATGGAAAAGTAGATTGGCTTGCTTTGTGACAATGTTTTTTTTATTGAAAACAACATTGTCATATACGTTATGTTCAATTTCACACTAACATTCACACTTGGAAATAATAATCTGTCACATAATGTAACGCTGTTACCTCGATGTTCCATTGCAAGTAGTACTGCAGATAGTCCTGCAGATAGTACTACAGGTAGTACTGCCTCATTTGTTTCTCTCACTGACTGTAGAGTCACTACTCGCTCGCTCTGAAGATAATCGCCGTCACGAGCCTACAAGCTACGCGGCTAGCAAGCTAAAACCGGTCGAGGCTTGTGTCTGTTTTGTTTGCGGTCTGCGAAATTACAAGACCCGCCCTTCAATCACTACTATTGGCCAGGCGTCGAAGGTAACGTAACTCCATTTGTTCAGGTCCTATCCCCTGACCAATCCACTATCCTCACCACTCGCGGTGAAATGCCTAAACCAAACCAATCAGCTGCTTCGTAGGGCGGGACATGGTGTGGCCATAGACAGTTAAAGAAGTGGACTAACAGATCCCGTTGCTCTCTCTATGCGTTACTCGTGCGTTAAAAAAATTATCGGCATTAAAATGGATTTGCGTTAACGCCGTTAATAACGCGTTAAACTGACAGCCCTATTATTAAATTAAGCAAAATACATTTGTGATTTGTCTATAAAGATTTATATCTTCAGTAGCAGCAAATGTGTTTGAAGCTAAGAGCCACAGGCAAGTTAGTGAAAATGTGGAGAGAAGGACTCACACGTTGTCAGTTTTAGTCTTTTAATGGGATTTTTTGACAATAAGAAAAAAATACAACATGTTGGTTATGGTATAAACTCAACTGTTCCAGTTCATATGCTTTTGAGACTGATAAACATTGTTCTCATCTGAAGGCAAACTCAGTGATGATCCACCTGTTCCTCACAGTCTTGTGATTATAGCCATCTGTGCAGTGATGGTTATCAGTATTATGGTGGTATTGCTGCTGTGGTGGAGGTGCAAGAAGGGACAGAGAGGTAAGGACATATATTAGGTTTGTCACAATGTAGCAGTATTACACACATTTGCATATCTGTTTGTAAAAATACAAAGAAGTATAAACGACTCAGTAATTGGCATAATTCACAGCAGTTTCTATGTTGATTTCCAGGAGCGGCAGCAGTAGATTTTAGGCGAGTAAATGGATGTGAGGAGTAAGTGGACATTTACAATTACCATATAAATATTTGTATATATATATATATATATATGTATATATATATATATATATATATATATATATATATATATATATATATATATATATATATATATGGGTTATATATTCCATGAGGCACTATTCCATGAGGCACTACTGCAATAAAGAATTCTTTATTGCACTACTGCAATAAAGAATTGCTGTAGTTTATGAATTCCCAGTTCCCTTGCCTAAAATGTTCTTTGTAACTTTGGTAAATTATATCGAAATATTGTAGTAACTGACCTTATCCATCCCTTTCTTTCTATTTCTCAATTTCCCCAGGGAAGCAAGAGTCCACAATGAATGCAATGAAGAAAAAGGGGCCTCTTGAGTGCCAAATTGGTGAAGATGAACAACTTCTTCTTAGTTCTAGAATCTAGAACTAAAACTATATGTCTGTCATTGAAGTGTACATTACATTTGTGACTGCCTAGCTGTATACGAGCCAGGAACCGCCAGAGTGGTCGGTGACTCATTGGCACTAGTCTGTGAATCAGAATCACTGGGGAATGCTGTCGACATTTCACTGACAATGACTTTTAATTGTTTGAGGAAGTATTCCTTATGAGTATCACTTTACAGGTGAGGTGCAGTGCGTCATTCAACTGAGAGTAGCTTACTTATAAAAAACAACAGCAATAATAATAAAATATATAAAGACTTTTCCAATGGTTGTGGTGAGATTGTTGTTGCATACTGGAAAACAGTCTCTGTATGGAGGAAAACTTCCCAGCACTATGAGCAGTACAAACAAAAACTGTGTTTAAAGTTTGGAAAAATATAAATTATATTTTGTTGTTACACTGACCTCTATAGGCAGAAGTAGCATATGTTACACATGCTGTAAGTTTCACTTTTGGACTGTTCCATCTTTAAATACAGTATTGTTGTTGTTGCTGTTGTTGCACTTTAAAATTCCCCTTGTGCCTAATCTGAAGTATCGCACAGTCTACAATATTCTGTTGTGTTAGTGTTTGGCTTTGTGGAATTGTTTTATTTTTTTTATTTAATGCACATAATAGAACAGTCATTGTTAGTCATGTCATGCCAGTATCTGATTAATTTTGTTTTGAAAGTGTGTGAAATGTACTGTGGTTCCCTAATTTTGTCTAGGGCTTTATTCTCCAATTAGTTTTGTCTATCAGAAATGATCAATGGCAAGGAAATATGTGAAATGGCAGAAGAGATGTTACTTTCTGCAATATATTCCAGTATTTTAGGATGTAAGGTGCAATATTAAAAACTAAGGGAAAGGGTTTTTTCTTTGTTAATTAAATTGCCGTTACCCTTAAAATTGATATTTTGGTCTTCTTAGCAATTCTGACATTTTGTCTCAGGTGACTGTTCTCATGTAAAATATTGTTATTTTGCTATTTATTTTATTTCATGTTTTTCTTTCTTAAAATCAAATTGTGTGTTGTTTACCCTGTTTACACTTTTTGGGTAATTTAGGTTTTCCTAAAGTTATTCCTCCTTCCTATGTATTAATGAGATATCAAACATTTCAAAGGGCTGCTTCCGTTTCCTACATCTGTAAGAAACACTCTTGTCAGATGGCTGTTACTTTTTCATATTTATGTGGCATTTTACATAACTTCGCAATCCTGTCCTATATCTTATTTTGATTATTTGGTACTAAAATGTACAATGGATTAAACTTGTAATTATACTTGTATTGTGTTGTAGGAAGAATTACTCAAATTGTTCACTTACTTCACTATATGGTCAGAATATGGTATTTAAACTGCTGCAGTGGATTGGCTATATATTATTTACACAATTTACACAGTTTTAAGACTTGAGGCTTTTTGTCACACAAACGGGTAGATAGAGCTTTACCATGACTCATTTTTTTCAGTTGCAATGCAGTTTTAATGCCACTAGATGTCGTACTAGCACCAGAGTCAAGACACATCTCCTGCTGTCATGGCTGATTGGTGTTGTGTATACTAAAACATCTAAATATTAGTACCACATCCCTGAGACTGATCACATTTGTGAGCTAGCTTGCAAAAGCGATTTCCCTTCCGCTGGCTTTGGCAATGAAACCATGTTTATGCATTTGGCATATGATGTTTATTCAGAGCATTGTGAGCACATTTTTACATACTGAGGGTGGGGGGGGGGGGGGGGTACATGATGTCCCTTTGACCTCAATATGTGGTCACCTGCCAGAGGAAGGATGAAGATTTACTGAAGGAGAAGAGAATAAGTGCAGGAAAAGGAGTTGATTGTAGACTAGATGTGAGATGACATCAAAGGATATGCTCATATTGAGTCTATGAAAGAGGACACGAGGATTACCTGCTTTACATAGGATATTGTTAACATGATAGATATACACATCACAGTAATCTGTCTTTCTGTATATACATCTCTGTCTCAAACTATTTCCACCACATCTCTCTTGCTCTCATTCTCTTTCTCCTTCTTTGCACTTTTTATTCTTTCATAACACACCTCCATTTTTCTTCCCTGCTTGCTTTATCTCTGTCTCATGAGTCACTGTGACAGGCTGTCAGTCCACCTCTCTGTCCTGTGTTTACATTGGGCAGCAGAGCAACACCAGGCTGGTTGCACTTCAGGAATGCAACCCCCAAGGTCCCTGCCCTCCTTCTCCTCCTCTTTTTCCCTTCTCCCCACATCTATCCTCTGCATCTTTTTCTTTCCCTCCTTTATTCTTCTATTCCCTCATTGAACAGACTCGCTCCTTCCTCTCACTTTCCTTCTGTTCCTTCTTCTGTTTTTTCCCTTCCACTCCTCTTCTCCCTCTAATTATCCTCCCCTCTGCCCCATCACCCCCCCCCACACACATACACACAAGCTCCCAATTTCTCCCTCTGCTACCTTTCTCTCCTCTTTTCTTACCCACGCTTTCTCTACTCCGAACCTCCACTCCCCTTTTTTCCTCGCCTTTTTCTATCCCCTCTTTAAAATTCAGATAGCATTGTCCAAACCCCCCCCCCCCCCATTCCCCTGTCATCATTCCCTCACCTCCCACTCCTCCCCATCTCTCTGTCCTCCCTCATTCCTCTGCTGTCTAACCTAAACAAACCAGGGAGGACTTTCCTCTGTGGTGGCTGTAGCATGAAATACACCACGTCAGACTTGGTTTAAACATAAACATTAGTCAATTTAAGGGACTGGAAAAGGATATGAGGCGCTTAAGTTCAACATGAGATAGAGCTACTATTAGCAAGTCTTAATGCTAAAACTTACCACTGAATATACATAAATCAGCTCAGAGTACTGTATAGTTTGGTGTGCATAGGCAAAAGTATATTTTTTTGAATGGGGCAACTGTATCAGAGAAAATCAACTTTTCCATTGGTTTGTTTGTTGAACAAGTTAAAAACCTACAAACTCACAGGGAACTCCATTCATCGAGCCTTTGAAATAAAAGCTGTTATACCGTTTACAATGAGGAGTGCCTTGGAATTCATTTGTATTTGTCGATGAATATTGTTAAATATGTTTAGAGGAAAGAAATACTTTTATTTGTAACTTCAGCTGACATTTTGTTTCCAAATGGAATTAATCATGCAACAATTAAAAAAGTATGTATTGCCACCTTGGGAATCGAGGCCAAGAAAGTAGATGTAATTATTATATTATTAACAATCTATGCACACTGTTCGGTTTTCCAGTGACGCAAGCAGCAGAGTGTAATCTCCTGCTTATTGGAAAACCTTTTCAGTCAGAACACAGTCCTGTGGCATTTCTCAGTAAGCGGCATGTGACCTCTGCCACACTGTTCTGTGTGGCGTCCATACCAGGGGATTTATAATCAGATTATACTAGTTATGAAAGTCAACTAGATTAGCTTTAGTGCGGGGAGCCAGAGTACAAGACATTGATTCAAAGCAGGAGAGGGAGCTGATCAGCATGAGGGAGATTGGGCTGTTAACATTCTCAAAATAACACCAAGCATTTCAATCTCTTTGGTTTAGATAACTGTGTGCGTCTGTGCTTATGTGCATGCATATGTGAATGCGTGTGTGGTCTATATGCAAACAATGCAGAATAAAGTGGAACTAAAGTGGAATAAAAATGACATTTTATGTTAAAAGCATCACAAAACATTAAAAACTTTGATTTAGTTGTTGTTGGTTTGTCCCTGATTTACAGGACCTGCTAGTAGGTTCCTGTCTTGTGCTTTGAGTTTTGGTGGTGCGTGTATGCCCCTTTTGTGTACATTTTAGCAGATACCTTTAGTAGATGGGGTAGTTGGAAGCAACAGAATGAAGTAGATGGAGCAGAGACAGTGAGGGGCCGAGAAGGTCAGGAGGTTCAGCTCTGGTGCTTCAGCGGAGTGATCATGTTGTTGCTGTCACTGCAGAAACCCTCTCCCTGACCTCCAGAGACAGGAGAGGTGACCTGGAAGCATTTATCACCTCTGTGCTTTCTGACCCATGACCTGAGGCCTGAGATAGGGAAAAATAACACCAGAGGGTAGCAGGGAGGAGATGCAGAAAGACATGGGGAAGAGGAGACCAATACAGCAATACATAAGTAGTTGTTTGTTATAATACATTTGTAAAGTAAAACTGTTTGTTATGTTGCTTGTGAGAGGAAGGTGCCTATTTCTGAAAGACTAATTGCTTTCTGTACTTTAAAGTTCTAATGGCAGGTTTGTGAAACTGTTGGAAACCAGTGTGGATTTTGTGAGTGTGCATCAACGGCAATTTTTCTCTTGGTCAGAAGATGAAAACATCGCCGGTGCAGTATCTATGTGTGGTCCTGCTTTTGGTTGAACCAAAAACAATCAGTAGAGCCTTGAAAGAGCCTAAAACAAGATGGGAGAGAGAGAAATGGTTGCTGGCTCGGAGCCCATTAGAACTATTAACACCTCTCTGGTGATTCACCAAAGGAGTTCTTGGCCAAGGTTTTTTTCAACTAAGCTACAACTCAATACGTATAGTTGTTTGTGTGTGTGTGTGTGTGTGTGTGTGTGTGTGTGTGTGTGTGTGTGTGTGTGTGTGTGTGTGTGTGTGTGTGTGTGTGTGTGTGCGTGTGTGTGCATTGATGAGCGAAATCTGACCAAACACTGACAAGTCACATCTCCTTTGAATATATAAATATATATATATATATATATATATATATATATATATATATATATATATATATATATATATATATATATATATATATATATAACTGCTTAAGATGTGACCTTTACTTTTTCACACACACACACACACATACACACACACTCAGAGTCTCAGTCTGTCTATCTATAAAACTGTACATTAGACATTGTTCCGCTGCCTGAAACACTCAGACAGGTGATCATGCTAAAGCCGACTGTCTTGTGGGAGGATTGTATGAGGGGAGCCAACAAGAAGAACAGAGACCATCATGAGGGATTGGTGGGTAAGATGCCCAGTTGGCTGCGGATGGTTGGCAGCCTCATGTTTCTGCAGAGGCTAAACATCAAAGACCAAAGACCAAGTATTTCTAATGTGTGTTGTGAAAGACTGTAAGTGACATCACACTATAACATGATGTTTGTTACTTGATACAGCATTTTATGTCTTGCTACTTGCTGTTTCACACTACTTTTCTACTGCGTGATAACTGAGAATAGATATAGACATTTCACAGCCTACTACTGTGTAGATTCCTCTACTGTGACCTTATTTGGTTACTGTGACATTTTCGATTACACAGCAGGCAACTGCACAGCCATAAATTGCAGAGTCTTGGCTTGCTTGCTTTTCTCTTCATGCACGTAAATAAGGAAGTCAGTGTGAATTAAAGGGACAGCGTGGATTATTAGAGACCAGACAATGAAAATGGATGAGATTAAGTAATCCAGTGTACAATAATTGCCCATAACTAAAACGTGGCTAATTTGGAGTGTTTATTTTCTTCCTCTGGTATATCATAAGCAATACATTATATTGTTTGAATCAAGCACAAACAAGTGTAATGTTTTCAAATCTATGTCGGCAGATGTGCAGTTTAACCCTTAAGCAAAACAATATCAGGTATGTAGATGTTAGTGCAAGGAAATACTAAAAATATGTAAATTATGGCACTGAAAAATTGTGTGTCTGTGCATTTATGTGTGTGGTTGTGGATGCATGGAATCTATCACCTCTGGCAATTGCTGTTGCAACAGCTGTGTGGCATTTATCCAATTATTTTCCGCATACAACAGTACATGTACTATATCTTTTGCATATCAGCAGCTGCAGGGAAAATGAAGTTGTAGAGATGGGAAATAAATGGGAAACAAAAATGTGTTGTATGTTTCTGTGTGTGCTTGGACTGAAGAGCTGTAGATGAAGGGGACGCAACTGAAACCAAGTAAAGACCTGAAGAAAAATGGCTGACATGCTGTGCAAGCTAGGGATACTTGACACCAACAGGTCCCTACGGCAGCCTCCACTTAAATTTATCTCTACACTCCAGACGTGGTGAGGGATTTGTGGAGGGACAGGGTGTACAGACGCTAATGTGACTGAAATACAGAGACAAATGAATGCAGTTTATGTACAGTTGAGACATTTTTCGAGTATGTTTCCCACTCTATTTATCAGAGAAATGACCTGTGTATGAGCCTGCATGTGGAAGAGAGAAATGAAGGTGCGTGTATATGCATGTGTGTATTTGCGTGTGTAATAAGAGACACCTGAGACAGTTAGAAGGTCATTCCTGGAGTCTGGTCACATAGCTTTGATCATTTTCTCGTCGCCTCAGAAATAGACCAGAGAGGACGGGACGGGCACAAACTCTCCCCCTTTATGTGTGTGTATTCAACGGAGAGAGCTAGCCCAACAGCCTGACAGGGAATCCACACTTGTTTGTATTGCAAAAGCCTGTGTGTGCATGACTACACTAACGCATTTGCACTCATACCTTTGTTTGGCACTGCTTGCGTTTGCTGTGTGAATGTGTTCACGCACATGCACGCGAATGCGTGTGGGGACAGTGTGTGTGTGTGTGTGTGTGTGTGTGTGTGTGTGTGTGTGTGTGTGTGTGTGTGTGTGTGTGTGTGTGTGTGTGTGTGTGTGTGTGTGTGTGCACTCATGTGAGTGTTAAGAGGTGTGATTGTGGTTTAAATTCTCAAGTTGTCAAAACAGAAAATTCATGCTAGAGCCTCAGATCAGATTCTGAGAGCTGTGCTACTGCAGACTACATTATTATACACCATTTACATGCAAATTTGCAAGCAGATACACACATAAGCAACCAAACACAGTGTCTTTCTCAGCAGGTTGGGGCTTCAAAATAATACATACTACAATGTGTATGGGTTTAGAGAGAGATAGAGACACATTGTGAGTGTATGTTTACCTTTATGGTTGCAAATGCAAACTAAGTTCCGAATAATCAGAATAATACTCATAATTCTTCATTTGTTCAAATTCTTTACACATCATTTTAGAGAATGGCATAGCATTTTTGAGCCATGGCATGCAACATCAGGAGCATGTAATCTGATTTTGACTTAATTATATTTGAAGTAACAACTATTGTAGTTACTTCGAAGGGCACAGTTCCATGCATAACATAATTCTATTGATCAATTTCCATCACACTGACCATGAGTTTTTAATGGAGTGTGGTATTTTAACAAGGAGAACATGTTTATGAGGAGCAGAAGTAGATGTTGTAGAAAGAGATGCCCTCCTCTGTGTTTTGGTTTCTGGAATTTTGACTTCAGCAAACCTTGTAAGGCAAGGATTCATTCAGTGCAGAGTTTGAAGAAGGCCTTAAAGTATTTAATGTGCCCCTAAAGCAGCACACATGTAGATGGGAATGACTCACCATGCAGGGCACTGATAACAGTGAAAGAAAACCACCCAGCAGGCAAGAATGATTATTTTTCCTTCAGAAAATAGTTTGTGAGCAGTTTTCTGTGAACATGCAGCTGCACTCTCAAGAAAACATTGGCGTGACAGATGACATAATTTAGTTAAAACATTACAGCTTAAAAATGATATTTTAATATGATGGTTTATTCAGAATTTAAAAGATTCGTTTTGTTTAATTTTGCCCACTGGAACTGGCTGCAAATTAACTCCCTGTGTCCTCACACAAAAGCACACAATGGTGAGCCAATTTATATTTGACAATTACATCTATAGATTTGTTTTATTCCTCTGTTATATTAGCCTTTAGGCTAAGCACTACTGGTTGGCCCTCAAATGTAGAAAGCAACAGAGTATAATTAACTCATGTAATGGAGCCGTACAGTCATTCAGACAGGCACAGACATTGTTTTACAGTCACATGTTTCATACACTCTCCAGCCATATAAGACCACAACTTAATATAAACAACTTGGTCTATAAATGATGCTGTTGCTTATCCTTTCAACATACATAACCGTTCTGCACTATATCTTTGCTTGCTACCACCACACTCCCTCCAGCTCCTTCAAATATCCAAATACTTGATAACATACATGTAAACATGGTAACTCTTGGTATATGAACATGCTAAAGTCAGCAGGGTACCAGCTCAGCTCAAAGAATAGATGAGGCCCACAATGTACAGCTTAGGCGTCAAGTATTTAACATAAAACAGAGCCTGACAAAGCTCTTTTCATTTATTAGTATTTCCTGTAGCATCAAAGTTAGGCAATAGTTTGCTATTTTTTGTCTCTGTGTGGGCTGCAAAGTTGTCTCTCCATTTTTCATCACTGCAACAGTTTTGTCTTTTGGTTTATTATTAGCATTACAGTCTCACTAGCTGCTAGCGCGTGATTTGAAAGAAAGTGAGAAAGGGAAACAGAGAAGGGCTGATATATGTGTGTATGTATATATATATATATATATATATATATATATATATATATATATATAAATGTAAGGTTCCAACAAATGAGCAAATCCTTCATGCAGCCCTCCTGACCTCTGTAAAGTCCGTGTTTTTACTGGCATACACAAGCAGATATTGTTAAAAAAAGACTATAAATATATATATATAATATAATATATATAATCTTTTTAGAGCTGGAAGTCCCTGCTTAAAATGATGCTGCTGGGCTGGCCCAATCTGTGCAAAGGAAAAGCAGTAAATAGTGCACAGCTATAAGTCACCAGGTATTACACCAGACATGATGTCCAGGGCAGAGGGAAAGAAAAGAGCAAGATTAGATTGATGCTACCTCTGTGTTGTTCTGCACAGGGTTTCAACCAAACATGGTCTTTGTCAGAGCTAACCTTTGCTTGATGAGGACTTTGGTCTTTTTTGGAGCCGTTACACAGAAAAGCCGATGCTTGTTTGAAACTCTGCACAGAGACCATGTTTGGTTGCATTTCAAAACACTGAGAGGCCCACAGGCCTCATCAATCCAGTATAAAGGTATTGCAGCATCTCATCTTTCTCAGAGCAGAACAGAGCATCAGGGGGGGGGTGCAACGCATGCTTGGCCGACTCTCCCAACAGTTCCAGTGAAACAAATCACTGGAAGCAGAATAGACATTGTTAAAGTACGTCACCATGGGACACAGTTCAGCCTCACCTTCCTGTTTCACAACTCAGAAAATAGCTGAGAAAGACGTACATTCACAGAAACAATTGCACCCAAACATGCAGACAATCACTCTGAGGCCAGGGGGAAAAACAAACACTGAATACACACACACACACACACACACACACACACTCACAAGGGACTGTGTGTAAATCAAAAGCATGTTGTATGCAAGGAGACCAGGGGAAATCAGAAGCCCTGAGGATGGGGAGGAAGATTGTGATCGAAACAGAGAATTTATAACGAGAGAGTGGGGAATATCTGCAATTTGTGTCTACTCTAAATCAGCCTTGACATGTTGCTCCTGTGAGACATTTTCCTTTCACATCTGTGAACACGAACAAGTCTCTAAAAGAAAGTATAAACTAAATATTCAACATGACTTCTTTAGATCCCAGTGAATACATGTGGATGCAATATGTTACATGGAATTGTGGTTGTTAGGAAAACTGTTGTTAGAATGGGGGCTGTCTGGGAAATTGAGATGAAGAAAATTAGACGGTTTTCCAATTTATGGATTTATATTGTGAATATGTAATATGAAAGCTGGTTTCAGGAGTCGAAAGCAATATAACAGGAAGCCAGAACTGGGAGTAAGACAAATATGCAGACTCAGATTCTAAACAATAGTGGGCTTCAAACTGCGTCAAAGAATTTTGATATAACAGCCCTGTTCAAATTAGGTGTGCCGTGCTTCTGTTCTGTAAATCTAACAAGACTAATATTACTGCCCGCACTATGATCCTGGACACAGCCCCGACAGTGATGCTGGTAATGGTTTCCCCTTGTTAGTCTGTGTGTCATCATGGGAAATGTGGTCCTGTAAACAATTTTGCAACAAGTCTGGTGATAGCCAGACTAAAAAAAATACTACAAAAACTACATTTATCTGTTTATTTTACTGTATTTCCCCTCCTTTCCCCAACTTCTCCCCTTTGCTTTCATTCTTTTTATGTTTGAGGGGAGGTTGGGGAAATGAAAAATATGAACTGCATACCTTTCCACCAAATCAAATGTTGAGTGATTATGAGGCTAACATCTCTATTGGGCTGGGTTTTTTTTTTCTTCTAATTGACAGACCACTGGATGAGTGTTAATAACGGTAAGCAATTATAAAAGCATTATATATCATCTACTGTAGTATCCCTTTACTGTATGTGTTTTGTTTGTGAAGTTCTCTTTCTCCTGCTCCACACACACGCACGCACGCACACACACACACACACGTTTGGATATTGAGATACATCAAATATACATCAAAGGACCTCATTGATTTGAAGGATTGCAAGGGGAGATGGAGGGAGAGAAATAATAATAAACAAGTGTGAGCCATTTTTTCAGCCTGATCCACATATAGCTTCAAGCTAAACAGCTACTATGTCTGCATTAAATTGAAACTTTATTCACACACATGTATAATTGACCAGAAAAAAACATTGTTGTACAAAATACTAGCTTTTGCCATGGTGTTTTTGTTTTGTTATATGTTGTCTTGGTATTCTGGCTTGCATTTCTGGAGGACTGCTCAAAAATGTCCAATGTAAGACAATGGAGCGGGTCGAATTCTTTTCATAACCACATGCTTTTATTGTTGGCAGGGGAGCTCTGTTTGGCGTACAACACAAGTGTCCAAAGAGCCAGAAATTGAACTACCTGGCAGTGTTAAACAGATAAGAACACACTGTATAAAAATTAATGCTGTCAAACGATTAAAATATTTAATCGCGATTAATCGCATTAATGTCATAGTTAACTTGTGATTAATTGCAATTAATCGCACATTTTTATCTATTCTAAATGTCCCTTGATTTCTTTTTGTGTCATTATATTTTTTCATTTTAATTCTCTTATCAACATGGAAAAATGGATCAGCTGCTTTGTGCAAATGTTTTTTTTTAATTGAAAACATTGGCATATACGTAGTGTTCAATTTCACACTAACATTCACACTTGGAACTAATAATCTGTCACATAATGTTACTCCATTTAACATTGCAGATAGTACTGCCTCATGCCTGAGGCGAGCATGGCTCGTTGTCATAGCGACTATGGTTTCCCCCGACTCATTTCCTGGTTGTCCTTCTCCATAAACAACGTAAAATCAAGGAGAGGGTTAACTTCTCCTGCTCCAGGTTTCCCACCGTGGTCAGAAAGAACAGAGGAGACACTTTGTTTCTCTCACTGACTGTAGAGTCACTACTCGCTCGCTCCGAAGCTAATCGCCATCACGAGCCTACAAGCTATGCGGCTCGCAAGCCCAAACCGTCTGCGGCTTGTGTCTGTTTTGTTTCCGGTCTGCGACCCGCCCTTCAATCACTACTATTGGCCAGGCGTCCAAGGTAACGTAACCCCATTTGTTCAGGTCCTATCCACTATCCAAACCACTCGAGGTGAAATGCCTAACCCCAACCAATCGAGTTGCTTCGTAGGGCGGGACATGACATGGCCATAGACAGTTAAAGAAATGGACTAACAGATCCAACAGATCCCGTTGCTCTCTCTATGCGTTAATTGTGCGTTAAAAAAATTGTGGGCGTTAAAATGGGTTTGCGTTAACGCCGTTAATAGCGCGTTAAACTGACAGCCCTAATAAAAATAGACAGTTCATTAGAACATGTGGAGAAGGACATAGTTTGTCTATTAAACACAGACAGGCGCGATTCTAGGATCAGACCTTAAGGGGGGCTTCCCTAATGAGAATGTGACATGGATACAGCGCATTGCAAAAGTGTTAACCCCCCCTGATAAATCATCCTTCATTAGCCGATAATCTCTAAGCAAGCTACTAAACAACAACGTCAGATAACGTTTATTGATACTATTAACACTATGATGGAACTAAACCTGACACTTTATAAGACACAGTATGCGACCAATTTGACATGTTTGTGGTGTTTTGTAAAGGTATTTTAAGTACGAGCCGAGAGACATGTATCCTGCTATTTCCAACTTCATTATTCTTCTACGTACATAACATTCACTTGTCTAACCTCCCGCGCACTCTATCGCCCCCCAGTGTTCACCAACAGCACTAACAGGACACAACAATGTTCTAACAGTCAGCAATTTCAGTTGCTTACGTTTCAATTTGGGTTCTAATCTGCGCCATGAAATTACCAACTTCTTCTTTTTCACTGGGGACTACTAACGTTAAACGTCACAACCGCACGCCTGCTCTCCCTCTGACAGATCAGATAGAGCGAGACTCAGCCAAAGGCGGGAGTCTGGCACCACAACCTCCGATTGGCCAAAACTATGTTTCTGTTAACCCTTTTCTTGACAGGGTTACAGGTACATAGCATCGGCTACAGTGACACAGGATGTTAAACTTGTTTCAAGCCCTTTTAACCTGTAATTGTTTGTCCTCTGTCACTATCAAGTTTGCAAACTCTAACTTGAAGCACTAAAATTGATTTTTTTAATTTAAATATATATATTAGATCATTTTTAGGGGGGCAGAGATGCAATTTAGGGCTTGAGCCCCCCTAAAAAGGGTCTAAAATCGTCAATTAACACAGACAGTAATTTACAACTGATGGGGAGAGCATGTGTTGTGCAGCTTGTCCCTATTTAAAACTCAAAGCCAAGCTTACCCAGAAGCTTTATAATTCCACAAAATGACCAGCGTACGCTGGGCCAGGAAAAATCTGCTTAAAATACAGCAACAGCCAAGATGCATTTTTAGATGTTCAAAAATATTATAGAAGAGTGCCAAATCATATTCATAAGAACAAAGCACCCGGCCAGAATATTAATGGAAACCAAAGGTCTTGGTGTTTCCCAAAAACCCTGTGTCTCCATTTATGCCATTTTAACACTGGGATAACAATGAGAATGTACATGGTCTAGAGGCTGAGCCAAACCATTGTCAAATGTCAAAAATATTTGTCGTCAATCAAAACAAACCTGTTTTTTCCCCAAACACTTAAACGTCAATGTGAGGTTTCTGTGGGTTACTGCTGTTTTTCTAAACGTCATTTTACAAAACCAAAAGGAGCTTAGAGCTGGAAAGTAAAACTGATGAAACCCTGATCTCTGAATCAGAATGACAATCACTCTTTCATGTTGTTTTTGGCAGTGCTCCTTAATAATAAGGAATAAATTGACTTGGAAGCATACCCGACTCCACTGTCTGTCCGCCCCCCTGTCTATCCAAACTGCCCTCCTCCCCCCGCCTCCTACAATTACCCCCTCCTTCCCAGCTCCCCCGCCCAGGCAACCCCTTTGCCCTCTTGTATCCGGCCATTTAGCGTGACAATCCATTATTTTGACGGCTCCCAGAGAAAGAAGGAGAAAGAGAGAGAGAGAGAGAGAGAGAGAGAGAGAGAGAGAGAGAGAGAGAGAGACAAAGAGACAGAAAGACGGGGGTTACTTTGACTTTCAGACATGGGCCCCAAATTTCTTTGTCTTTCCCCTTCTTTCCTTCATCCTTGCCTTCGTCTTCACACTTCCTCCCTTTTTCTCTTCATCTACCCGTTCTACTTCACTTTTACCACCTTCTGTTTAGAGTTCCTCCCTCCGCACTTATTTTCCTCTACCATATCCACTCTCACCCCGTCTTCCTCCCCATGCTTTTTTCTTTCCTCCGCCTTTATTGTCCCTCCAGACCCACTTTACCCCCTAACTCTAACCCCTAACTCTAACACCCTGCCGACATTTTAGCCTGCTTTGTTGCTGGCAGCCTTTAGGGAACCTGATAAGGCCTATAGAAAGAGAGGAGCCAAAATGTCTCAAGTCAACCCCCTCCAAACAGCCTCCACTTATATCAACCGCACACTCACCCCCCCCAATCAGCCTTCTAGCACCCTGACCCCCTAAGCACCCTCCATCTCCACTTCCAACAGCATCTCTGCCTCAACATCCTCTCCCACCGACCTCACGGCCTGTTGTAAACCCAAAACAACCGTCTTTCCCTTTTTTTAATTTTTTTTTACATAACATCTACATTAAGGTATCTAGATGACACGTTTATCCAGAGGTGATAACAGTTTACATGCTGTGTAATAATTTGATTGTAATTTAAGGCAATACTCTGCTTATTGCAACTATGGATTAATGTCATGTAAACACTTTAACCAAGTTATCTTACTTGCTTTATGGTCATAATGGCAGTAAGCATAACTTGATTTGCAAACTGGGTTACATGTCAAAGTTTTTAATTACTCTTGTTGTGCATGCAGTGTGCTCTGGTTACTGGTGTTTGGATTCTGTGCATTGTGTCACAAAGGGCACAGAGTCAATAATAATAATAATAATTTATACTTTATTAATCCCGCAAGGAGAAATTACAAAGCAAATCAGATGCAAAGAAGAACCATGAGTAGAAGTAGCAGTACAATAAATCATGTATGTGGTAATTTGGAAAAACTATAATGCACTATAATGTAGTTGTAAGCAGATTTAAGTGTTTATTAATGTACTGGTCAACAACTATAACTCCTGAAAGTATTTGTGACTAAGTGGAAGAGTAAAATCAAATCCAGCTCATGGATTATTATTATTAAGTGCAAAAACCAGGGCCTTATCACATGGTTTCATGACTTTAGGACAATCATGTGAGAAAAAGAAAAAGTTAAGAACCCATTCCTTTCCTTTAAACTCACTCCTCATACAAAACAGACAACCCCCCAAACTCTTACGCTATTTCCCCATGGACTCTGTAAAATGTGTGTCAGGGCCTTAGAAGTGTGGCCAAGGCAAACACCTGGCACAGTGTAGCGATCTGCTACATTTCACCCTCTACCACAGAAATATGCACACAGGGAGTTCATACGCACAGACATAAGCTCACACTACAGTGCAGTCTCAGACAGTGTGTGCTCACATTAACACACAGAGAACAGATGCTGGTAAATGCAGTAACATTTACTCTCTCTCTCACACACACACACACACACACACACACACACACACACACACACACACACACACACACACACACACACACACACACACACACACACACACACACACACACACACACAGACAAACAGTCACTATGACGGAGGGAGAAACAAGTGAAACGTGGGCTTCACCCCCCTTCTCTCTTTCCGTCTCTCTCTCTGGTGGTGTGTCATGTTTCGGGGGGATAATAGGTGTCATGGTGAGACCCCTTTGGTCTCAGCGCTCTGGGGGACTCTAATGACACACACACACACACACACACACACACACACACACACACACAACCATGTGAGCACAAGCAGCTCATTCTCTGGACCATGGGAACCACATTTGACTCTCCACTCCTCTCACCTTTCTCTGCCTCCGTCAGTTTCTTTCTTTTTCTCCTTCACTATCACTTTCTCTTCCCTCCTTTCTGCTTTTATCCCATACACACATTCATCTGCCTCATTTATGAACCACTGTTACCTTGGGTGATCAAACAAGTAGCTCACAATTGAAGACTCTCCCTCTGTTTCTTTTTTTGTTTTTTCTCTTTGTTTCTAACCTTCAGTTTCTTTCAAAATCGAGTCCAAAGTTAATGTTGGCATTATTGGGTCACTGTGCAGCAACAGTAACAATAAATCTGAACAACCCATGAGCCAATTTCCGATGTTTAATTTGATCCATACAGTATGTATTTAAAAAAAAAAAAACACCCAGGGCTCTGTCACAGAATCTGTAAAGTCGGACACTCCCCTTTTTTTTAACTTGTGATGTCATGACACCACAGGGCAGAATTAAAAGCGAATTCAAGTTTATTATAGCTAGCATCTCATTTTGTGGTTTTGGACTAAGTTCTTAATAAAATACTCAATTCAAAATGTTCACAGGGTTATACAAAAATAGGATTGACCATGTGGTTATTTCAAAGATTTTGGCCATATTGCCCAGCCCTAGATGGGAAACAAGGGGCAACCCCTTGTTTCCCATCTTTAAGCTAAGCTAATCAGCTGCCACCTGTAGCTTCACATTTAATATTTAAATTAAGTGTACTTCCACAAATGTTGAACTATGCCTTTAACCTACCATAGTTGTTTGTGCACACACATTTCCAGTGCAGTAAGGGATTATTATGGATAAAATGGGTGCACTCACTTTTAATTGCACCTCCAAACACAGTTGTTTAGACAATCTGACTACACTGTTGTTTGAACACTTGTTTCTTTGCAATGCCAGACTCAGTTGTCACCATGTTGCCAGATCTTTCCAATTACTTTGGTGAGCACAGTGTTATCAAAACCAATTAAAACAATGGTCAAAGCTAAATCAAACCCACATCCCAAGGTTTCTGCCTGTTAAAAGGAAGTTTTTCCTCGCAGCTGTCACACTAAATGCATGCTCTTTGTGGGGTCACTCTAAGTTATAGTGTGGTCTAGATCCTACTCTATGTAAAGTGTCCTGAAATAACGTCTGTTATGATTTGAAACTATAGAAATAAAATTGAATAGAAATATTTTGGAATCATCCTTAAAGGCTTTCTTCATTCTGCACATTCTACAAATCAAGACTGAAGTGTTAAAAATGCATGTATATATTTGAAAGTGAGGCTGTGTGACTTTTGTGGCATATTTTATGATTAGAAATTATTATATACAGTGAAAGAGGCACTATTACATGTATAATTGAAGGGTTTCGTTCAACAACAATGAAATGAGACTTTCATTGCAGGATTTTTTTCATCAGCAGCTCTGTTCAAGATGACAGACACATGATAAACTACCATGACCTACACCTGTATTAACTTTCATGTATTATATTACTTATCCTCTCTCTCTTCCTTTCTACGAAGACTGCTCACAGCCACAAAGCAGAGAGGGATGAAATGAGGAGAGGAGGGGGTATGGAGCATTCATTTTTGTTAAGAACTGTGTTCTAATATCTTTATATGTGTTACATTGTAGCAGGAAGTGTTGCTCTGTCTCCACCTCTCTCTCTGTGGACAAAGCTGACACAGCCTGACGGCCGACCGTCAGCAGAAAAGGCAGTCGGACTAACCAGCCTGCCCGACTTGGTCTAAAGTGCCTCGGAACTGATTGGCCATAATGGCGGCTCGTTCGGAATACAATCTCATATTTTAGTTCACCATAGTTCACCGAAACGTGTTTCTGAAAACATTTTAATCAAGAAATAGGCCATGCAGTTGCTGAATCTGTCTTCATTCCAGATCGACACAGGTCAGTTTAAAAGATTTTCGTCAGCTTTTGAGAGGCGTTCGCCTGCTCGTCATTTCCGGTAATTGGTTATTGAGTCCGATTGCCCATTGGCCGATTCAACATGTCAAATCGGCCCAAATGAAGGCCGACGGCTCCTCCGACTGATGCCGGTAGGAACACACCACCTCGCCAGACTGTCCGACGGACGATAATCGGGTTGGTGTTTCAGGGCCTTTAGAGGACGTGAGCCTCAGGATCAGCTGGCTGAGAGGACTCTTCTCTATCTTCTCCTCTTGGCAATGGATGGCTTTGTAATAGTAGGAGTTGGGTTCACTTGTTTTTAGGTGTTTGTAGAAATTGATTACTCTTTTTTGTATCCTAATCAAAATGGGAAATTGGCCTAGTTCAGCTCAGCATCCATTGTTGGGGGGTGTGGACTGCGGACTCTGAGGATGCTCTTGCCAATCTCAGTGTGGAGGTTTTTGATTGGGAGTTTGTCCCATTTTTCAAAGTCTTGATTTACAAGAGGACTCCATACTTCGCTACCACACAGTAAAATTGGTTTGATTATAGATTGGAATATTTTGAGCCAGATTCTAACTAGGTATATCTATGTTTGAAGACTTTTTTATAGCATAGAAGGCTTCATTTGTCTCTGAGATCATTAACTGCCAGATTGAAATTCTGTGTGTGTGTTCTATGTCAGTGGAGCCCAGTAAGAACTGGGGTCGTTTCTGGAAGACCATAATTCTAGCCTTTACCAGATTAGCTGTCAGGGCCCAGGTCTGAAAGAAGTTTTGTAGATGATCCAGTTGGTGTTGGTAACGCCTCCTTAGATGGAGCTAACAATATGAGATGATCTGCAAAAAGTAGGCATTTCATTTCTGTATCAAACAGGAGTCAAGCGGGTTTAGCGCACCGTGCCCATGCAAAGGTACAGAGCCATCACACTAGTCAAACGAACCGGACTTTGGGGTCAAACGTCCTTGGGCACAGTTTAACTGGGCCAAGTGTGAGTATGCCCTCAGTTAGTATGGATGCTCTCATTGATTTTACATTATTTCGGCTTAAGTGGTGCCCAAAATGGCTTGAGTGCTGCATCTAAGCCTTATAATGGTAGGGAAAACCCTGGTATGTGGTCTCTTAAGTACAAAACACAGTAACTACTTGTCATAATCATAAAGTAATGAGGGACTACTCAGTAACTACTCAGTATGATGTATCACCTTACTTGGGGTGCACACAACTAGTAACAAATGATCAAGTGATAAGTAATGAATGATTGGTTACTAGTTTGTGCCCGCTAAGTGGCTGGCTAAGAGTTAAATAAGGAACGGCTCATGAAGAAAGTGATCGTTGTTCCAATTTAGATATTAATATAAGCTAATGAGTCATTAATATAGTATTGGTTTGTCTGTTATCTGGAAACTCATCATTAGTCCTTGAATCGAGTTATTCAATAACTACTTATTAACAGTTCATTAATAATTGGATTGTTCCTGATTCGTTCCTCACTCGTTATCAAATTCCTTAATAAAAACATTTAAATAAGAAATAAGCACCAAAGCAATCTCTGAATTTTCCCTTTACATTTATGTTTCCCATGTCTCTCTGGACATCGCTATCAAACGTTTTATGTTTTTTTAATTATTTCTCAAAGAGGGGTAGAATACCATTTAGAGACAAAAATGAGGCAGAAAAAAATAGATTAGACAAAAAGTAGAAAAACAAGGAGTCAAAGAAAGAAAGCAAACCAGAAAAAGAGAAAGGAACATGAGATTAAAAAAAACATCATCAAGCAAAATGTAGGCTACCTCTGTTAAATAAAAGGTAGCTCCACAGGGAATAGAAACTGTGGTCAGTTTGATTTCATGTCAGTTACAATGGATTTAGCGTGAAAAAAAAGTACTGAAACTTCCACAGAAACTTCTCAAATTGCTTTTGTGGCATAATCCATTTCTCTTCAGTTGATCTGCATGCTCAGCATTTGCAAACAATAGTTTCACCACATAATGGATAAATGTACTGCTCTCACCTTGTGATCAATATTATCTACCTGCATGCATGTTTTTTTGTGTAAAATATGGTCCTTTTGTCCTTCCATGTTCTTAATAACCCATTTCTTTTAGCCACTACCCACATTTCTACTTTCACACAGCCACGATCACAAATTATTACCACGCAGTTATTAATATCTTAAAGTTATAGTGCGTAGTTTCTGTCTCCCCCCATGAGGAAGTAATGACAACAACACTGTCGGCGCATCCACATGATACAAGCCTTACGTGATCACGCACCCCTAGTAGCTAGTAGCCAAGGAGGACACGGAGGATTAAAAAAGCATGATTTACTCTTCAGAAGAGGTAATCACTCGAGTTTCTGCGAGCGAAAGTCACCGGACGACACAATCTTCTGAACGTAGCTATACTGAGAAATACAGAGAGTTTTGTGGAGCTCATAGTCTTAATTAGCTTTGTAGCAACTCGTTTGGCAATAACTTGAATGTAACGGACGTTCATTAATATCAAAAAGTTACGCAGTAAAGATTTAACAGTGTTTATGACATAGTTTACAATGTCACTCAACTCTGCGTCTCACTGCTCTGTCTGTGTCTGTATGTGTATACTGTATGTGTGTGTGTATGTGTGTTTTCATCCTAGCAACGGTTGTTTCGTGTACTAAACAAACCGAGTTGTTATTTTATAACCCAATATCTTTTAATCGAAGCACTGGTGTGTGACTGGACATGTTCACACTTTTCCCCTTAAACGCTCTCACTCCACGATCACATCATGATGACTTAACCCTGGAAGCTCATCCAAAAGTTACATAGAGATGCAGCACGCTAAATATTTGGCATGGCAACGTGGGTTTCAAATTCAAGCTTTCACTGAAACTGGCCACCGGAATTTTTAAAATACAGCAACAACAAAAAACTGAGATGTTAACAGCGGGTCAGAGGCCTAAACAGATTTATCTGCATGTTTTGTCCAGAATTTCTCAACAGGAATGATCTGCTTGTTTCTTGAACTAATACGCCTCTCTTTATCCGTGTTTTCATACACTCTTGCACTGCTCCTGACAAATCTTGAGGTTAACAGGCAGACTAACCATGGTGTCATGTCTACGAAATAGGACAGCCGTACGTTGTCAACACCTGGTGGGAGCAGGCGTTTGTTGAAAATTTGACAGAACACACGTTCTGTTTAAAGTGGAAAAGATATAATTTACAACTTGACACGGAGTGTTTGAACATAGCGTAACAATGATGCTGGTGCTTCTAAGTTCTTAGTCAACACAAATTTTATTATTTACTCGTCACCATAGAAGCCACGGCCATTTTTTTTTTTAACCTTTGTTGTCTTGAATTGTGCCGGATAGCCCTGAGATTAGAGGACACAACTCTTAAGTGCTTTCTAAAGTCAGCAGGCAAACTCAACACCTCTCCCAATGCAACCATGACATCAGCCATGACAACCATGACTTCCCTTTTTTCGGTACTCATGCAAACCTTTGTTTCTTCTTCTTCTTTCTGAATGTGAGAGAGAGTGGGGGAAGGAACCCAAAGCGCAGGAATGAGAGAAAATAAATTGGACATATTGTAGATGGAAAGACATAAAAATGGAGGTCAAACATAAATCTGCTCTGGGTGACAGTTAAAGTTTCCCTTCTCCCCATCTCATCCCAAAGTACGTATTTTGTATTCACTACAGGAGGTACAGTGAGGAACATGCCCCCTCACTTTTGTCTCTCTCCCTCTGCTTTCATTTCCTTCAATCATCCTCTCCCAAAGCCTCACCCCAAACAGGACCAAGACCGGCTGACCCGCCCACTGACCCCTCTGCTGATCAACCCCCCACCCCACCCCCTGTTAACTATCGCTATGGAAACAGCCACTCTTGTCCTTTTGATTTTGTTTTTCTTAGTTCTTGAGAGTAGAAGCGAGTAGTTGATTTTGTAGTTTGAGAGACAAAACTTTAAGTTATTGGGGAAAGGAATGCTTGCATAAATGTGTGCATGTATGTGTGTGCACGCGCATGTGTAGGACAGGGAGTATGGATGGGTAACCTATAGCCCCTGGATTATTGAAGACCCACTAGCAGCCTAATCATTCCCAGCAGACATAATTGGAACACACACACACACACACACACACACACACACACACACACACACACACACACACAGACGCCATTTCAGCTCTGTAATTTAATGTTTTTTTATTAAGACATATACTCCCACATTCATGCTACAAATTCCTGTCATGGCCTTCCCACACGCACACCCACACACTAATACCACACACTAATACATACACACACATCTAGGCCTAGTATAAATAAGATAAGGACAGATTGACCCTGCACACTTGGGAGATCGTATCTATTGGAGGGGAGGGGAGGGTAGATAGGAACATTCACATTTTTCCATCATATTTCTCTGACGAACTGGGGTGAACTTTTCAACCTTTTACGAAATATGTCAATTGATGTTGTGGTCTGGGTTGAAGCAAATAATTAGTTCTAAAATTACAGTGCGTCCACACAAGGCATTTTTAACTTGTTTGTCTTGCTCATGTCTGACAGAACAGACACATCTATTTTAATCAATCCAGCTGTCCACACAGATTGCGTAACAGCTCGCGTTTTACTCCTGCTGTATGTGCGTCAATGGCTTCAAGTCTATTTTCTTCTGTTTTATGTTCACAACTACAGTTACTGTTATTTGGCTCTGAGCGCTGCCAAAACGGAGATTACCTACACTCAATAATACTGTGCCTAAACACATCCTGTGTAGACAGATGGCACGGCGATAGCCTAAAAATCATTAGAAAAGCAAAGTGCGTTTGAAAATGTAGATTAACAAAAAAAAAAAAATTGTGAGCATATCTGCACTAGTGGGGGTCACCACCATGGTGCCACTAAACCTAAACTGGCGGAACAATCTGTCACTTAGGTCAAAGTTTAGCTCTAAGGTGTCTAATATGAACCGTACACCACACCACCACCACATACACACAAACACTCTCACATGTGCCCACACATGCACTTAGCATAGGTAACAGTGAGGGGCCAAGGAGTCTCTCTGTGAGATGAGTGCAGACTAAGGCTACGTTCAGACTACAGGCCTTAATGCTTAATTCCGATTTATTGTCAGATCCGATTTTTTTGACTGACTGTTCACATTATTTCTCTAAATGTAGCACGCATCAGACTCATGTATGAACTGGGCACGGCCTTAAAGTGACCCGCATGCACAAAAGAGTAATACAACGTCACAAGCAGCACCCTGTTTAACTGCTTATCAAAATAAACCCCTGGATGTATTAAGAGAACCAAGGAGATGTAATTATTATGTTGTAGATACTAGCCAATAGCCAGCAGTTTGGGAACAGGCTTTGCAGCATATAGCCCTTGGATGTATTAAAAGATAATATAAATGATGAATTACAGCCATTATATCCATTATTACAGCTACAGCAACTCGGGAGAACCGTCATACATACATATAGGCTCAGTCTCGTGGGTCTGCTATGCATTCATTATGCACATTTATTATGCCTAGTTAAATAGCTCTGGATTCGGCTATTAGTGCATGTTACAACTTTTAAAATATAATGATTTAAATAAGGACTAATTAAGTGTTCGGACTGGTAAGTTGATGTACCTTTGGGTGACTTTGGCCTGCAGTCTGAACGTAGCCTAAGTGCAGTCATTGTCTTTTATAACACACAGAGATATATAGCCGACTACCCACAAATCATCCAAATCGTCTTGTTTTCAGATACTAATAAGGCATATGGAGAAGGGATACATATGACTGTGGGTGAACAAAGGGCTTTGAGTGGAGGTGAAATGCAAAGTGAACTTGGATTAGTTTTATCTTGGATTAAGAAACTCATGTGCTTATACTGCCCACACTTAAAGGAACAAAAAGTACAACCATATGGTGGTCAACATTGTGTGAAGAAACCTCAGAATGTTGACACAATTACAAGAATTTTGTGTTAAGCAATTATCAGTCCTTTTGGACAGAGCAACCACTGAGTGAGGAACATACTTTGACAAATGGAAGAGAAAACACAAACAGGGCAAAAGGACAAAGACTTACAACTTAAAGAGAGTTGCAGTGCTGTAAACACAGACATCAGCAGTGACAGAGGTAACTAGATGGTAAGTAGAAAAGGTTCTTGTAAGCCAAAATAGATGTATGGTATGTAGAGCAATAAAATACATACAAGATGTTCTCCAGTCACCATCTGGAAAATCTCTCTCACTATGTCCATGCCATTGCAAAACAAGGGGAGAGGAAGTGGAAAAAAGCAAAAGCAAAAACAAAGCATGAGGTCAAAAGGTTTTAGCTGGCCAGTGGCAGGAGTCAAAGGTTAAAGCCAGACTGTATCCTGTCAACAAATAGCTGAGGTAGCCATCAAACAGTTTTGCAGACAGTCTAGGATAACCATCTTGTATTGTATTGTGTATTCCTGGACATTTCAAAGCACCACTTGTTCACCACAGCCTACAACCTCCTTTAGTTTAGCCATAGCAATTCTGTAAAGTGTCCTTGGGTTTCTTGAAAGACACTATATAAATAAGTTATTATTATTATTATAAAACTATATTGTATTATCTTCTGTGCTGGGCTCTTTGTCCCTTATATAAAAAAGAACTGCACTTCAAAGTAATATGACCACCAAAAACCTCTTCTGTCATGTCAAAATCAACAAGCAACTTTGTCTCAAATCTGCTCCCTCCCTCCCTGGGTTTAACACAGGTCTGACAGTACTTAGATGGGGTATGAGAGGGTAAACACAAGTTACTATAGTAACTAGAGGATTAGTAATAGGGTTACTAGAGGACTATATCTATATCTGTAGACGAGCTCTGGTAAACTTAACTGTTAGGAGCCCGGAAGGAGACCGCATACGAAGAATTATATAAGATTTTGTAACACCTGGGTCGTGTGTGTATGAAATAAGGTATTTGTCCAACAGTCTAGCATGGGTAGCTAAATGTTGGTTGAACACGTGTTTAAGCATCCCATGTTGTGTACAGAGTTTTTGAAACTTGAACTATATCCCTTTAAAAAGGGACAACACATGGAAATGTCTTTATATCCTGCACACATGGAGTATTCTGTCGTTTTAAATGGGTTGAATATGTCTGTAAGTAGATCAGCCTTCTATTCATCTCACGCTTGAAAAAAGAAAAGAAAAAAACATTACACAACATATTGTGTGCAGCTAGGAAGTTTTATGACTTTTGCTTACGCAGTGACATTGAGGAAGTTTCTAGGAAATTTCAACAAGGAAAAGATACCGGACTAGTCTATCAGGGGATGAGCACGGCTATCATTTGCACATGATGTGACATCAGTGAGAATTTATATGAGGTAAGGAAGGGGCTGGAGAAAGAAATAACAGAGTTTCAGAGATAGACGTACCACAAGAGGGCTCTGTCTCCGTCACAGAAAGAGGACACGTACACACAAAAGTCTCTCTACAATACGGGAGCTTTTCTCATCAAACATGTGTAATGCCAGCTGAACAAGAGGCCCGACTAATCAATTCGGAGGTAGGTGTCCCTGTGTGTACAACTGATCCAGGCCTGCTAATAGAGTGCCAGGAATCACAGGATTAACATGACAAAGACATCCTCTGATCCTCAAAGAAAGACCTGTTAGAAAAAGTAGTAATTCTTAAACAGCTCACATTAAACCAGGCTGTGTTTCTACAGAGATGTTAAGATTGCGTTATCCATGTAGCCTATCTGCAACATTTTGGGTTTAAATGAGGGCACACACTTTTTACCTGTATTGCAGGGTTTAATTGGTACTAAAAAAAATGTCCCTCCATTTTTGTAATCTTTGTTATATCTTTTATAGGGGCAATACACATTGGTCAACATTACTGCTGGGAGTGCTATCTAAGTGGCTAATGTTAAAATATTGTTCCTTGGCCAGTACATTCTCCATCAAATACTCTATGTCAACACAGAACATGTGAAGGCAGGTGAAACATGAAACAGCTATAAAAGGATTAAATGCCTAATAAAGTATGACAGCAATATGCACAGCAGAAAATAATAGATATTTAGTGTGCACCCGTCAGAATCAGAATCAGCTTTATTGGCCAGGTTTGCATGAACAAACAAGGAATTCGACTCTGGTTAATCTTCGCTCTCAAAGTACAACACTCAATTAACGTATAAAGAATAAAAACAGAAAAAGCAGTAAGAAATATAAAAAATATAACACAATGAAGTAACATGATGTTGAAAACATTGCCTCCTTAATATCCTTTGACTACGTAAACACATATAGAAAATGTTCCTCAGAGTGATGTGCTTACAGTTACTATGGAAAGTTCACAAAGGACACATGGCCTCAATACACTCTCGGAGATCATATGTTGTACGCTACATACAATCTATGTGAAGTTGGTTAGTTAATCTTCTTCTATCATCTTTGAAATTGAGTCTACATTTTTGTGCAACACTGGATCTCTGCATTTTGGAATAAGAGGCAGAATGTTCAGCCTTGTTAAAAGCGATGACAAGCTGAAAAAACAATAGTTGGGCAGAAAGAGAGACAGAAAGAGAGCAAGAGAAAGTGAGCGAAAGCAGGAGACGACAGAAAGCGAGGCAGAGGCCTGTTTTTATTAGACTGTTTCTGGAAGCAACAAATGTTCCCTTAACTTTACAGGGGAAAATTCTCCCACAAAGATTTTTACAGACTATAGCACAGAAAAAGGAAAGGAGAAGAGAACTCTAACCCTTGTATGAGTTGGCATTTGTGAAAGCCAAACCATTCAAATAAGCCCTGTCCACAGGCCGTTTAGTCTGTACACATCTCCGAAAGCTGACAGAGAGGGCCAGATGTACTTACATTTGCGAAAGTAGCATTATCAGCGCTATGGCCAACCCGCAGAAAGCACATGCTGTGATACATCAGCTTACGTCGTATTTACCAAATCTGCAGTTCATCGGGTAATCAGCGGCTTTCTCCGACAACTATACCCTAAATTGCGCGCATTTAAAAGCGCAATTGAATGGCCGATGTCAAAGAAATCCTGCTTGATGCATGTTATTTCGGCATTAGTGGTGGGGAAATGTATGTATTGACTAGTGCGCTGTAGCAAAGCGTTAAGTACTTGTGCTATGATACGGCTGAGTGCTGAGTGTTTGAAATGATCCTGATGCCAATATTTGTAATGTAGCGAGGAGTTTAACAACTGCTGGAATGGAATGTGAAAGCTGACGGAGCCAACATTGGCACGTAAAATCAGCTCCGTAATACACAATACGCCCCCAGCAGACGTCGTACTACAACCGTTGAAAGTGTCGGAATAGTAGAAATCGGGAGTAGAAAAACAATGGCAGCTAGCTGACGTTAGCTAACGCAACTAGCTAGCTAGTTAGCGTCGATTAGCTAACGTGAGCAATTGTATTAACTGCCCTAATAACGTTAGCTAGGAAATCATGAAAATAAAACAACAGCATATCGTTATGAACTCATTATTTATTTTATTAAAAGTTAAGAATTCAGATTTGTTTATCATTACCATAGCAACGCTAACTTCCACTCAAGTTTTCGGATAGGAACCGTCTGTTGCTTGTCACAAGACTTCAATTTTTTTAACGCATCCAGATGACCAACGGACACGATTTTTTCCTCACCGCACTCGTTCGGACCAGGTTCAGACTCATTCGCATGCTGTCTGCGAATCTCCATAGGAAATGAATGACTTCCGATCGTTTCGAAGCCATATCGGAGCTGATTTTACGTGTCAATGTGAAGGCGGCGTCAGTCAGAAATTCTATGTCATCTTTGATTTCTTCCAGTAACTGTAAAAATCTTTTCAGCTCGTCTCCTTGGCCTATGTCTCCGTCTTGCTCGGATTACTGCTGCCATTTCACCAGGAGGCATATGCGAAGAAACCCGCTTGCGCCTGGTTTACACCTGCTTTTAAGAGGCGGAGAATTTTCACCACAAGATAGAGGCGCGCTTTCACTGCCCGTTTTTGTACATACCGCGGAATACATAATTAGGCGCACTTTGCACTTCCCCCCCATCTCTTTATGGGAAACTTCCACTTTCTCCTTCACCCTCCCATGAATGAATATGCATGACATGGAAAAGTGCAATTTGCCATTTTCAGCTCCCGCGACAAGCAGTCTGTGCTTTTACCTCAGTGCGGCCTGTTTGTACATACCTCACCATGCTTTCACGTGCATGTTGCGAAACAAATACGCCTGAAGTGGGCGCAAAAGCGTTAGTACATCTGGCCCAGAATGTTTCATAGTCATGTCATGGAAATTAGTAGTAATCCAGTCTATGACTCTCCGAGCACTGATTTGTTACTATAACAATGGACTCATTTGGTGTATAGCTGGGTGGCCTGCTGATGACAGAGGCCATCTCGCAATTAGATGGTGCAGTAGCAGCTGGATGGTCAGGGGAAAAACACCAGCAGAAAGATGTTTACCCTCAGAAGCACTCTGAATATTTTGACATGAAAGATTGCTCATAGTAACATCTTGCTAGAAATTTCCCATGACACATCATTTTTGTGTTCTACTGCATGTACTATGCTCTTTGTCTCCACTATTACAAAAAAAGATACACATATCCTTCCCTATCTCCTTTAAGGTCAGGGGACAAGTGTGTTTCTCAACAGTATATCCCCCTTCTCTTTTCAGCGCGTCCCTCATTCCTCCAATGGTGAGTTCCCCTGGGGACAGGTGTGTCACTCCCTTCATTCCTCTCTATCCACCCCTCCCTGGCGCCAAGGGACAGGTGTGGGGTGTTCTGGCCTTGCAGTGACCTCCATACCTGGGGGGTAGTCAGTGGTCCCCTCCTCCCCCTCCCGCCATTCTTTTCTTCCTGCACCTATAGGCCTGCCTTCTCCCTCCAACCCAACCTGCTTCTAAGGAGGGAGTTTGGATCTGGAGGGGGTAAACAAGTGAGGTAGTAGGGGAGATCATTGGGGCAAAAGATCAAGAATGACAAATATAGGGGGGGGGGGGGGGGGGGGGCGGGGGGGGGACAGGAAAATGCAAAGGAGTCAAACATCTCCCAGAGTGAATTTACTGAGTGTGTGAGTGAATAACAAAGCAGAGTCAGACAGAGTGGGACAGACATGTGATATGCCACAGCCCACCAGTTTTCTTTGTTCTGTCCCTCCAGCAACTGACAGACAGGACAATAGCACCTGGCACTGCTCCTTCTCGCTCTACCGCTCCTCCCCTCGTTTTCTTTCTGCATTCTCCTCATGTCTCGCTTGCCGGCTCAATTCATTTCCATGTCGCACCCTTGTACATGAGGGAAGTTTTAAATAAAGCCAACAAAACCTCATAATCATGTGTTTTGGTAATTATGCGCTGGATGACTCTCACCTCGAGTTTCCGCTCTTGTCTCGGCGCCTCGAGCAAACACAAGGCCAAATGTGAACCACAATCACACAATCAATCAACTATTTGTTGCAGTTCTTCAGATATGAGCCTCGCTGTTCCTTTGATAGCAACTGCTTCCCTTTTAATAAAGCCATATCTCTCTTCAGTGAATATCTTCTTGCTGCACTTTGATTTACCCGTTTCTAAAAGTTATGAATGACCTGGCTGAAGTGTCTGATATGGTTGGACAATGCATTGTACCAAATGGTTATGACATAACCAGAAGCATTAATTCTGAATTTTTCTTTTTTCTTTCCCTCTTTGCTTTTTTCTCGTTCTCTGTCTGAACTTTTCACCCCATGGTTGCACTTCTGACTCAGTCCCTGCTTTGCTTCCCCACGCAAGGCACACAAAGTCTCATTGACACACTCATGCACCTGCCCTATATTCAAATACAAACCCACACATTAGTGTGTAGAAGAAGTCTGCTGTTCTGTTGCCTTAAACAAGGCCAGACAGACATTAAGGCATGCTATAGTCATTTAAATATCTTATCTATCGGAGTAGGTGTTCGAAATACTACATGTGCCATAAAACTAAATATATTGTATAGCAGGCTGGAAAGAAACACTTTAAGTATTGAGAAGGGGATATTGTGTAGGGAGTGGAAAGCAAGGTATGGAAGGGCCCCTTTCCACACTAACACTCCTGAGACCTATCCATTGTCCAGCCAACATCCTTTTTGTGTGTGTCAGTGTGTGTGTGTAACAGGATGTCCCTGACATCTCTGAAAAGCAACTTTACCTCCCTCCACACCCATTCCTGTGCATTGTTTCCTACAGAGAAGCAAGACGGACAGAGGAGTTTGTGTGTATGTGTGCGTGTGTGTGTGTGTGTGTGCGTGTGTGTGTGTGTGTGTGTGTGTGTGTGTGTGTGTGTGTGTAAGCAAGAGAAAGAAACAAAGCAAGATAGTAAAAAGGTGTGCATATAAAAGGGACCGAGAAGGAGTGCACATGGGAGATATTATTGTGCAGCAGAATGTGAGAAGTTTTTTCTTAGACAGGGAGTCAGACGGGCAGACAGGGGGAGTCGGCCAGAGATGACAAAGGGACTGAAAGGAGGAGAGGAGAGATGGAGGGATAATGGATGATAATGTGAGTAACAGGAGAGGAGCCACTGAAAGAGATTATCTGATCTGACTGCTCTCCATACAGCAAAGACACGGTGGGCACACATGCAGAAACACACAGGCCAAACAGTAGAAGAGCGAGAAAACACACTGCCCTTTTATTTCCCTTTGTCCCCCAACACCTTGCCTTGCTTTACTTTGTTGCTTAATTACAGAACATGGAGTAGGTGAGAAGCCAATTCATTGTCATCATTAGTGCTGGGCGGTATGACCAAAAATTCATATCACGTTTTTTTTCAAAATTATGCCGGTTTTCCGGTTTTTGACGTTTTTTTTTTGTTCATGCATATTCAGTTGCTCAATGCATTTTCTACTCGTTGAGAGAGGAATTACTGCAGTAAATTGACTTAATTGACTCATTACTCACCACTGTATTAAGCGGGACCATGTCCAGTGTTTCCCATAGGATTTTTTTTAGCTGTGGTGGCAGGTATGCCAACCCTACGACTACAACCGACAGCTTTATTTGTTTTAGCTTGTTGGTAAAAATGAGCAGAGTAGAGCTGTGTTTGGTAAAACAGCGCGGTGGACGAGAGCAGACAGCAGATTAAAATATCACTTTCTACATGTTTATGCCGGTCTATATAGGTGAGTGCATTGATAATTATCGACTTTTTACTCACAATGGTTTTACCGTAACCTACTTACAGTAACGAGACTAGCGTTCATCTGCCCCCCCAGCGGCCGTTGGTAATCCTCGGTATCGTTCCCAGTCAGGTGCTGCGCGTGTTTTAGATGTGTGTGTGTGCGGTAACGTTAACGCGGCTGCGTGTGTGTGTGTGGCGCGCAGACAAGAATCCCGGCATGTGAATAGAGACAGGGGGCTGGGTTTGTACCTGTGAAGCGCGTGTCCGCGCTATTCTCCGACAATCAACATTGATACCGTGGCGTGGCGGCAGAAATTTAACTGTGGCGGTGCACCACTTGCCAATCAACGTAGGGGAAACACTGATGTCTTTAGCTAGGTGGTTGGTGATGGAGTTTGTAATCTCGATCCACCGTTTGCTTTTTCTGTCATAGCAAGTCCCTCTAGCAAGGTGGGGTGTTATCCCTTGCATACACTCTATGACCGTAGTTGGCAAAAATATGTTATTATCCTACATAGCCAATACTGTGATGCCAACACAATATCATAATGAATGTGTAACAGTCACATAGAAATAGGCCACCCCTCCAGGCACCCCTTTAACTAAGGATGGGAAAGCTAAAAGCTCAACTTCAACACAACCTAGACAACGCAGCACTGTATCCTGCTACCTCAACAAGAAACATACTAAGGACGAAGGCCTCCACATGGTCTGTTGTGTACAAATGCAAGCCCCAGAGGACTTTCAGCCCAGTATTATTTAAAGATACAATCTGAAAATGGTCAATAGTGCCACACTCCAACAATCATGCGAAAAGCAAAGTAGATGTTTGGCAGGCTACCCTGCTGATCCCACTGCACAGTAATGTGGTTCCACATTTCCTTCAAAGAGTAGTTTGACATTTTGAGAAATACGCTTATTCGCTTTCATGCCAAGAGTTAGATGAGAAGACTGACAAAATCACCTTATACATAATGACACTTTACAGAATCTGCACTTGCTATACTTGAGTCTGCACAAGTCTCAAGTTGTGACTAGCGAGACTAGCTAATATGTGACCCACTGCAGTGTGGACAGTGATGTAACAAATGTCTTAACATGGGGATATCATCATTTTCGGTGTAAGAAGAGCCCTGGTTTGGGAAGACGAAGATCTAGCTCTTCTCTCAAGAAATACCAAAACACAGACCGAAGGAAAAAAACCACAAGCACTGTACCACCAACAACCTTTTAATGTAGATGAAGCTAGGAGGGCAAGCTCCATCTGTCTGCTGCTCTGTCCAGTTCTGTGGGATTCTGGGTGCTTGCCCAGCTATTTTTCTGCCTGACTGTGTTTTGACAGAGTGTATATGCGTTCTTCAGTTCAGTGTATTGGGCTACAGATGAATCATGACTTTGAACTTTAAAATCTAGAAGCTGAATGAAGTACATCTCTCTGCATGAGTTGAGATAGGAACATCTCATCTCACGTATAGTTAATCATTAAAGAGTCTTGAATCACAAATACTGATTGTTTAAGATTTTCTTGTTTGCTATAATTCTGTGGGCTGAGTTGACTTGGGAAACATTTTGGGAAACATGCCTCGGAGGCAGAGGGCAGAGGTTGGCTAAAATAGGGACATATCATCGTAATTTGACCATGAGAACTTTTCCATGTGTGCTACAGTGTGCATTTGACTGTTTGGGTTGCTGAACACATTTGTGTATTTGTGTGTGTGTGTGTGTGTGTGTGTGTGTCTGTGTGTGTGTGTGTGTGTGTGTGTGTGTGTGTGTGTGTGTGTGTGTGTGTGTGTGTGTGTGTGTGTGTGTGTGTGTGTGTGTGTGTGTGTGTGTGTGTGTGTGTTTGCTTAATCCATAGACAATGAGGGATGTGTATGATATTTCTTGGGCTTTAGCCTTGATGACAGAAGTGCTTTTCCATCAAACTACCTTGCCTCTTTGTCTATCTTCTTTCTTTCCATCTATCCTTCCTCCTTTCTGTCTCTCTCTCTCTCTCTCTCTCTTGCTCTCTCTTTCCATCTGCCTTTACCACTTGTCTTTTTATCTTCCATCTACCTCATCTTCCTCTGCTGTCTCTCAGTCATCAATCTCACCTCTCCATCTTTCTACGACCTTGGTCCCTTCATACTACCTCCCCTCACACTGCACCCATCTAATTTCACTCTCCTCCTGCTTCTCCCCCTTCTCTCTCACTATACATTTTCAGGCCTTGTATGTGCTGACAACCCCAATGAGGTGGTCCACTGGCAGACATCTGAAAAATGTACCTGTGTAATTATTACCACTCCTATGTAGACACAGAGCAATGGAGAGGGAAAAAAAAATCAAATTCCACGATGGAGAAACATGTATTTAGAGTTTCAACACTTAACACTTAAAGTCAGACCCAGCACAGAGAGTGTGATATGTGTTTTAGTTATATGCATCTGATTGATTGCACATCTGGGAAATGCCTGCAGCGCATTTAAAAGCATGCAATGCTCAGAGAAAATAAGCTAAAGGTGAGCAAAAATCAAGACTACTTGTATGCTAATACATGAGTACTGTTTGTTGTTATATTATCTACCTGTGCATGCAACTGTTTGTGTGTCATGGTGTAATGTCCCACCTTTAAGCGATTGTCTCTTAGGAAGGTTTGTAGTGTCACAAAACAAAGGAAAAGATGGCATCCCAGCGGAAATGTGTGTGTGTGTGTGTGTGTGTGTGTGTGTGTGTGTTATGTCTGTGTGAGAGAGTGTATCAGAGTGAAACAAAGACGGAGGATATCATATCATATAGTACAGCCATTGTCTGTCAGAAAGGTTTATATTGTCAACCGTGCCAACATAACAGAATAAGGGACATCCTCAGCGGAAGTGTACGTGTGTGTGTGTGTGTGTGTGTGTGTGTGTGTGTGTGTGTGTGTGTGTGTGTGTGTGTGTGTGTGTGTGTGTGTGTGTGTGTGTGTGTGTGTGTGTGTGTGTGTGTGTGTGTGTGTGTGTGTGGATGCGACTCCTGTGACATATGATGTAACCTCTAAAAGAGTAAACCTAGAACATCATATCCAACAGTAGATATTGGGATAAGATCAATGCTATTTACTTTATCTTTAAAACTGCATAAAAGGCCTGGTCACACCAACATTTGAAATGGTGAAATTCAAAAATTAATTAATTCCAATGGAAACTAAATTTATTATCCCATTAGCGACCCAACTAAATGTCTTGTTAACCGACAGTGATGAATGAATGCCAACTGACAGCAAGCTTGCAAGGTGGCTTGTATGCCCTTTAATAACTCTATACTCAATTAATTGATATAAAATCCTGAGAGCAAAAAATCATGGGGGGATAAACAGCCCTATACAGGGAAAATTAGAAAGTTCAGTAAGCTATTATGATTGACTAGCGCTAGGTTAGTTTGTTTCCGGGCTGGCTAGCCAGCTACAGTATCACTGTGTCACCAGGCTTAGAACCACATATTTCATAAAGATGCAGGGATTTATTTAGCTTATTTGTAAATATTATATTGTCGGTTTTATTATTCTATCAGTTGCAGCTATCAACAAAGTTAGACTTTAAGACCAACCAATACCTTAAAATCTAAAGCCTGTACTTTTCAATCTATCATATTATTTTAGCTCTGACATGTAACAACTTCAAGAGGTCCCTAAATAATTTGCTGCAAAGCTTTAAGATTAAAACACTTGCTTTCAGCCCCAGTGGAAGTGAGCCCTATGGAGCCATAGAAAACATCGTTAGAGTTTTGAGGTATGCAAAAGCCCTCCACCCATGACAAAAGGACCAGAGAAGCAGCGAGCCGTTTTAATTGCCTGAAGCACTCCGTCTATGCTCTAAACCTTTAGAAAGCCATATCCACCATTTCAATCAGCACTCTTATTCACACTCTGTGCCTCTCCCTTTCTTTAACTCCCCCTCATCTTTCTGTCCTTCTCCCTCTCTCTTAACTAGCTCTCTAATTCTTTGGCTTTTAGGCCTTTATTCCATTCAGCCTCTCCTATGAAACCAGCTAACTAATTCATCTCCAGACAAATTGCTAATCAGCTGCGGACAAAGAGAAGAGGAGAAAAGAGACTGGTCCTCAATAGATCCGATCGCTGTTTTACTAAACGTTCCTTCAGAGGAGGAGGGTAGGGGGACGGGAGGGGGAGGAGAGTGCCTTTAAGTGTGTGTGTGTGTGTGTGTGTGTGTGTGTGTGTGTGTGTGTGTGTGTGTGTGTGTGTGTGTGTGTGTGTGTGTGTGTGTGTGTGTGTGTGTGTGTGTGTGTGGTGTGTATCGTTTTTGTATTTGTGAGGGTGGGGGTGTATGTGTGTGTTCACTAAGACTGTGTGTGTCCTCATCACCCCTCCTGCCAGGGTTCACCACTTGCTGTATGCCGAGGTTAACGACCTTGCCGTCCAATCACATTCTCCTGTCAGGGCCCCGTCGCCAACAGCAACAGGTGGTCTGGCCAATTGGTATCCTGCAGAGCGGAAAAATGGGGGGAGAAAGAGATGAGAGGATGAAGGATGGAGAAAGAGTGAATGGAACAGACTGGATCAGGAGTGTATAGTTTCCCCAAAATAATTTACTCTCAAATCACTTTTATGCACTGGCTTGTCATCCAGGTTCTTAATCTCTGACCATAGAAGCAGATCACATTCTTTGTTAGGCTCATTAAGTAAATTCAGTACTCAGCACTGATGTGGACCCACCTGCAGCCGACACACAGCCTCCCTTGTGCCTGTACTTTTAAGAAAACCCACCTTATGTGAAAAACTGAGTGACACTGATTCATTTTTTGTTTCAATGCCACAGCGATCCATTCAAAAGCTAGCTTGTGATGAAAGGCATGCCAGACTTGGCATGGATTCCCCACCCTGTACACTGATCTGATTTGAAATGCCGAGCTGCATCCAAAGCAAAAATGAGTGTTGCTAACCTGAGACAATTCTCAACCCAGATTTCTCTAATTCCACATCCCCATAGATCTGGCAGGCATATATGGGCCAAAGCTGGCTCACATTTCATCCTCCAGTGCCAGACTACAGTCAAGTGCCCAAATGCTCCCCAGTCATAATCAACCTGACTCAGATGGCAACCTGTGGAGCAATATTAGCCCAATTATAATCATGTTAAGCTGTCATATGACTCAGTGACTCTTATAACATGGACAGGACAAATTAAACTGCTATAAACTGAAAAGTTGGCATTAGTTTCTCAATGTTTCAAAGCATTCTCAAATGACTTGAGCTATCAATAATTATGTTTGGATTTAATAGAGAGGGCATTCATGGGTATGTGAATGGGAGCAGGCTGCTAGTGTAATTTAGGGGACAAAAAACAAAAACAAACAAAAAGCGGACAAACAGTGCATTTAAAGCTATAGCGCCTAGTTTCTGTCTCCCCCATGAGGAATTCTAAGTAATGACAACAACACTGTTGGCGCATCCACATGTTGCAGCCTTCTGTGATCGCGCACGCACCCCCACCCCTCCTCCACACAGTTGCTAGTATGCAAGGAGGACACGGAGGATTAAAAAAAACATGACGGACTCTTCAGAAGAGGTAATTATCTTCATTCGAATTTCTGCGCGGGAAAAGTCGCAGGACAACACAATCTTCTGAACATAGCCATACTGAGAAATACAGAGAGCTTTGTGGAGCTGATAGTCTTAATTAGCTTTGTTGCAACTCATTTGGCAATGGCTTTAATGTAATGTGTGACGTTTATTAATTACGCACTAAAGCTTTAAGTAAATAGATTACTGTTGGCTACTTCTGAAAGCTTTTTCTTAATCTGGTTGACACACCTACATTTCTGCTGGAGAAACCTGATGCTTTGCCTGTATACACTGCTTATTCAGGTGTCGAACAAGGTGTATACATGAGTGCATGTGCATGACAAAGTCTTTAGACAAGGAAAGGTCTTTAAAGAGGGAAAGTATCGCTGTGACAGCATCTGGTAGGGATCAAACAAAAGATCATTACTTATAGCTGTACCACTATGAACACAACACCGCTGACCGAAACTGTATCTAAACCAAAACTGACCAGAAAAAAAAGCCTGCCGTGTCATATATCACTTTATAAATGTATGCCAGTTAGTTTAAAACATACGTAATAGGATAGGTCAGATTGATGAACAGCTGCATGTCAAAATCGGTTTTCACAGAAACCAGGTTGTTGCAAAGCAACTGATTTCCTGCCTTAACTTGAATTTCCTAATAACATGGTTCCTTGTGTTTATATAAACCCAGCAAATGTCACAGAGACCCACAGGAAAAGCATGTGATAAAGGATAGACGAAAGGAGGGGGACAGGAAAGGAAAGGGTGGAGCAGCGACACGTTTAATAGCTGTCAGTTGATGATCACCGTGATCCCTCTCTCTTACTCTCTTTCTTGTCCTCCCTCCCTTCAACTCTCTTTCTCTTAAGCCACTAATTAAGCAGCTAACAGACTCATAAAAAGAAGAAGGGAAGACAAAAAAAGAAGGAGAAAGGAAACATTAGTCTAGGCTGAGTGCCCCTGTCTCGTTAGAGAGAGAGGGAGACCAAGAGTGAGTGAGACTCAGCTCCAGCATCTGTTTGATCATTAACTCGGTTAGCCAGAACGGCTATAAAACCTGTCACCCCTCCCCTCTTTTCTGTGTACTTTTTCACAATTATTGAGCTCTGTCATATCTACTATTCCTTGCCTTCTATTTGTTTTGCCTGTGAACTTGTCTATCTTATCTGTCTTCTTAAACAGTGACCATAAGGGTCATAAAGGTATAAAATTCATATCAGCTTCTGGTTTCTGTTCACACATACAAAAACCAAACGACACACACACACACACACACACACACACACACACACACACACACACACACACACACCATCCACCCCCCTCCCACTATACAGACACAAGAAGGCTATAGGAGAAGGTAGGGTAAGGAATCACTGCTATGAGTTCAGCATTGTATTTAATACAACAGACTGTCCAAAGGGGAGATGGAAGGGGTAGAATAAGGCCAATAGAGGAGAGGAATTCAGAAATTGAGATTTTAACGAGCTTCTCCAGATAGTGAATACAGTTTATCAGCCAAAACAGAGGGAAGTGAGGGAGAAACAGAGGCAAAAAAGCAAAAGATACAGAGAGAGAGAGAGAGAGAGATAGGAGAATGGAAAGAGGGACTTTGGCCTGTTTCCCAAATGTGATTAAATGTAAGAAACCAGGCAGACTGAGTGTAAACCCCCAGAGCTCCTGCTCTCACCATTAAGCCCCCTACTAACCGTGTAACTGGGACAAAGCACTCTCAGAGGAGCGTTATAGTGCTCTCTTTCCCCAAACCCATTCACTGTGTCTGCAATACATATCCCATTGTTACAACCCAATCCAAATTAGATCAATACTCACATATGCTTTTCCTATCATCTTCAAATAGTTGATTCTACATTTGCAAAGTAATGTCAACTTGATGGAATGAAGTTGGGAGTTTTTCCAGGGTAACGGTCAACTTTGTAGATGTTGTAGGTCTGTGGAACGCAACTGTAGAGGATGGTAATGCAAAGGGAAAGAGAGACATTCACTTTGTATTTGATGACATGTGTCTCCCCATCCCCCCCCCCCCCCCCCCCCCCCTCCCACCCTGACGAACTTCCGGCAAATTTGAGATTTGCTCTGCAAGTCAGTCTGGCAAAGGGTTCAAGCCCATTTCCAATTTTTCCAAATCGAGGCACCAATCACAACCGTTGAGGCGGCTTTACACGATGACGATAGCGCAGCAACGGCAAGCAGCTTTTTGTTAACATTCAACATGACGGCCACCAAAGCGCAGCAACCCGTTGATGCCGCTGTCGCTGCTATGTCACCTGGATCGTTGTTCTGATTGGTTGAAGGACTATCCAGCTGTGCCCAGAGGCATTTTAGCGGCATCCGTTGGTGACGCCCCTTTGGAAATGGGCTGTGAATGAACGTTGCCCAGACCCACTCGCAGTTACAACTGAGAAGGGTCTGGTGTCACCAAGGCTATAAAGTTGGGGGACTTGCAAAAGACCGAATTTTAAAAAGAATCATCAAAATAAAAGCAGCAGATGCAGAGATATCCTGACTAATGCAACTAAAAGCATCTTTTTGTTAGACACATGCCATGTAAAAGCCCACGCCTTTCAAACTACACACCATCACCGTCTGAAGCAGTTTTAACAAAGTTAGCTTTGTAAAACAACCATGACATTATAATGAGCACTTGTTGCTTAATTCAGCGAGTATCAGTTCACTTTCTAATCACAGCTGTTGGCTGCAGGCCAGATATGAAAGTTGATCGTTACATTTGTCGTTTTCTTTGATTGATGTTATGTTTTTTTTCTGTCTCCATTTATATGTATTAAAAAAAATGACATTCGCCAATTTCAAATTTCATATTTGACATTGTCATTTGTGTGTGCAGACATTTACCCCTCTATTTGACCTGATATATACCAGTACCAATGTTGTTCCCTTTAAGGGGTCAGTATACTCCATGAGAACTGCTTGACGGATGGTTGAATTGCTTCGGGAACTCCCTCCCTCAACATATTTATTTCTGATGTCGCATTAGGGCGGTCAGTGTCCAAACATTTCCGTAACTTTTCTGAAACTGCCGACTGCACCGCGATTGGCCCGCTCAGCTGTATGGAGGTGAGAAAAGAGCCAGGGTTTAAACTTTTTGTTGCTCTCTTTTTTCATTCTTTACCAAAGTATTTCTGTCATTTTTCATGTGAACAGCCAAGTGCAACACAATGGCTTCCAGGAAAGAAAATGTGACCTCTTACCCCTATATTTAAAGCGTGTATACCCCAGCCCTTTATTCTTCATTTTCACAGTTTCCCCCCCTATAAAGTCTTTCTGTTTAAGCAGCTCAAGCCAAAATTACATCTAACCCCTGAACACCCTGCCAAGTAAAACACACACACACACACACACACACACACACACACACACACACACACAATGTCCAAACAAACATCCCTCACACTGATTAGGTCGGAACCAGAATCAACAGTGAATGTGACAGGCAGTGAGTAAGTGAGTGAGTGAGTGTATGTTTGAGCTGGTGCCAGGTTTAATGATATTAAAGCACATATATGGCATGGTATGTGCGCATACAGTATATTGTATATATGGTAACTGCTTCGACAAATCTGCCAAAATATCTACAACTTATGTGAAAACCATGAAACGTTACCATACCACCAATGTTAACAAGTGACACTCAGATTCCAGCCTTCATAAACAGTTAATAAAAGTTTTAAATCTGGACACTGATATATCTCTCTCTCTCTCTCTCTCTCTCTCTCTCTCTCTCTCTCTCTCACTCTCTCTCTCTCTCTCTCTCTCTCTCTCTCTCTCTCTCTCTCTCTCTCTCTCTCTCTCTCTCTCTCTCTCACAGAACTCCACACTGTACTTCAATAAATCATGTAATATTTATTAGCAGGTTTATGAAAAAGTGTGACAAAGTGAATGAGACTGAGACTAGAGGGGGTTTCCTGAGACTTTGTCTAATCAGGACGCCGGAAGCCAAACCCTTCCGTTTAAATACACACACATTCTCTCGAACACACACACACACACACACACACACACACACACACACACACACACACACACACACACACACACACACACACAGCAGGGAATAAGCAGAGCTAAAGCAGTGTGATTCTCCTAATCTTTTTTAGACCAAGTCCTCTGTGCCTTGCTCTGCATGACACCATGCTCATACTCATACAAGCATAGTATACCACATACTCACAAACACCCCTCCACACATATGCATACAGAAACATTAACATAATATGCAGCGCATTCCTACACATTCAGTCACACATTTCTGCAGCCTAGCTTCATTAATTTGTCTGCTATAAGGTAACATCACAAAGTAACACACAGTTAAAATGGTGATTATTTTGCTTGTTTGCAGTGTGTGTATTAGGCGGGCATATGCCCATAAAAACGTGAATGTGCCAACATGTGTTTTTGTGTCCATGCATGAATGTGTGTATGCGTGCATGAAAGTGTGTGCATTTAAGTGTGCATGTGTCTGTTGGGGGAAATGGGCTAATTTGTCTGTGTATTCTGACCATGTTCATACGCACTGCTGCCGCTGCTTTAATGAGGAACACATTTGGGCTGATATTACTTCCACATGCTGTGGAGACGGGAGGGGGGGGGGGTGGCTTTTAGAATACAAACCGTGCTTATTCAGCACACACATGGACACAGACTTACACTGGTCTTTATTTTTATTGTACTCCATCTTTATAATTGTTGTCATGGGGTTGATTGGCAGTCTGCAGTAGCAATACAACGAGAAGAAAACATATATATACATATATAATTCAGCCTGTGCAGTCCTCAGTGCCAACTGATTTCAATTTCTTTCAATTGAGAATGACCTCTTATATTCAGCATATCATAAAGCATGTTCGCTGCAATGTTTAGACCAGCTTACTCGCCAAAGCAGACGAGAAACTTGACGCTCAATTGCTGACACTGTTGCTGTTTAATGAAGTCATTAATGCTAAATGTTCCCTGAAATGTGATTCCCAGACAGGTTTCCATGTAGATCCTGCCTTCTTCTGCTATGGCTCTAATTCTACTAGTACTGCCTGGGAGGAACAGACCAGGGCAAAAATAGCCCATTTGTTGAACATCAAGTCTAGAAGATATCAGTTATGCCTTACCAGCCAAGCCTTTCGCCAGACAGGAAAATTGATATTGGGCGATTCTGCAAATCCCTGGATTATACGTTTACAGTTTTTCCGATTGCTAAACAACAATAGGCACAACTGGACAACTACAACTACAGTCTGCCCAGCAGCAGTTCATGTGGACACAATGTCTAGTTCGTTTTTCATTGCTTGAACACAGTTTTCAAAACTCACATTATCCCATGGCTTTAACCACAACCTGCACAACACTGAATTTATAGCACTTTGTTTAAATGTTAACACAATGCTGTCAAAACTGTTAACCACACATTCAAAACAGAATGGATTTCAGCCCAGTGCATTTCAAACACTGCTGATTGCAATTTCAGCTGAAAGCCTAAGCAGGTGTCTTGTTTTAGACTTGTTAGTGAACATATACTGTATATCTAGGGAAAGCTCAGAAAGCCTTTTTTGTAAATAAAGAAACCAAATAAGAATGAATCAGTTCTTCACTAGCGTTCGAGAGAAAGAGTAACGGGTAAAAGAGCAAAGATAACAATATGTCCAGGTATGTCTGAGGTTACATACACAGCTTAGCCTGGTTGACACCAGACCCTTCTCAGTTGTAACTGAGAGTGGGTCTGGGCAAGCTTCATTCACAGCCCATTTCCAAAGGGGCGTCACCAACGGATGCCGCTCAAATGCCTCTGGGCGCAACTGGATAGTCCTTCAACCAATCAGACCAATGATCCGGGTGACGTAGCAGCGACAGCGGCATCAATGGGTTGCTGCGCTTCGGTGGCCGCCATGTTGAATGTAAACAAAAAGCTGCTTGCTGTCGCTGCGCTATCGTCATTGTGTAAAAGCCCGCCTCAACGATTATGATTGGTGCTTCGATTTGGAGAAATTGGAAATGGGCTTGAATGGGCTCTTGGCCAGACTGACTTGCAGAGCAAATCTCAAATTTGCCGGAAGGCAGGGTTAGCCCCACAATTCTTTGTTACTATTACATAACTTTTCTTCTAGTTATTACAAATTACTACAGACAAAATAAAAAAATATATATATATATACAGTATTTTAACTGCTAATTTCCATTCCTTCTTGTTTACCTTAAAAACTGTATGTTAAAAAATGTAATTTAATTAAATCATGTAAAAGAATTTCACTCTTCTCTCAAATTATTGAAACTGTAGATTAAAAGTTGTAATTTCTGTATTGGTGTTTGATGCTAGTGTTTTTACTCTACAGAGTAATGTAATCTAAAAAGAATGTAATGACAAAATATATATATGGTTATACGGTTATATACAGTTTGGGTTAGGCAACTAAAACATGTGGTGACGATTAGGTTAAGGTCATGATCTCCCAGTCTCCCTAAATGAAAGTTGGAAGCAATACCATATCCATCCACCACCCCGACGTCCAAACACTTACTTTCTGCCTTGCTACATAAAGGGCACACTACTTCCTGCACTGGCACTGAGCATTGGCATTGGACATAATTCATCAGGTGAAGAATTGCTCAATATAAACTTAATTCCCTGGGATACCTGGCACAACAAAAATAGTTAAAATGTTATTTGGAGAAATCAAGTTAAAGCAACATGTTTTTCATGCAGCATAATCTTCTCTCACTTGCATCAAATTACTTTGTGTATTAGATCACACACCTCCCAACAACCATTCATTCACAATCAAGTACATTTGTTAGAAGAACCTAAAAGCAGTTAAATCAAGAAAATAAAACACAAAGGACAAAATCACATGTCAAATAAGTGCTATATTTAAGCATTTTGGGTGTCACGTTTTTTGGGGGTCACTTGGTATGTGATGTCATTTGACAAATGATAAAGACCTCTCAGTTTGACTCACACATAATGGATAGATCTGATCTGCTGACAAATCATCCACTGTCAAAGAGGAATGACACAGTGAGGCACGGAGGACACGAAAGAGGGAGAGGTTGTGACGGAAAGAAAAGAGGGAGAATTTGAAAAAGAAGTAGCCAGAAGGGAAAGAGGGAGGAAGAGAAGAGGAGAGAGAGGAAGTCAGATGGACGGAAGAAAAACAGAGAAGCTAAAAGGCATAAAAAGATAAAAAAGACTCTTTCCTTTTGTTATCTGGGGGAATGCAGAGAATCAAATGCCTGGACATGTGAAATAGTGCAGACCTACACCCTGAGCCGGTTCACCTCCCCTGGAGGAGATATGGAAACAGGGGGAGGAGAAAAAATAAGTAGGGAGGAAAGAAGAGCCAACGGTAATGTGCGAGAAAATATATGTGGATTAACTCTTAGAGAGAAGATGGAGAATAAAATGTGAGATGAATAAAATGGGGGACTTGAGAGTAGGAGGAGGAGGGGTGGAAGATGAGAAGGTTCGGAGGACATCATGCAGCAAGGGGACGAAGAGGGGGGAGTGGAAAGGACAGACGAAAATGAAGGAGGAGGAGGAGAGGGTCATTAAAGAGCTCTAATGACCTGCTGATTGACGAGGGGCCCAAACTCTGACCCCAAATTACTACAGAGCCTGAGAAACAGTCCTCTGTTCTGTGTGTGTGTGTGTGTGTGTGTGTGTGTGTGTGTGTGTGTGTGTGTGTGTGTGTGTGTGTGTGTGTGTGTGTGTGTGTGTGTGTGTGTGTGTGTGTGTGTGCGTGCGTGTGTGTCTTTGTAAAGGTGAAATAGGAATAAGCATTTTCTACCCACACTCAAACTTCTGACACACCCCATAAAATATTTACTGACACACACGGTTTAACAACCACACCAATTGCATTCAAGCAAACAGGATTCAAATGTGCATTCTTCAACGCTTACATGTAGAGAAAACACAGCCTGTGCCAAACAGCAAGGCAACCTGTTACCGCTGAGATTGAACTAAAGTTTGCCAGCTGTCTCCTTTTTATTATTTTTTTGGTAAGCTTGTAAACCATAAGAGTCAATTTGAGAGCATGCCAAAGGCTACCAAATATCAGTGTAACTAATCTACATTCATATCACAGATATTCGTAATCAGGGTAATTAGGGTTATTAGAAGAAGCGTCATACTTGGGATTAAAACCTTTGCCCTAACAAGTCCGTAGTTGTTAGACTCAGCTACTTATTGAAGCAGCTATACTGAATATTTTATATATTAACAATGGATCTACTTGTGTGTGAATGGGGCTGCTTGTAGTGACAACCCCACAGATCAAGCATCACCCATGTTTACAGAGCGTTTTAGCAAATTTCAGCTCATTGTTTGGGTTTTCTGGTCCGCAACTTTACTGTTTTGGTTCACTCTCATCGCTCTTATCAGCGTCATTTTTGGCAGCAGCTGGCAGCTGTTGTCAGCGAAAGAGCTCTGATAAAATGACAGTACGCTAACAACTAGCTAGTGACGGAAATTAAGCATTTAGTAGCTAAAAAAGACATATTTGTTGGTGGAGATCAAAAACGGAACTAAAAGGAATATTGGACTTATGCTGTATTACGACAAAGAAACAGGCTACAAGTCATTTTCAATGGAAGCCGGTGACATGAAGCTACAAACGTGTCGAGGACACATGCAGCCACTGTCTGGCGAAAAGTAAATGTCTGCAGCTGTCCGAGCCAGTCTCCACTGAATCCACTGAAAAGTTTTTACCTGTGTGTCTGCCTGGCATACTCTGTGTGTAGGATGGCCGATAAAACCCGCCAGTCCTCATCAATATAGTGACATGTGTCACATAGCTCTCAGCTGTGATCAACGTCCAGCAGAGAGTCAGGAACTTGGCAGAAGAAAAGAGCTTAAAACGCAACTTGCTACTGCAAACTTAACTACCAGTTAAGAAATAGATTGTATAGAATCCTTTTCTTTTGCAATGCAAAAAACGTGAGCAGAGCTGCAAGCATATCACTCCGCCCAAGTAGTGCTCAGCAGAGCTGCAAGCGTATTACTTCGCCGAAGTAGCACTGCTTCCCTTTCTGAGAATATAGTTCCCAGTTTATATACGGTTAGAAGATGGCTGTGTCTCAAGTGACGTTGTTATTTGTGCACGCTGTCACTATACAAATCACAACATGTAAATAGGAACATGTTGCCGTTATTTTGTCACTTACTTGGAGCAGTAGGCTAGTTGGAGCCGGTTACCTCCAGAATCTGTGCTAGGCTAAGCTAACGGTGGAGCCGTCAGACAGAGTTATGACACGCACGGAGATGAGAAGGGTATGTATCGACTTGTCTAACTGTCGGGGTTACGGTGAGTAAGCTAATGTCTCAATAAGTCGGCGTGTTCCTTTAAGGCTTGTTAAAGGCTTGATCGTAGTGTAGTGTGCATGCATATGTACACTGATAGTGTCCCAAGCATGTTCAACCTCTAATGCATTATGGACATATACAACAGACAAGATGTTTGTTAATTCAGCAGCAGGATGTGCATTGTAGCTTTCTGCATGGCCTTGTGGTATACACATCTACATAATTCATACTTGTTTGTACCTCTCAATCATCAGAACTCTATTTTCTCATTAATAAAAATTGCACATTCATGCTATGTTCTCTATTTTTCTTAAACACACACACACACACACACACACTCACACAAACATGCACACAGGCAAAAAGTAAGATACAGAAGCAGCCAAACAGTTGTAGCTAAATGAATACCAGATGAAGCAGCCATGAGATACTGCAGAAACACATGTTCACACACACACACACACACACACACACACACACACACACACACACACACACACACACGCACACACACACACACACACACAATCCTTAAGCCCATGCTTTATCAGCTCCATTTCTCTATAATCACCGTCCTTCTCTCATGCACACAAAAACAAGTCACGCAGCAGGAGCAGCAGCACTGCTCCTTCATTACAGGGCTGTAACGTTTAGAAATCTGTTTGGGCCTGGTTAACATGCAATAAAACTCTGATTTTCCACTCACCCCTCCCCTCCTTTTTCTCTTCATGAGTAAACAAACAAAGTTGCTCTTGTTGACAGATACAATCCCTCACACTCCTCAATAAATGCCACACACATTCACAGAATGGCAGGATGCATGCAGGATAAAAGGGGTTTATTATTTATGGTTTGTTTGTATTTGTAAAAATGTGGTAATTTATCTGTGTTAACTTTGAATAATGAAAACCAGGTGGAGAATATGTTAAGAACAATCATTAATACAAGAAACTGGTTGACAATTGGACCTTTAAAACCATGATTTCTGTATTACTTTGAGGGACTCTGGTGCATATTATGCTTAATTTCTCCCCATTTTTCTCTTTATTGTCTATTACAGGAAGAATGCTGTGAGCTGCTTTCACTGCAAAAGGACCAAATGTTGATAACACTCTTTATGCAGCACAAAACACAGCAAATCTGAATTCATGTGGAAATAAAATCCAGTTGAAAATTTAGAAAGAATTCAAGAGATCTGTTCTTTTACAAAAGAAACGTTACTTTTTTCAGTCAAAATCCCAAAACGATAAACCTTAAAGATGAAACAAGATGAAACGAACAGCTCGTAGAGAGAGAGAGAGAGAGAGAGAGAAAGAAAGAAAGAGAGAGAGAGAGAGAGAGAGAGAGAGAAAGAGAGAGAGGGCACAAAGAAAACTACAGAGATTGTGAGTGTGTGGTGTGTGTGTGTGTGTACATGTTTGTGTGTGTAATTGATAGGAGAATTTGGCCCAAAGCACAGTATGACCTCATTGCTTGCCCGATTTCTCAGCGTTCACAGTTTTACGCTTAGGATCAGGTTAACATAGAAAGCTAGCGCACACACACACACACACACACACACACACACACACACACACACACACACACACACACACACACACACACACACACACACACACTCTTCACCATTCCACCACATCTTTCAACTGCTTAAGAAAGCTATTTTCTGAAGCTCAGACGAACCACAGGCTAATTTGGGAGTGCACTTCTGCGGCTGTTGACACATAAACACACACACTTCCACACAGAAACTGTAGAAACACGTGGGCCTAAGTGCACCCAGATAACATCTTAAAACAACTATTACTTGTGGTGTATGGTGTGGGATAAGTGGTGAGAAGCGGTGACTGTTACCTAAAACAAACACCAGGCAGAGAAACAACACACAGGATGGAATAGGCAAAAGAGGAAACAAGTGAAGTCTGACACAAGAGGGGGAAGAAGAAGAGGAGGAAGAGGAAGAAGAAGAGGAAGAATAAAAACAAGGAGTGCATTGGGTTGCACGCTTTTTTACTTTGCAACCTCCTCCTTTGTAACACAGAAAAATATGGTCTGGTCTTCAATGTCTCCTTCTAGAAAGCTCTTACTGAGGAAAGGAAGCATCTCCTATCATTATTGATTAATGCAAGACCCCATAACTTACAACTCACCCAACTAGCTTTTGTGAAACCTGATCCAAATTTAGAGCAAAGAAGCAAAACTCAGATTTCACAACAATAATCAGACTCAAACTTTTGTTTTAGTTTAAATATGATGGAAAGCTATGCAGAATAAAACTCATCTCATCTTATTTTAAGTTTTTGCATTTTCATCATCTACTGTAGTGCATTTGTATGCCATGACAGTTTGATAATCCATATGAAAAGGCATCCAAAAGATGCAAACTTCATAATGCAGCCAAATGAGCTGGCTAAAATTAACCATCCTATAGCTCGAGAAAAAACCTAAAAGAAAGAAAGAAAGAAAGAGCCAATCAGTGCTTGGGCCCCTAGAAGGAACATTTTGTTTTCAGTCAATCTTTTCTAAAGGACACAGATGCAAGTAGAAAGGCAAGAACAGTGACAACACACATAAAACAAGAATTACAACAACCTGGAATCTACTCCAGAAACATAAACAAGGGAATTAAAGAGTCTTGAATAAATGAGAGTGAAAAACGAGAGATGGAGGCAGGTAGCCAAAGACCTGCAGGGTTTGAGGGGCCAGGTAATACTCCCTTTGGCTCCAAAGGTAAGAACAGGAAACCCGCATACACAATAATATACACGTACACACACAGTCTGTACTTGTGACCCCCCCCCCCCCCACACACACACACACACACACACACACCACCACCACCGCTTTAGACATGTTTGGGTGTAATTGCTGGTAGATAGCTGGCAGTGTTTGGTAGTGGAGTTTGTGTGTGTACGTGTGGTTTATGTCTGAGTTGTGTGTGTTTCTGTGCATTGTGTGTGTGTGTGTGTGTGTGTGTGTGTGTCTGTGTGTGTGTGTGTGTGTGTGTGTGTGTGTGTGTGTGTGTGTGTGTGTGTGTGTGTGTGTGTGTACACCTTGTAATGCTAAAACATGCAGCTGCAGACATGCTTTTACTGTAAAATGATGTACAAGATGAGTGTAAAGACAAAGGAGAGGACATGTGTTCATCAGTGAGCAAGTATGAGTGAGTGGCAAACTGTCTCTCTTTATCTTTGTCTGAGAAGAAGGTATCAGAGGGTCATTATGTGAGGTCATCCCATCTCGAAAGGCGAGCCAGTTGGACAACTTCCCAGCCTGTAGATTTATGGCAGTGTATTAACGTGAGACTGACAGGAGAAGGTCAGTACAACGTCAAGGGGAGCAACAAATACATTAGCTACAAACATTATGTTAAAAAAAACTCTCCCGTCCATCATGGCTGAATATGTAACAAGTGAGCTTTAGGTTGTGAATCGTTCTAAAAGTACTATGATTTTAGAGGGAAAACAGGAGACCTTGGAGGCAAAGAAGAAGAACTGAGGGGTAGCTACTTCTTCTGCACTGTTTTTTACAGTGTATCAGAAATGTAATGTAAAATATAACAACCAACTTCTGTGGAAGCTACAAATAAATATATGTGTCTCTTCCACTTGTTAGACAGATTTGCCAACATGGTTACCATCATGTTCTAGGTGTGTAATAGCCTACACAAAAATGAGTAGGGAAACTAGATCAACATAGACCTACTGAGTCTCTTGAACTTGAGATATTTAAGATCGTATACAGATAACACAGATACAGAGACAGCGAGGAAGAGGCACTAATAGCGTTTTTCATAAGTCTTACATTGAAAACAGTTTTCTCCCTTTTCTTACATAGTTTATTGGCCTTGCATTTACTTAAAATCTGTTTTTGCCACCTTATGGATCTTTTTGTAAATTGCTTCCAGAGAGTTTGACAAACCTTTTAAAAACATGGATAACCTAATTAAGATTGTCAGCACTGTCAAGAACATAACTCTCTATAGCCCCTTGTCTCATTCTATAATATAGTCCTTAAATAGTTGATCATAGAATGCAGTGGTTTTGACACATCTTTGTTTCCAACGTGACATCATGACTATGCGTAAACAACATACACGCCACTTTCCTAAAGCCAAGTGGCGTGTTATCTGTACGCATTTTGAGCTATCCGCGTGTATGTCTACGCTGTATACAGCGGATGTAAACATACACGCCACTTGCCGTGTTGTTGCCACGTGGCGTGTTACCCAACCAGCCAGAGAACTAATCACTCAACAAAATCCCGACTGTTCACTGTTCTGGCTCCCAAATGGTGGAACGAGCTCCCCACCGAGATCAGGATGGCCGAAAGCCTACATACATTCCGTCGAAGGCTAAAAACACATCTCTTCCGACTACACCTCGGATGATATAAAAAAATTCCTGACGCTTTCATATGTCTCTTTGTAGCTTTACTTATTTGAAGCTAATGTACTTGCACTTACTACTTGTTGTCTGGAGTTTGTACCTTCACAGTTGAAAGCACTTAATTGTAAGTCGCTTTGGATAAAAGCGTCAGCTAAATGACATGTAATGTAATGTAATGTAAGTCAATGGAGGCCAAACAGCATGGAAAAACATGCTTAAAAACCAAGTATGCGTCTTGATAACACGCCAATAATGCCATACGAATTGGCGTGTCCTACATACGCCATTTCATGAGATCAGTCTGTTGTTTCTGTTGCAAGCATGAAATACTCATGTGATTCAGGTCTCAGAGCCCAGGGATTATTGTAGCAGCCTTTATGACCCTTAATCAAATCACTACTTTATTCCATTTTGGAACACAAACTTATAGAAATAAAAAAGACAGAAGAAAAACGTGTACATTTTAAAAACAAACCGGGAGAAAGTTTAAAACCAAGAGAAAATTTAAAGAGAAAGACAGAATCAAGAGACAAACATCCCAAACAAGAGAGAGATTTTATGGCTCAGACACAGCTGGTAATACAGTACATTTTCTCTCTGTGGGTAAAGAGAAGGTAGGAGGCCTCCTTCCCTCTCCACTAATCACACTTAATGATTCAAATGGGCCTAAGACATACCTTTCAAATCAAATCCACTTATAACCACACACAAACGCACGCACACACGCACACACACACACGGACAGACACACACACACACACACACACACACACAGCCAAACAAAGACACAAAGACACACACACACACCAACTTGTCTGGGAGCACAGCGAGTGATTATTATAGAGAGGACATATCTGAAGAAGTGTGTTTGCCTGGATGTTTCCTATCCATCAGCAAACCCCTAACTAGCTATGCAGTGCCACAGCTAATTGCTCCTAATGACCTCATAGGCGCACACACACACACACACAGAAAAAGTAAAAAAAAAATGCTACACACACATTTACAAGTGGCACATGTAAAGGAAAAATAAGTTGAGCCAACTGGTGACCATAAAACACTGGCCTGTCAAAGTGTGTGTGTGTGTGTGTGTGTGTGTGTGTGTGTGTGTGTGTGTGTGTGTGTGTGTGTGTGTGTGTGTGTGTGTGTGTCTGTGTTGTGTGTACTAAGTAAAAAAAAAACTACAGCTACATCAGGCTCCTATAGAGGCATTTCCTGAAGCCTCTACGTAGCAACAGATATCCTCTTTCACCCCCACCCCCAAACACACACACATTCAGAAACACAGAAGCGGTAGGCTTAGCCCTTGCAAGCTTCAAAGTAATTTGCCGTAGGATAAAATAAAGCTTTACTTTTCATATTTCAAAGAATTACTATGTAAGTACAGAAAGTGTGTCAATGTGATCTAAGAGGGTTTCAGAAGGTAAGCAGACAAAGGCAGTGTTTGTTTCTTAAAACATTTTACAGCAAATTGTGAGAGAGAACAAGCTAATTCAACCAGAGAAAAACTCACTGTACTGTTACTACACCATTAACATTAAAGGAACTCCCCTACAGAGGGAACTGGGTCCAAATGAGTGTGAAAAGTTATTTGGAAGCACTTACAAGCACATCAGGCTTGAACTTGTGCACAATTAAACATGAAGGTGCCTTCATGAACAAACACATATTTAATAAAGTACATTATACAAACTATCACACACCAGCCAAAGAGCTGTAAAGTTATTCTCATAAACCATAACATTATGAAGTTAATAATCAGTAAAACTAAAGGCATGCTCTCACAGAAAAGTGCATGTGATAGTTTTTATGCCTAGAAACAAAGAATTTATTTCCCCTAAACAACCCCATGCCCACCCAAACACACACTCATGCATGCACACTCATTGAGAACAGCACTCCTGCTTCTGGGTGGCTATACACACTGTGCACTGACATCTACGGCTTTCTTTCTCTCTATCACTAATAACTTCATTATGGATTTTTGTGGTTGTAAATAGTAGGTGGTGTTTCTACAAAACAGGCCTCCAGGAAAATATAAACACCTTTAAAAAGTAATATAATGGTTGGATGGCATTATTTTCATTCCTGGTGCAACATGCTGGAACACATTTTACCATTTTGGATAAACTGTTTATTACATGAGTGTTTTTAAAAAATGTCTAAAATATTTTCATCTTGTAAAACCCCTTGGAGAGGCCATCTACCTTCAGCTTCAACACAGTCACTTAATAGTTGAGTACCAGCCTTGAATAGACAGATTCATGGGACTAAACTGACACGTATATAAATCAAGACATGGCGTATCAGATACATTCTTACAATTAACAATACCTTGTTCCATTTAATCAGCTTGTTTTTTTGGGTGTGGAGTTCCTTTGGAAGCTCAGCCTATGGCTGATCTACGTTATGGGAACCAGGCACATGAAAAACACACATGCGCGCACACACACACATACATCTCCTTGTCTCGAGTTGAGAATCACAGGCCGTCTGCCAAATTGCAGTCAGACAAAATGGCTACAGCCTTTCTAAATACACTGTGGTCTGTGGTAGCGGTAGCACTCAGTTAGACAAACAAACACACCAGCCCACAATCACTACCACGCTCAAATAGTGTGTGTGTGTGTGTGTGTGTGTGTGTGTGTGTGTGTGTGTGTGTGTGTGTGTGTGTGTGTGTGTGTGTGTGTGTGTGTGTGTGTGTGTGTGTGTGTGTGTGTGTGTGTGCCTAACCAAATATACATCCCCGTATGTATTCACGCACCTCAGTATTTGTACAGTATTAATGCATAAGCATGTGTCAATGTTTCTGTGTGTGTGCAAAAGTGTGAATGTGTTCAGTCTTAACTCTCAGAGCCAAAACTATTTCGCTGCCAGGATGGAAAGAAAAGAGAAAAAGGAGAGGGAAAATAATAGCTGTTCACAGTTTAAAAAAACAAACTATTCCAATAAATTTGCCCTCCTCCTCATCTGCCGCCCCTTTTTTCTTGTTCCGAGCTGCTTTTATGGGTGAAATTAGTCGTCCCCAACCCCCTGACAGCACAATAAAAAACTCTGCCAGGTACATACACTTATACTAGGCCTTGGAGAGCGGAGAAGAGAGAGAAAAAACAGAGATGGAGCGAGAAAGTGGGCCACAGGAAGACAAAGACAAAAAGAAAGAATTAGGAAAAAGAAAGAACAGGAATAATAAGAGAAGAGTGAGAAATAAGCAAATGGGTTGGGGTGGTAATGAAAATGTGAGAGGTGAAAATATAAAATATGCAGAGACAAGAAAGAAAAAGAAGAAAAGGAACAAAAGGAGAGTAAAATTGTGAGAAAAAGAAGAGAGGAAGAATGATAGGGCATAGAGGAAAGCTAAAGAAAGGCAATAAGTTGTGAGGAGAGAAACAGCACAGGAATGACTTTTACATCTGTGGCCAAAAATCCCTCTGGACGTTTTCACACACAAACACACGTACGCACACACATAAATTCATCCTTGACCGTCTTCTGAGAGTTTTTAAACTGAAAACTTTACATCCTGAAATGCACATAGTTGAAAAAAGCTTTTTCCCCTTGGAAGGAAAAGGAGGGATGTGGAAAAAAAATTAAATTTAGGGGGGCTGCTAACAGCAGCCAGGAAAACAAGATGATGACTTGCCACTAGTGACCTCATTAGGGTCAAGGGTCACACACCCTGAGAAAAAATGCAAGAGAAATAATAGAGAAAGATGGGGGAGGGAGGGTCAATGGGACAATAATAATTCCTGACTTGTCACTACATACGAGACACATGATAGAAACATTTTGCACAGCTTTAATGTGTAAACTGTAAAGATGTGTTTTTATACACGTTTAAATATTTCAACCAGATATTTTTATCATGGAAATAAGCTGGCACACATCTTGACATATGCATCATAATAACTTCTTTACGCAAGTTAACATCATGTCCTCATCATGCGTCAGAGACTGCTTATTTTCTTAAACCGTTATGCAGCTACCTAAAATGGAAAAAGTATGTTCAAGATGATGGGTTGGAGGATAAAATACCAAACTCTTTTCCAGATTCAGGGCAATATCATGAATTATTGGATCCTATTTGCTCACATTTCTTTTCATTCCACTTGAGATACAAGTTCTGTAAATTAGTTCTGTAAATGTTGTCCAGTCATCTAAAAGTCCTTTGCACCTGTGTAAAGTTCCTGTAAAAAGATAAAATGTTTGCAATCAATTGAAGGAAATGCCGGTAGGAGTCAACAGCGCTATAAACCATGTCTGTGAAAAATGCCTCGTAACTAGAGATGCACCGATTGACCGGCTGGTGATCGAAATTTGCCGATTTTCACGTGATCGGCCATGACCAGCAACCGGCCAGTCACTATGACATATGCCGATTTTATGCCGGTCAAATGCACTCGGGCGCCGCATGATTAACATCGCTATGTGTAAAATGAGTAGTGACGTTAAATCTTCTGTTTCAGGTAACGGCACCCTAGGGTACCGTCTATTTGCTGGATTGTTCCGAGGTAACTGTCGGTAGTTAACGTTAGCAGATAAGCCCGTTGACAGCAACAGTAGTGTAGACACATAAAGCAAACTTGCTAAAAAAGGAACTACACGCTGTTTTCAGGTAACGTTACTGTTGACGTTCAAACAGGCCTGTTTGTGTGTTTTGAGAAATATCTTTATACTGCTAGGCTATATTTATTATTATTATTTATTTTATTTGTTATTTATATATTATTGTACTGCCATTACCTTTTTTTCCCCTGTTTTCATACATACAGAAGTTTAGTTTGCTAAATATATCACTTTTTTTAGTTGAATATTGGATGTGAAAAGAAAGAAATGGTTCTTCCATAACAATGCACTTTAGATGTGTGTGGATTTCCCACACCAGGAGTAATTTATATAGTTCTATTTTATAGTGATCGATTATCTGTTCAAAAAATTTTCTATGTTCTATGCAAAATGTCAAATGTTCTATTAAAGAAAAGATAGAAAATAAATATTCGTGTGTGCTGTAAAGTGGTTAGAAAAAATGAAATCGGAAATTGGCTAAAATTGGTATCGGCAGGTCAAACTCAACGAAAAATCAGATATCGGAATCAGCCTAGAAAATTGTAATCGGTGCATCTCTACTCATAACACATTCCATTGAGCCTTCTCACTGTCATGCATGGGGAAAAAAGTTAAAAGTTTGTTAGTTGATAAACCATACAATGCCTTTTAAAGAACAGCGTGCAAATACAACCCAACAGTGTCGCACCCATGCTGTCTCACATCATCATCCTGCAGCTCACAGCACAGTGAATACACAGCGCTCTATCTTTTCTGCAGTCAAACAGACAAGGACAAGTGTAATTGTGGCTTGCGGTTTGGCAGAGCATTCAAACGGAAAAGCGGCTTGTCCACATCTCTGTCTGTGTGTCAGCAAGGTCCATTTGTCTTCCAGTGCACGTGCGTGCGTTCGTGCGTGCGTGTGTGCGTGCGTGTGTCTGTCTGTCTGTCTGTGTGTGTGTGTGTGTGTGTGTGTGTGTGTGTGTGTGTCTGTGTGTGTGTGTGTGTATATAGGTTATGTCTGTAAAACGCTGTCTGTGGTAAATCTAGCAGTCGTGAGACAAAGATGGGACACATGGACACATAAACATGACCCCCCTCCCCCACAGACACACACACACACACACACACACACACACACACACACACACACACACACACACACACACTTAGCCAAAGTCAAACCACAATTGGGCTGAGCGGGCCTGGTATGATGAGAATGCTACGGCGGGCGCCCACTGCTGCAACAAACATGAATAAGTCATTTGTATAAAGTATTTTCCCAGCACACACTCACACACCATATGCTGGATGACGTATGACTGTAAACCCTCATCGGGTATCAAAACTAAACACCCCCCTAAGCTTATACTGTACACATAGTCATTACACGCTCAGACAGGCATATTAACCAAAAACAAACAACAGACACACACATCACTCTGAAACGCTATTATAAAGATCTAGTATTTAAACTTTATCATCTAAGTCAAGTGTGTGTGTGTGTGTGTGTGTGTGTGTGTGTGTGTGTGTGTGTGTGTGTGTGTGTGTGTAATGCATGTTGTTTTGAGGTTATTCTTATCCAGACTCTTTGAATGAGCGGCAAGAAAACAGGAATCTGACTTTTGAATGAAAAGTGTTTGTGTGTGTATGTGAGAGCAGTAAACTGAGGCTGGGAGCTGAGTCCACCAGACAGACGTGCGTCTGTGTCTGTGTGTGTCTCTCTCTGCGTGTGTGTGTGTGTGTGTGTGTGTGTGTGTGTGTGTGTGTGTGTGTGTGTGTGTGTGTGTGTGTGTGTGTGTGTGTGTGTGTGTGTGTGTGTGTGTGTGTGTGTGTGTGTGTGTGTGTCTGTGTCTGTGTGTATGTGTGTCTGTGTGTATGGCAAGCCCTTTGTGACCTGTTGCCTTTTGGGAAAGTGTTTTTTCAGAAGTGTTTGAAATGTTCCTTATTTTTATAATGAAAATAGTAACTTTGGTTAACCAAAGTTGCCAGAGGGCAAAATGCTACCTCAGTACACTGTATACACACACACACACACATCGGGTAAATTTGACATTTACAATAAAGTACAAAGGTTATCTAGTGAACATAAACAACCACCCTGATGGAAAAAAAAAATTTTAACACCCACTTTAAATATTTGGACTCTCTTGCGGTTTTATGTTTCTACTCACAGTATTTCTCTCTCTCTCTCTCTCTCACACACACACACACACACACACACACACACACACACACACACACACACACACACACACACACACACACACACACACACACACACACACACACACACACACACACACACACACACACACACACACACAGTAAGTGATTAAGATACAGGACACCATGCAGGCTGCTAGTCCAGTTCTCAGGAGCACCACACAGCTCATGCTACTGGGCTCTGCAGGCTTGTCTGGGCTGGCATGACCTGAGGTGCTGAATGTGAACACTAACCTGCTTAATTGTTAATGCACCACACTCGTGACTTTTGTATAATTCCTGGTCATATTATAATCACGTCCTTCTGCAACTAATATCATGTGATTCTACTTTGTAGATAACAAATACACTTATACATCATGTTGTACTTGGCTCAGGAGTTCCTTCCACAAGGAATAACAAACTCCATGTATACATTTTTAATACATTATGTTTATTGCAGGGAACATTACCTAAACTAGGAAACACTTCAACACTTGTGAATGAGGTACAAAATGATTTATAGAGAATAGTTTAAGTGCAAACTTAGACTCCACAGCACTGGAGTCTGGAGCAGATCTTGGCAGTGTGCCCTGCAGGAGGGCATCTCAGCCTGCCTAAGCATACAAACAAACACTTATTAAACCAGATGTTTCAGCCCTATTCAGTGATGGCCTTGTCCTCCTGATAGCCCTGTGATGGTGCATCTCTTGCTTTTAAGGAGTGACACATTTCGAAGATAAAACAACATTAAAACACTAATGCCCCAGTGGATAAAGTAATTCCACAAATGTAATTTTGCAATAATGGTTGATAAGGAAAACATGAAATGGGGGACAAGATGGAAGCTACTTTTAAAAGCTATTTCTTAAACCTTCTTTGAGTGTTGCCACATGGGGCATAGCTTACTTTATGTTGATTTAATAAGTTTGTCTAACAAGTTGGATTTTTTTTTTATAGAATGGCACAGCATATCTAAATATCACCCATTCCAAAAGCATTATATTAATCTATTAGCTACAGATAGGCCACAGACTTGTCCTCTTTGTGGTCAGAAATTAACTGAGTATGGGTGCATGGGTAGCTGACCTGAAAAAAATGAACTGAGTATATTACTACAGAGATAACCTTTTGTGTGTATGTGTGTATGTGTGTATGTTCTTTGAGTGTTGGTCTGTAATCCCACAGCAGGGTCAGTGTTTACTTTTCCTCTGGAGACATGAGTTCTATTTTAGGGAGTGGAGCAACAAGACGAGGAAGAGACAGGTGCCAAGGAAGTCAGCACAGAGGTCTATGAATAACAAACCGAAGGAGAAACGGATGATGGCGTGTTTACAGTAGAAAGCAGCTCACTAGAGAGAGAACACAACTAGGAAAACAATGATTCACTTTTGACTCTTTCAAGGTTATGGTTACTCGTTCAGTCAAGCCACATAAAGATTTGATAAGTATCTTCCTTTGCTTTATCCTTTTGTCTCTCTGTGAGTGTGCAGTCCCACCTCTTTCCAACTTTACATTGCTAAAGTAGTCTCTCCCTCTTTTCCCCACCTCTCTTCTCTATGCACAGTAAATCATTATGTCTTTCTCTCTCTCTTTACAGCTGCATGTTGGATGCCGGCCCGTCACTTTAACACAGCAGTTGATAGAACATTTTCACTTCATTGTCAGAAAACGCACAGGCATATACACGTTCTTATCACTTCCTCAATCCATTTTGCCAGGATTTACAAAACGTCAATATTCAAGTCAAAAACAACACATGCATGAACACACACACACCTAATAACATGCATAATGTGTATGAATGTGTGACCTTAACATTCTCATCGGATGATGTGGTCCTGCAGACTCCATGGAGGAATTACGTTCCAAGGACATATACGCAAATACACACATACACACACGCATGCTAGAGCGGTTCCCAGAAGTTGTCGGTCAAGTGGTAATCCTACTAGTCAATTATACATGCTTTCATGAAAAGGTTCGGTATTTCGGCTTTGTGCGATGTACATGAAAACATGGATCATGGAAACACACTTAGTTAAATATGCACACTGTAACAGCCACTCAGACCTGCCAGAAAATCTCACACTATAAAAAAGTATCAAATTGTCAAATCGTAGCACATCTACTGTACATTTGCATCTCTGCTACTCTAAAAACAAATTGGAAGTACAGATTGGGTAAATGGGGAAATGTTTTTTCAATAATTTCTTTGTCAAACAAATGTTTGATGAGGAATTTCACTAATCGCTCTCAGGCAACACTGAAGGCTCCACAATAATTCACCGCAGAACCAAATCCACACTGCATTAGTGCCTATAAAAGGCATGTATTCTTATATTTCATACACTTCAGACACACAGTGAATGCATGCACATCCACTGACAGGCAAGTGCAGCAGGAGATAAATCACTTGGTGAGCAGGGCTACAGAGATCCATATTATGTGGTTACTTAGTTTCAGCACATTAATAAAACCTGTCCCAGTCACCAGTCAGAGGAGAGGAGATGCAGCTGTGTCTGCAGAAGGTCAGGAGGAGGAGGAAAACTACTCCCTATGGGTATAAATATGTGTGTGTGTGTGTGTGTGTGTGTGTGTGTGTCTGTATGTATGCTAACTTTATCGTAATTAAGCTTTTACATGATATATTTCCCTTCTGGCTAATTCTGAATAATGACTACAAAAAAAAAACACAGTTTGAGCACAAAGAACACATTCAGCAGCCCCAACGGCTACCTAATTAGTTTGCCCATGCAGCCTACTTAGTTGACCTCTGTGCTGATATGCTCCGCTCAGATATGTTTTTTTTCATCCATTTAAACCTTGCTGTCCTGACATTTCCATAATCACAGGAAGCTGCCTTCAGCTGGCGGTGCAGATGTTCGATGGATGGGACATGATTTTATTTTGCTATTTAACTTCTGTGATGCAAATTCTCACCCACGCAGCCACATACAGCAATGGGGACAATTTCTTCGAGGCGAGCACGTCTGTCCGCTTCCCAACTGGACCGCTTCCACCTGCTCATCAGATTTCTGGGAAAAGCTCATCAGCTGCCCTAGGGGAGAGGGGAGTCTGCCGTTACAGACGAGCAGGGTTACAGGGGTTAACTTTCCAACAAGAGGCCGATTTACAGCCACGGACAGGAACCATCTATCAGCACTCTGTTGCCTGTCACCAAACAGGCCAGATCGAGCTGCCTTGGGCCAAAGTCACCGCTCAATAAAGTGCCTTATAGAATTAAAAGTGAATAGACGATACACTTCCTTGTGCATGGTAGTATCCTGCCAATGATGTTCATCTCATTATGCTGAAGTTAATAAAGACATTTTTATGTGGGATATTCTCCATGCAGACAAGCCATTTTTGGAGATTTATTTTCATTAGCCTGTGGTTAAAAAAAAAGACAAAGACTGAGTGTCAAGACATCAAGATGTTCCTTAAAAAGGGCCTCTATCTGAGACCATACATAAATGTGCTTTTATAATGTGTAAGTGTTGTACAATCCCAAGCAAACAAGCAAATAAAATAAAAACAAGTAGTCCAGATGATTTTTATTATCCACTGTCCAGTATTTAGTGCACATTATGAACTACTATCCACTGTCCGTGGTTGAGAAAGAGAGAGTGAGAGACAAAAGCAAAAACGCAATCAGAGCAAGGTCTTAACTCAACAGGAAGGCTTTTCTCTGTGATTCTTTGTGGTATCATGACAGAGGATTAGGCCTTAATTTGGTAATTTAATGGTAATCAGTGTTGTAATGTAACAAAGTACAAAGACTTTGTTACTATACTTAAGTAGTCATTTTCACGTATGTGTAGTTTACGTCGTTAAATATATTCCTGGAAACATTTACTTTTGGTCCACTACATTTCCTAAATAAAATGTATACTTTTACTCAGATACATTTGCCCTATGCATCTTCGCACCCTAACCCTCCATTCCAGTTGGTAACGTAAAACCTGTTTGTTGCCAAGCGCCAAACCATAGGCCAAAACTAAAGAAGAAGAGGAGGAATCAGAATAACTGATAGCGTCATGGAAGCACCTGCTACAGGCTCTGCCGCCAACGTAACAGACGACAGTGGTGAATGGGGTGGTGATGAAGATAACGTTACACACCTGTGGCCGTATTTGCAAGAAATGTATTTGTACGTTTCTGTTTTTCTTTGTTAATGTAAATGTCTTTGAATTTTATGTTGTCGAAATCCTGAATATTATGCTTTACTGCAGTATAAGGAAGCCAAGATAAAGTTCATAATCAAAGTTTTTATTTACTTTTACTTCTAATAATTAAGTACATTTAATATCAGAACATGTCTTTTGTTACTTAAGTACAGGAAATATCAGATACCTTATGACTTTTACTCAAGTAATATTCTAAAAGGTGACTTTAACTTCTACAAAAGTAATTTTCTGGTAAGATACTTGTACTTTTACTAAAGTATTGCTTTCAAGTACTTCATACAAGGCGATGGTAATGCAATGAAAAAGGTGATAACTACAGTTTTAAAACATAAAAGAGCCATGCAGTTGCACTGGTTGACATGTTACTTCCTTACAATGAACATGACCCCTGTACTTTTCTGAAAAGAAACTCTGCATTAAGAGTCTTTTCCTGGGTTTTGTTCAGAACAAAATATAAAATAATGCAGACTACATCAGTTATAGTAACTTATATTAATCCATCTTAAAGCGTAAAATGCAACCTTTTTGTGAATGTACCCAAATCAAACTTTCGTTTAAAAGCATGATTAGGACAGAAGTGCCACTTTTAAGATTTACACAAACTCTTTTTGACTGGCGAGATGGCAGCGACCGGAAAAACCAACAGCTACAGTGAGTTGTTAAAACCTTTCTTTTTAGTAAACTCTGTGTACACAAACAATGTTCTCAATGCTCGAGCTCATGTGTAGAGCCCCTGGTGATACTTGGAGCAAAGTTTCATGTTGTGTCGAGTCTTCTTAGTGTTTTAAAAATAGTGATTTAGATGCGATCATTGTAGTGTCCCTAGCTCTCCCATTCAAAAGGCCATTTGACCGAAAAACGAGAATACGGTCAATCTTAAAAGTGCCGCTTCCGTCCTAATTATGCTTTTAAACAAAAGTTTGACTTGGGTATATTTTGGTGCAAGTTACGCTTTAAGCAATAAACTTGTTATCACTTTTAAAATTGACTTGTCGCACATCTTGATATTCTGGAAAAATGTCTAGGTGGGGAAACTATTAGAATACTAACAATCCCACACAGTGATACTATAGTGACTATTGAATTTCACATCAAACCCTATGACTGTTGGTGGAGCTAATTCTGGTAAATACAGGCGTTAGTAATAGGTTCACGGATGACACATTGCTGCCAAAGTCTAAAATATGTGTTAACGAGTTCAAAAATGAATAAATGGTACACTTAATAGCAAAAGTTCATGAAAGGCTAAATAAGGGTAATGGACTGGAAATGCCAGAGGTGCTGCCTGGTATGTTTAAAGTTGAAGCAATGTATAGAACAGGGCATAAGCATTTATGATGAAATGGATTTACTGTTACAATAAAAATGAATAGACTTAAGTAGAGACAGTGATCCAATGAGAGAACTTTTTTTTAAAGCATTTTACAAGCTGAACAACCAGGCTTACTTTGGTAGAGTAGGGTATCACTTTCTGGGCCCTAACCTTTAAGGTCATGTAATTGCTATTGTTACATTTGTAAAAAAGAAATTACGGGAAATGGAAAAAAGAAATTGTGTGAGGGCAAAAAAAAGGTCAAAAATAGAGCCCCAGAATGGATAGTAGAAGAATGTCTTACTTGCAGTTTATAATTTGGACTCTGCAAGCTGCAAAACTACAGTTAGAAAGAGAAGAGGAGCAGATGACTGGCCCTGATCTTACGTGATTACCTGTTCACTGACTGCTTTAAAAAGGCAGGGTGGGGGTGGCAGTGAGAGAGGTCTGAGATGGTGTGAGAGTGGGAGAGTAATGAGTGTGTGCGGATACTCTACAGCAGGGTAATGTGAGCCTGCAGTCCCAGAGGGGACAGATCACCTGTAGACCCCCCCCCACACACACACACACACACACACACACACACACACACACTCTTTACTATCAAACTCTCCCAACCCCTCTCCCTAATGACATAAGCACCTACTCCCACACATGCTGCGTCACCACCAAACACCTGCATTCACATACACAGAAGCTTAAAAATACCAAATTCATGGAAATAAAACCACACAGCTTCAGACACACATTTCCTGCATGGAGAATATTTGCACACTTACACCATTCCAAGGAGTTGGCAGCCCTATTAATACCACACTTCAAGGACTAAGGGATTGGGCATCGAGCCATAAGATGCTATCTGGTGACTGATACACACTTGTGTCTCTCTTTCTGTCCTCGGGGTACTGCCTTTCACTCTGCCTGCCAAGCTGAAAGGTTAGACTGGTTACATTCCCACAGTAAGACCAAGTTGGCCTTAAACTTACAATATGTAATATTCTGCTGCTAGGGGTCTCAATAGGGGTCTCTCAATCGAAACACTGACATTTTGATGATGTTGTGAAGTTGTGCGGGATCATGGGAGTTGTCTTCATTGGTAAACCATGACCATTGCTGATGGAAATGTATCTGTTCACGGACGAGTTAAAAGTTATATACACATTACGTTTAGTAACGTTTATTCAGGTCATCTCACTAATGAAATAGCCGCAGTGTTTCCCACTTATTTATTTAGTTAGTTAGATTCTATTTGTGGTGGTAGCTGACTGGTTAGCGAGCAAGCAAGCTAACACTGGCCAGATAAAACCACTATATCACAATATGTTAATAATTTTTTTTAGGTAGCTAAAATACATTTTGCTGTTGCCCCCATCCACAGCAGTACATAGCTTAGCTTCCGTGTCGGGACTTCTGCTTGATCTCCAAACTGGGGGCGTGCCGACCGCCGTCTGGTGTAGGTAATACACTGACTATGGTACCTCATACAACCCCACTTCAAAAAACCTGAACTATCCCTTTAAGCCAAAGTTAAACGGGAGAATCTTTATGTGGCTAAAGCAATTTTTTTATTATTATTTTATTAAACAAATGAACAAACAAAATGAATTTGTGATATTAAATAGTCATAGCACTGCCAAAAAACATCAAAAGTTAGTTCCAAAATCCACATTAATTTTGAACAGCAGGTATTAAATCATTAAGGACAGATGCAGTCCCTTACCATATCAGTACTGTAGCTGATTTTAGCATCACTGTGTATTACAGCTGTCGGCTCAAGTTAGACTGCATTATTAATAATCATAAATCAATGCATCAACATTTCAACACAGACTTATTTCAGGATTGACTGATGTTTCAATCCTAAAACAAAACAAATATTTCTTTAACTTCTAACAAAAGTGGCAGTGATGCAGAGTAGGGATTAGCGAAGTTAAGACTGTGGGGAAGTTTGATCCAAGACCAGCCAGGGCACATGCCCTTCCAAAGGCAGGGCTCTTAAGCATTAAACCATCAACATCTTAGCAAGGGTGGGTAATTTGGGAAGGAAAACCACACCAGTGAGTCCTTTCTGTTGGCATCAACATGATAAAAGAATCACATGAATGCTGTGTTGGAGGAAACTGTGTGGCATAGATAATTAGAAAGCCCTGACTATTTTTTTTTTTTTTTTTGGCCTACAGCAGTGGAAATCAGCCTTAGTGGACTGCAAAACAAAGTCTCACACAGACGTCATGCTGCATGTCCTGTTACATTTTACGATCTAGTCAGCAAGAAAGCGTCAGCCCTCTATGCTCTAACAAAACCCTACAGAGGTTGCGCAATAATGACGAAAAGAACATCCGCCATTACACCGGCTTTTGCTTTTTCACGTCAATTTGGCTCTGTGACTACCTCCACTGCTAGTTTAGGCTGCATTCACACTGACTCTGGCGTTGCAGCGATTAGCACAGGATTGCACGGTCGTGTTTAAAGGCCGTTTTATGCTTGTGCGCAGGCTCCACGCAGAGCTTTCGCTGTAGCCTACCTAAGTGGCATGGTGTTTACACTTGTGCGCTGGTGTGTGGGTCGAGCCGGCATGTGTGTGTGTGTGGGGGGAGTGTGTGGTAGAGGGAGAAGTGAGAGAGTGACGGTGATTACCTTCGGAGCGAGTAGCGACTCTAGAGTCATAGTGAGAGAAACAAAGTGTCTCCCCTGTGCTTTCTGACAAAGGTGAGACATATTTAGCAGGAAAAGTTCACCCTCTCCTTGATTTCATGTTGTTTATAGAGAAGGAGAACCAGGAAATGAGTCGGGGGAAATGCAACGCTACCAAGCCACGACGTGCGTCGCCGCGACGTGTAGTTACATTTTTCAAGAGGTGCACGTCAGGCTACGGCGTAGGGTCCGGTGTAGATGCAGAGGGGTCTGCTGGGGTACGCAGTTGATTCTACGCAGAAGCATAAAGCGGCCTTAAGTGGCCCATTTGTGTCTCTATTGTGTTCCCCACTTCACTGTGTTTTGTCTGATTGGCCACCGCAGCGTAATGTCGGGTTGAATCTGTTTCAACTTTTCGCCACAGGATGCTTTTTTCCGGCATCCCCTGCGATCCCCACCGCTGCAGCCTACAGCACACCACCCATATTTAAATAAATGTGAGGACTGTTGTTTTCGCTGCAACGCCTGACTTGGTGTAAATGCAGCCTTAACGGCGTAACTGTCCCCCCATTCTGTGTCTGTACTTTTTATACAGAACAGCGAGGCGGAATAACGACGCAACATTCCCGCCTTGTGTAAAAGGGGCTCATAGATAGATCCATAAAAATATGTAGAACAGTTTCAAAATACTGCACACATTTACATATTGTCATTGTAGTTGGTCCAATTGCTGCCATCACTGACATGCACAGTTGACATTCCTAAACTATCCTAAACTTCCCACTTCCCACTATCCACACCATGTTTTTAATACATTTTGATTAAATGTTTACTGTGTCCAGCGCCCACCTCTGCAGCCTGCAACCACTGTTTTGAATACAGTCACCATCAATTAACTAATCAGCATACTGTAAATGTGTATGTACTGCTTGCACTAACTTGAATTTCCTCCTGCAGCTGATTGCTGTTTTGGTCAAAAACAGAGTTGTGCATAGAAGTAGAATGGCCAGAAAATAAACTCCTTGTGGATTCATAACCAGCTTAAATCAGCTTTATTCTTATCTTTTAAGACATGTACACATCTGACCTGTGACCTTAGATGTACCATAAATGTACAAACGGTTTTAAGTCCCCTCTTTCTCTGCTTACCTTAGCTACCTTAGGCCTACTTAGTTAAACGTCAATTTTAATGGCCTGTTTGATTATTAACTCAGTGGTTTTATGGCTTAAAGGCTAACTATGGTCATTATCCACTCAGTGTGATGGTCATTAGTCTGTCAATTCCAACACGTTGTCTGCTCACCCCTGCTATTCACACTCTACTGTGAAAGTAAACAGAGGTGACGGAGTGTGCTGGTGGATCGGGCTGATAATGTGCTGCTGCAGATCCCTACCTCACCCTCCTTTATCTCTCCGTTTGCCTGACTCTTCTTCTCTGTATCCACTGTTAAAATGAACTGCCTCAATTAATTGACTTGCGAAAGTGTGTAAAAGTGGATAAAGTATCACTGGTAATTTTTTTTTTTTTCTCTTGGCTCAAATTGAGATTGAGCTGCGATTTGTTTGTGTTGTATTTCATGTTCCCATCCATTCACTTCTTTCTTTTGCATGCACACACACACACACACACACACACACACACACACACACACACACACACACACACACACACACACACACACACACACACACACACACACACACACACAAACACACACACACACACACACACACACACACACACACACACACACACACACACACACACACACACACACACACACACACACAAACACACACACACACACACCGCCCCTGATAGCCATCAGCTCCAGGGCACACTCTATTGTTTCAGCTCAGTGCTAATTACTTCAGTTCTTGACCCCAGGTTCAGTCAAAGAGCAGCAGAGGGGGATGGTGTGTGTGTGTGTGCAGAGAGAAGAGTGTGTGTGTGCTGGGGGTCGGGGGTGGAGAGGTCATTGCTGCTGCCAATCAATTGTCACACCGGATTCACCTAATCATCACAGTATAATCCAAGAGGGAAAATGCAGCAGCACGAGACCAGCCAACCAGACTGCTCCTGATGTTTTCATGTTTTAAGCCTTCTTGTGATGTGAGTCTCTTATCAACAGCAACTCCCTAGAAATACCTGACACAAACATGCCAGGTGAAGAAATAAGAGCTAAGGAAAGGATTAGTACCGATGGACAAAATTTGTTTCTCTGCAAGCCTGCTCATTTTTCTTGTCTGCCTACAAATCCCTATGTATTGGTTCCTCGTGTTTCTCTGCGTTGCAGAAGAAGATAAATGGGTTTGAGATAAAAAAAAAAAAAAAGGCACATATTTGGGGCCCAGCTGCACTTCCTCATTGTGTTTGTGTGCATGAATGTGTGCATGTGTTTCTGAGTCAAGTGTGTCAATACCAAATGCCCAAACTCGCCCAAATTGAGTTGTTTTGAGGGTTAACACTCGAAATTTAAGTAAATAATGCTGTTGTTAAATATGGTACCTAAAATAAAATAAAGCATCACTTACTTTAAGTCTCTGTTGGATGAACCGTATGAATCTTGTTCCATTTAAACTCTGGGCAAAGTGACATTAGAATACGGTTTCAGGTATGTGTGGTATTTGAAAAGGTCTGTGGAGCTCTTAGTTGAGTTTAATTACACAAGACAGATGCTTTAACAGCCTCAGAAACGCACAAATGACTTGGTAGAATACACAACTCAAAGATGTCTTGAGATTTCCTCTTTCTGAAATATTTGCAACAAATCCAAACACTTTTTCACCCAAGTCCACGTTTACAACACTGAAAAGCCAACAAAACACTCTTCACTGCTAGTTTCATGCTATAAAAGAGAAGTCTTCTCCGAGGGTGCCACGAGCAAACAAAACCTGTCAAGTATGTGCATTCATTGCAATGCAAAACAGATTTCCAATGCTTCAGCATCACTTAAGGCCCTACTTTCAATTACAATGTCATGAGCACTTAGAGCTGACGGGCCTTTAAAGAGGGAGAGTGGAACCTGTGGTGAAGTTCCAGACAGGCTTAAAAGACCTTAAGGGCCTGTAAATATAAAATAAAAACACACTTAAACTGAAAAAAAATCAACTTGTTTTCTAAAAATACGGCCAATAAAAACATATGCAAGCCACATCAGCCAGTTTAAATACAGGTTCTGGATAATGTCAGCATTAGTTGGGGAATGCTTGCTGATTGTCTTTGCAGGAGGAGAGGAGGGAACACAGAGAGGAAAGAACAGAATATGATGAAACAAGAAATGAAACAAGAAGACAGAAGAAGAGAAAATTATGAAGAAGGAGAGGGGAAAGAGGGAGAGGGGAGGAGATTCTCGCTCTTCTATTTTTCTCTTAGATCCCGCCCTCCTGGTCAGGGGTTGGCCAGGGGAACCAAACTCCCGCCCACGGATTGGTCGGCTCCCCTCTGGACGGCCAAAACTCTCTCTCCTCACAGACACAATAAAGTTTAGAGCTGGATCTTGCAGGCAGTAGGCGCAAAAGCAGACCTCTGTATCGCTGCGCTTCTCCACACGGAGTTATTAACGGGAAACAACGCAAGGACTTATCCTACTGTAGGTTGCTTTTTTTTTTTTAAACTGCAGACGTTCTTTAAACTTAAAAAAAATGTTTTGATAACGCACAGATCTCGCAATGATTCACGGCTGCTTTCTGGATATTTTACTCTACTGAATGGCTCGGAGTTGGATACTATAGACTAGCATCCAAAAACGCACGGACTACACGCGCTCCAATCCTGCTGGACTAATAGGCTACCCGCAGCGGTTTCCAGGGCGACCCAACCTAACTGTGTTTGAGGAGGATATCAACTGTGGCAATATTTACAGACGGCAGCCGCTCAGTGTCGCGGTGACCATGCCCGGGATGATGGTGTCGTTCAGCGGGGCAGCACTGCTCGTCTTGTCCGGGCTGGTCGGTCCGCTCTGCGTGGTGCAGGCTTTCGGCGATGAGGTGGAGGAAATGACCTGCGACCCGATCCGTATCAGCATGTGCCAGGGTCTCGGTTACAACGTCACCAAGATGCCCAATCTGGTCGGCAACGTGCTGCAGTCGGACGCCGAGCTGCAGCTGACCACGTTCACACCGCTCATACAGTACGGCTGCTCCAGTCAACTTAAGGTACTGGGATAATGTGAGAAATATCTGACAATAGAATAGACAGCATGTTATTAAAAGCAAACACTGAGGCTGGTGCACACATTTAGGAACACTGATCCTGGACTTAAAAAAGGCGTGTGTGTGTGTGTGTGTGTGTGTGTGTGTGTGTGTGTGTGTGTGTGTGTGTGTGTGTGTGTGTGTGTGTGTGTGTGTGTGTGCGCGCGCGCGCGCGCGTGTGTTTTGAGAGAGGGGGAACAGAGTGTGGTCCCAGAGCACATGACAGGGAGCAACCATAGGGGAGCAAACAGCAATAGTGAACTGTTCAGGCTGATGGTGCCAGTCAAAATAAGGGACATAATAAAGGTTGGCCTACAGAGAGTAAAAATAAGTGGAGGGGTCCCTGCCTTCCTTTCTGTTGTGCCAGGCTGTCATGCTAATTTAAATGAAAATGCCCCCTCTGTCTGTTGACATTCTGAGTTCATGCCCCACACAGCAACAGCTGAGTCTTCAGTGCTATATACTGTACTATCTCCTTGTTAACAATGGTGCCCTCAGTGTCCTAAGACAAATGATGCTTGTTTGCCTCATGCACCGTGTAAGAAAAAAATAGATTGGTCCTCTTCCTCCTCTTTAAGATTTTACTTTAGACCACGATTCTAAGACTAGACACATCAGAAATTAAATTGCAGATGAATGGAGTTCACTTTTTTCTGACATTACATCTCTTTATTTTGAGATGCCATTTCTCACACATGTACACACGTATGAACATACAGTACCTAGACATGAAAACAAACAGATGCTCCTTTGTGTTATTATTTTAAAAAAGTGTCCACTATCCTGTCTGGATATTGTGTGCTTTCTACCTACTAATTGTATTACTTAATTTTCTTTTACAGTGATTTGTTTTGTGTACAGGTGTTTGGGAATAGGGGTAAAATATGTTGACATGGCAAGTTAAAAGGTGCTTAAGAAATAGTTGTGTGCATGTGTGAGACAGCCAGACAGAACAAAGAGCAAGTGCAGCATAAAACCAAACTGTCCTCCTCCAACTGAAAATTGTTCTGTAAAATTAGCTTCCCTCCCCCCTCTCTTCAACACACAGGCGCGCTAAATAGAGAGGAAAGGGGAAACCGTATCTCCTAGCATTTGCTCTAATGGGAGGCTTCCTGACAAGTAACCGGAGCAGTTTTTAGTAGCCAAGTGACAGCCCTCAGGTTACCAACGGTCGGGGGGAAACACCCAGAATGTGTTATATTACTGTCGTTGGTATAATTCACTGTGAGAAATATCCAGAATGGTTTTGTATCTGGTTTAATATGTTCGGCTTATATACACTTATTTTTTTTAAATTGAATCATGTACAATCACACAAAACAAAACCTCCACTCACACTCACACATAGGGCATCTTTGTTATATTGTTAACTTTTAAAAGTGTATAATCGAACAGTAAATTACTCAGGACAACTCTAATACACGTGGTTCAGTTTGAGAAGAAAGATTCTCTATTTGCAGTGAGAAACTTCAGATGAGCCAATCTGTTCTATTTGCAGATATAAAGCTGCTACACAACCCGGATACTGATCAGAGAACAGTGTAACAAATTCAGTTCAAAGGTTGTTCTCTCTGACTCGGAACAGATTTTGACACCACATACTTTAGTAACACAGTGAGGGGTCATTCTATTATGGTTTAGACTCAGAATGCCAATGTAGAAACATGATTAGCCTGCCTATTTTTTTTTATTCTTATACAAATTATTCATAATTGTAATTTTTGTAATTGCATATGATTAACGTAGTGCACAGATTCACAATATTTATGTTTACTTAGCAAATAAATTCTCAGAGAAAAAGAGTTGTACAATGTTTCTGTGTGTATTTATTTCCCAATCCTTCTTGGATTTAATTTGGGCTCCATTCAAGGGCTGATTTCAGGCTTGGATTTCACTATCACTGAATCAAGGCTGCAAACCCAAAATATTTTGTTATCATTATGGGCAGTTAAATATGAAAATGAAATGAAAAATGGTAGCAACCCCTCCACTCTAACTAAGTATTTAAGTCAGCTATCACCCCATCCAAAATCATGGAGTGTATTTGATTCCTTTACCTGAAGAGAAACATCTGTGTATGTCATATCACGAGCCTGCTGCTTTTTCACACTCCGGCTTCAAACACAATTCACTGAAGTAGGGCTGCACGATATGAGGAAAATATGCGGTTGTTGTTGAATATCGCGATAACGATATTACTTGCGATAAATAAACAGATATTAAAGTGTACTCAGTTCTGCCTTTCTGCTGCTTTTAGTATTCTGCTGAAATACAACGTATTGCTTGTTGAATGAAAGGAAATCATTTCCAACATTCTTTTATTGAACAAATTGAACACTGAATATAAAAGGCTACACTAAAAAAAGATTAACGGATACATTTTAAAGTGCAGTTTTGATGCAGTTTCTGATATTTTCTTTCAACTAACAAATCGGAGTGTCTTTCGCGATATTTCGCAGCCTTTCAGGTTATATGGTTATTGTGCCAGTTGATATCGCGATGACGATGAAAAAACGATATATTGTGCATCCCTACTGTGAAGGCATGAAATCACCTAAAATTGCAACCTTTTATAACCCCAGAGTACTTATCCTTCACATCTTTGCCCCCTCAAAGAGTCAAATGTGACTTCAGACTGTTCACTATCTTTATAACCCTGACTTGGATATCTATTTCAATACCATTGCCATGGGACAGAGAGAACTGAGCCTTGGATTAGGGGGGATTATAGAGCATTACATGGCACATGCCCGCAGTGTTGTCAAGTCCACAGATTGTTTTAAAAGACGTAGAGTTGTGTGCGCAACCTTGGAGCAGGTTAGTGTTGGCCGTGGAGTCTTGACCCAAGTCGTGGTGTTTCTAATTAGAAGTGAAAAGAGACTCAACATTAGAAGAGGTGATGCAATATATTGAAAGTAAAGGCAGAGAAAGCAGCAGGATAGTAAATGGTATATGCAAGTAGATGGAGGATCCACATGTGGGAGTAGAAGTTGTAATCCTGTTGTAATATATAGAAAGATTGGCCCACAGTGTACTCACTTTCCACTTCTGATGATGATTTACCTGCTGCCTCACAGTTTGCCTTAACTTCACTGGATAAAAGCCTAAAAAAAAGTTTTGTTTTGGTATATAGTCATTTTTCACTCTTGCATCACTCCTAAATATGTTTTTGTTCTTTTTTTCTCTCCATAAAAAAATAGAATAGCACACATCTGCAGTATCATCAGTCTAAGCTCATTTAATAACTTTTGCTCTGCAGTCGCTCTTCACTGTATGCTATTAAATCTCATTAAAGAATACATACATGGCATAATGTTGTAAAATGTACTGAGAGCAAAATGTTCAACATGTTATCTTTTATTTCTATTTTTCTCCAGTTTTTCCTGTGCTCAGTCTATGTGCCAATGTGTACAGACAAGGTTCCCATCCCTATTGGTCCGTGTGGTAGCATGTGTCTCTCCGTCAAGAGAAAATGCCTCCCAGTGCTCCACGAGTTTGGCTTTATATGGCCTGAGGTGAGTCACATCATCACGTGCATGTATATAACTTTAGGATGTGGTTGAGTACATTGGAAAAATTGTATATTCAAGACAAAGGGCTCTCTTTTAGGAAAAAGTCTTATGTAAATGAGCACAACATATTAACAGGATGTATCACAGCCATAATAAGCTACCAAAATGCAATTTCCCATCATGTCTCTTCTCCAGGTGCTCAACTGCAGCCTCTTCCCACCTCAAAACGACCACAACCACATGTGCATGGAGGGCCCGGGGGACGAGGACCCGCCCTATCAGCCTGTCCGCCATCCTCCCCACCAGGAGGAGTGTCAGGCATTGGGATCTGAACCTGACCAGTATACTTGGTTAAAACAGACCGAAAGCTGTACTCTCCAGTGTGGCTACGACAGTGGGCTCTACCGACGAGGGGCCAAAGTCTTCACAGACGCGTGGATGGCGGTGTGGGCCGTGCTGTGCTTCCTGTCGACCACTCTGACCGTCCTGACCTTTCTGTTGGATTCACAGCGCTTCTCCTACCCTGAGAGGCCCATCATCTTCCTATCTATGTGCTGTAATCTGTACAGCGTTGCCTACCTGGTAAGTGGGAGATTCAGTATTACACTGTCCCACTGAAGTTAATTTGTTTGGAGAATAAAGAAAAAAAACAGTAAAATAAAAACAATACATAAAACATAGTTTAAAGTAGAATATTTTGTGAATATTTATTGTGTTGTATATTTGTATACTGAAATGTAAAAGTCACATTTTCAGTCTGGTATAATGAGAGACAGATTATGTGACTTAATGTCTTTTTCTTTTATTAATAAAAAATCATTTTGTCTTTCCCCTGCCATTTTCTGTCCTTTCTTGCAGGTACGCTTGACTCTGGGCAGGGAGCGTGTTTCCTGTGACATAGATGCCACCGCAGTACCAATTTTAGTACAAGAAGGGTTAAAGAGCACCGGCTGTGCCATAGTCTTCCTCCTGCTCTACTTCTTTGGCATGGCTTCCTCACTCTGGTTCGTACAAACAAACACAGGCGCACACTTTTTTATCATATCAATGTTTCATCTCATTGTCCCATTGTCATCAGCCGTTGTGAATGGACTTTGGGGGAACAATTGGAACACGAGACATGCATCCTGTTTTCTTTAAAGTCTAACTATCCTGTCTCATAACCTCTGGACTAGATGGATTCATTTCCACATACAAAGGCAGCTTTTGTAAAAATGCCACTTTTTGAGTGCGTGCTGCACTTCAGTTGCAGTGGAAGCACACTGCTGTCACAGCTCTTTTCTTCCTTTTCACTTTGCCCTCATTTGCCCTTGTTTTCCTGTTAGACTTCACTCTTTGCTTTTGGAAGAGCAGCAGACTGAAAAGCCCAAGGACTTCACTCTCCGAAAACATTATCTTAACCCTCTGTTATGTAACTCATTACTATCTCATGATGAGCTAATTACAACGGAAGGATTCTTGTGGAAACGTTAGAGGGCAAACTTAAGTTTTGAGCAACTCTAGCAGTAAACAGCAGCCCGATGGTGCCTCAGCCTTGTTTTCAGGAAACATGTGATTGCTATTCACTACGAAAAATGAACATCAGATCAGAAAGACAATCTGATAACTGAACATATGAGCAGTGTTTTGCCTCTTCTCTCACTCTTCTTGCTCTCTCTCTCTTTCAGGTGGGTGATCCTGACCCTCACTTGGTTCTTGGCTGCTGGACTGAAGTGGGGCCATGAGGCTATTGAAATGCACAGCTCTTACTTTCACATAGCAGCCTGGGCCATCCCGGCCGTTAAAACTATCGTTATCCTCATTATGCGACTGGTCGATGCAGACGACCTAACTGGACTCTGCTATGTTGGCAACCAGCAGCAGGAGGCACTCACAGGCTTTGTGGTAGCACCACTGGCCACATACCTTCTAATAGGTAATTCCTTACAACATGATAGTGCAATCAGTTAATCGATGAATGGGATTTTCTCTTTCTAGTAAAACTGCTTGTTTCTATATTTTATACACTCAGACGTAGGGTTGGGCATCGTTTTGATTTGAACAATTTTGATTCCAATTCTTCCTTTGGATTCCGGTTCTTATGGATTCCAATTTTTTAAGGGCACGCATAATCCTCATTGCTTTTATTGCTTTATGCAACTGTCATTGTGTTTTCTCTATCTGATGGTCCTTATATGACTCTTGTTTCCCTTTCTGAACCTCAGGCACTCTGTTTATCTGTGCTGGCCTAGTGGCTCTTTTCAAGATCCGCTCCAATCTGCAGAAGGATGGTGCCAAAACAGACAAGCTGGAGCGTTTAATGGTGAAGATCGGAGTGTTTTCTGTTCTCTACACTGTCCCGGCGTCCACCGTCATTGGCTGTTACCTCTACCAGCTCTCTCACTGGGGGGAGTTCAGGGCCAGCACCCGGGACTCATACGTGGCATCAGAGATGCTTCGAATCTTCATGTCACTGCTCGTAGGCATCACATCAGGCATGTGGATCTGGTCAGCAAAAACCCTACACACCTGGCAACGCTGCTCTGCCCGCCTGCTCAGGGATAGCAGGGCGAGCCGAGGGGGCAAGAGGGCACCGGGCGAGGGCTGGATCAAACCAGGGAAAGGTAACGAGACTGTGGTGTGAAAAGGAGAGCCAGAGAGAACAGACAGGAATGGACTTCTACCTGCTTCTCTGTCACTTACAAAAACTCACTCTGCCAAGGGAAAGATGGAGAGGACCGAGAAAAGCAACAAGAGGGACTAGCAGGAGTTTCTCAAGGAAGCCACTGGATGTAATGGCATCATAAAAGCTCACTGAGTCTGCAAGCACGCCTCACCCTCTCTAACTGACTCTAACAGAGGCTAAGGAGGAGAAAAGTGGAGAATTTTGATCGTAGCAACAGTAGTCTCTCTTCCTCTGTTTGACTTCCTTTTCCCAGAGATAGAGAAAGCGAAAAATGAAGGAGAAAGAGACGGAAAAGGAGCACCAATAAGCTGTGTAGCACCACGTCTACCTCTCTGCCTCTCTTTTCTCCAGAGCCCTCAGCAGAAGAGACTGAACCTGCTGGATACAGTAACTCTCCTACCGTTGAGGGTCTTTTAAAGTTTTGAATTTTACACTGGAGGGTCCTGGTGCAGACAATATACAGATGTAGGCTGACGTTTCCCAAAAGCATCTGACAACTTGAGTCCCTGTGGGGTTTTTATGTCCACACAAGAACATTTAAATGAAATTCCAGACCAAAAGTTATTCAAATCTGATGAAAACATATCAAATATGGCCTTAAATCTGTGATGTGTTTACATTTGAACAACAATATTATGCATTTTTGTAAATTATTGCCCTTTGTACAATATAAAAGAGCAGGTGATTTTATTTCTCAGATTGTTTTGGAAAACCAGCTCTAAGCTGTAATAATGCACTATAATTCTATACAATATGTGAAGTGTCTGTGCTTGTCACAAGTGCATTACCAGGGACGGCAGTGATGTAATAAAAAATCCTTACACATTATATTAATATGCAGAGAACCTTAAACAGTTTGGTTTCATTGTGAACGCTGCAGAATAAATACCTCGAATGCGGTTAAATTCACAATCACCTTTCTAACAAATATTGTGAAGGCAAGAACTGACAGAGAAGAGATTATTTTTATTATGCGATTATTATGAAAACATCAGACCCGAGGCATGTTGAAGAATTAGGTTGTTAGACAATCACTTGCCAAAAGACACACTATGCAATAACAAATAACTGTCACAGACAAATGCATGTGCACATATATGCAGCAGGAATACACACATAGGAATCAGTACGCACAAATCTCATCCACCGGCAGTTCTGATCACTAAATAAGAGTGAGTTTGTATGTATTTCTGTCACTTTTTAAATCCTTTAAGTTCAATAAGGCCGTCACAGAAGCACACTATTAATTAGCGTGTCTGTTCTGCCTGCATATCTGTCTGTGTGTCTGATGCTCTCATAGGCCCACTGCCTGCCTGTTTCTCTTTAAGCTTGTCTACTGCATCATGGCTCATTTCCCAGACAATCAAGTCGTCCCTGGAAAATATTATTGTGCATTACATTTCAGAATTTCATGGACGATTGAGACAAGATTTCAATTTATTGTTTCTAGCGAAGCATTTTGTTGATAATCGGCATCTTACAACATTTTAATCTTGCAGTTCCTCTCTATAACTGCTTATAGAATGTACTATAAACTCTACTTACAATAACTTATTCCGGGTCTTACTGTTGCACTCACCAAATTTCGCAACTGCTCCTGTGCACCGTATATTTGCCTGACAATCTATCTAGCAAAGCTCTTGCGTTTCAGTGAGTCTTTGAATGTATAATATGTGGGTGGGTGGGGGGGTCACATTATGCCTTGTACATTTCAGTAGAGTCAAAATCATTTGATTCTGGGCTGTTTACATGTATAAGGGCTTGAATGGTTTGGAGCTTTGCTCCCCTGTGTGTCATTTGAAACCAGATAGTGCCTCACACAGCCTGTCACAGGTATTTTTTTACCATGACGTTTAGAATGGCACAGAAAATAACTTTAAAGCGTGGGCTGCCTTTTTCTAAAATATGCTAAATGTAAGAGGACCCTTAGTGCATTCAAACATCCTTTGGTGGTTTTTGGTTAAACCTAGAACCCTGAAAACCAGTGTTTCTCAAACCAGCATACCAGGGCACACTTATTACATTTCCAAAGTCAAACAAACATTACATTGAGTTACAGTGAATTAAATTAACCTCAGACTACCTCCCTCTCTGAGCTAATGCAGTTTTCCTCTGAAACGTTTTCGCGGCCTACTCTGGTATTACCGCGTCAAGCTTCAGGTGACCTTTCCAAACAATCACTGATCAGTTGTGCCTTGAAACATGCTGAGTGTGTGCCACAGCCTAATGAAGATTGAGAACCACTGGTAATACGGATTTGTAAATGCTTTTTGAAAATCTCAGATATGCATCAATGTTGGGGGTCAGTTACCGACACTGATCGTAGCCTTTAAGGCTCAGACTGTTCCTTTTTGTAGAAAACCCATTGTCTTGATGATGTCATCAATGTATTATAAAGAAATTGCTAATTTATCCTTGTATAAAAGTGAAAAAAATTTAAAACTTGTTTGTTATTTAAAAACACTTTTGTATCAGAAGATGATGAATAAAAACGTTTTGGTTTCCAATATGCAGATGCAATTGTATGTGTTTTTGTCATAGACTGTACAAATCTTTAATGTGCATAGTGTCATGGTTAGCATTACTACGCCTCTGTCCTGACTGACAGGTCGACGTGTGGCCACACCCTAAAGCCTGCCCTACTTTATTGTACATTTTAAAATAAATGGGATCATAATTTAGTAAATGAAGATCATGCTGTAATGTAGAAGACTTGAAAGTAGCGATTGAAACCATACTCATTAAGAAAATGTTTACTGAGGTAATACATCAAGTGAGAAATAGGGTCATTTCCCTATAGACTTCTATGTAATTGGACTTCTTTTTGGAGCCAGTGGAGTAACCCCCTGCTGGAAATTAGGTAGAATGCATCTAAGACAATTGCGCATTGGCTTCACTTTTCACGCTTGGAAGTTGCTGCTTGGTTTTTGTATGCATGTACATGGGCTGCAACTAATGATTTTTTTTTTTTTTGATGAATGCAGACTTTTTCGTGTTTTACTTTTAATTAATACAAACAAATAAGTCTGTTCCAATTTTTCCAGGGTGACATCTCTAAAATGTCTGTTGTGCTAACTGTCGCATTAGACAAAGTAAAACAGCAAATTATCACATTTGTTTGGTATCTTTGCGTGTAAAACGATTAACAGCTTATCAAAATAGACGCTGATCAACTCTGTCAACCGACTAATTGACTAACTGCTTCAGCTCTAAATAGAATTAACATCCAGAGTCATAAATTCAGAGAAGGCATCAAAGATTAGAGGTAAAGGAGTAATCCTGCTGCAGTGTCTCGTCATGTTCTAAAAGCCACTATCGGTTATGAGTGAATGAATAAGTTCTGTTCTGGGTCCATATTGCATCTGAAACTCATTTTTTTCTCAGTTGTATTCACTTAATGGGTTGAACAATGCTGCCACCTCTTGTCTGATGAGACAAATTAAGTGTCATTCATCAGGCACTAACTAACTCTACACATCTATATGGCAGCGACTCTGTTTTGATCTACCTTGCATCTTCAACAGTTCATTTAGTTTAGGATGAGAAACGCTCCATAACCACTAAATTTGTTTTGAATCCGCAGTGGAAACGGAGTGATTATACTGTGTAAACATCACTGTACCATCGATCACATCTCATCAGCTATGAACTTACAACCTCCTCCGACATACACGCTCACTTACAGCACACACTGAAACACTCACAGAAGCACACACACCTCTCACTTCGAATTTTTTTTTTTACAATTACACTTAATGCACGCTAGACTGTGATTTACCAGTGCACGGGTAAAATTTGAGAGATCTAAAGAAACTGATTAACTCTGGGCATGCTTGAGTGTGTGTGTGTCGGCAAGAGAGAGAGAAAGAGAGAGAGAGTCCAAATATGTAAGTCTGCAGCTCAGATTGCCTTCCTGTAATTTACTGTGAGTGAATTGAGTGTTTGTTTAAGAACTCATTCAAAAGTCTGAGGTAAGGGAAAAGTGACAGCATCTACTGCTCTATTGTTTCCAGATGTAGCTCTACAAACACAAACACACACACACACGTTAACAAACTGACATGCACATTCACACAGACAGAAAGAGGAGTTAAAAGGACTTCAATGCTCTGAAATTCATACCCTAAATGGTGGTTTCTGTATATGTATGTATGTATGTATGTATGTATGTGTGTGTGTGTGTGTGTGTGTGTGTGTGTGTGTGTGTGTGTGTGTGTGTGTGTGTGTGTGTGTGTGTGTGTGTGTGTGTGTGTGTGTGTGTGTGTGTGTGTGTGTGTGTGTGTGTGTGTGTCTAACCCTAGATACTGCAGGTCATTTTATTTCCAGGCTTCTAATAATAATAATTCTTACTCACAAATGACAGATTTTACAGTTTAGCCTCTGGATATTTTGCGGTGACATTTGGACACAACTAGTTGATACTGTAAAAACACACATGCACACTCAGTAACACACACTTTGTTCCACTCTGGTAGTTAACAGCATGTTATCTTTTTTACTAATCTGAAATGTGAAAGGGCCCAATTCCAATGGGTCCAAATTCCTTTGACTAATATTCCTGGGAATATATTTTCAGAGTTGGGTTCCCTTGTGTGTAATTGTGTGTAGAGGTCTGTGTGTGTGTGTGTGTGTGTGTGTGTGTGTGTGTGTGTGTGTGTGTGTGTGTGTGTGTGTGTGTGTGTGTGTGTGTGTGTGTGTGTGTGTGTGTAAAGGGAAGAAAGAGATTGGAAGAGAAAGCGAGTGAGAGAGCAGGGGATATGCTGAAATAAGGACCTTGACAGAGAAAATCAGGAAAAAGGAAAGAAGTGAAAGCAAATATGGAGACAAAAATAAAGTGGAGAAAGTGAGAGGGATTGAATGTGAGGAAGAGTGAAAAGGAAATGTGTCATCCTCCAACAGCAGAATGCTGCAGCTGTTCCCTCTCAGCAATGTTGAAATCGTTTCCCCATTCTGCTCAGCGTCTACGCTGTATGAATAGTTCTGAGTATTGGCCACCACTAGGGATTCTGGGTGACGTAGTCGTCTTGGCTAGAGAGCCAATGTGGTGCAAGAAGGATTTGTAAATCCTGGGTTCTCCGGCCAAACAAGCTAACGAGTTGAGACTGAAATCCAAAAGCTCGGCCAAGAGAGAGATTGGAGTAGTATTCACCATCAAGCTGAAACAGAGAGCTCTATATACATGGCAGTGGGTGTGAAGGATTGGATTGATTTCATGGCAGACAAAGATGCACTGTATGTTTAAGGTCAGGTCAGATTAAAAATGCATATTATTGAAATGTTAAAGATCAATCTGTAAATGTTACTGCCTAAAACTGTAAATGTTACTGCCTAAAAAGCATAGTATGTTTTGATATGGTGGAACAATATTGGAACTGCACTGAACATCAAGGAAATGCTAAGACACACTGATTTAGACCAATCAGGTAGTTCTCTGGCTTTACATAGAAATACCTGTCTACATGCTTTTAATGCTTGTTGGTCTGTGGTGTATGGAAAGCAACAAAATGTGCTTATTGTCTTCATAGTACATTTTGCTCTATATATTCCTCACAAAGCCATATTATCTCATAAACTGTCTCTAATATCACGGTTACACCACAATAGAAAAGCGCCTTGTCCCTTGGTCACCACTAGATGTCACTCCTTGTCCAGACTCCCCCATTTTGTTCCCCTCTATCCTAGTGTATGCTCAAATATTAATTGACCACAGACATAAATCCAACAAATTACTAGGAAGCCTTTTTTACTAAAATCATCATCTCTACTCGTTGGACAGAAGAGAAGCCTAATCTGAGTTAAAAAATAAATAAATAAATAACACTGTGATAACAAACCCCCATTTTTGTTCTTTTACTTACTCAATCTCAATTTGAAATAATTTCAACAACTGAGAATGTATTTGAGATAAAAGATAAAATCATTGTTTAGCATTTTGGAATCTAATATATTAACTCAAGTACTGTACTTAGGTACAGTTTTGAGGTATCTACATAAGTAGTTTTCTGTGATGCTACTTAAAACCTCTACTTCACCACATCTTCAATTTGTTTTTACTATTGCGTAAGTGGTCCTGTAGGTACAAAAAAAATCAACAGGAAAATGTCAATCATGCACAGTTTGTACACGCCCACACAGTCCTGAAAAAAGGTCTTAGGTAGCATATGTGTGGGTGGACTATGGGTGTGAGCATGCTCATATATCTTATGGTACATAAAAGAACAATCAGCGGGTGAAATCTTTTGTGTATAGACTATTGAGGCTGTACTGTTGGAGGTGAAGAAAATGTGTTACAATGAACAAATGTGGAACCATGTGGGAGAAAGGCTGAGTGATTCCATGTTATTTCAGCACAACATTTGTCAACTTCAGAAATGTCAACCGGTCAATACAGTCGCTTCAACAAAAAATAAGGGGGAGACAGAGGTAGTGGGGGAGGAAAGGAAAGAAAAGGGAATTAAGGGGGAAATGAGAAAGAAAATAAGAGTGGCGGTGTTGTGTGGTTTTGGAGAAAAGTCAGGCAGAAAGATTGAGGGAAGAGTCTAACTAGCGGAACATAAATTATTCCATTGTTTTTCTCAATCAGAAAGCCAGGTTGGCAAGCCAAATGACTGGAAATGACTCATACAAACATAATCTATCTCCAAGAGCCTGTCTGGGTTTGTGTCATACTAGTTTTCTCTGTGTGTCTGTGCTCAGAGTACAGAAATAGAAGGCACAGAAAGACCTGGCTGCTCTGGTATGTCAGGTTGTGGATACCATGTTCTCTCGATGCTCTGCTTGTTTGTGGTTTGAACAGAAACAAGTCAGTTGGTCTTATCACTACTCCCAACTGCCTGCCGTCAACCTAACCCTGAGCCCTCATGGGAACATTTGCACTTGTGGTCGTCGTGTGTAGTGTGTAATTGAAAGGGGCATGTTCAAAATAGTGTTCACTTAGTGAGGTGATTGATTCTGTGAAGAAACAGGTGTCAATTATGGCCCATATTTAAGGAAGGAAGGAAGCAAATGTTGTGCATGCTGGCTATAGTGCATTTCACACTGAAATACTCAGCAAAATGGGTCGTTCCAGACATTGCTCTGAGGAACAGCAGACTTTGATTAAAAAGTTGATTGGAGAGAGGAAAACATATAAAGAACGACGTGAGAAAAAAACGGTTAACTACCATTCGAATGGATCGAAGAATAGCCAAAACGGCAAAGGCTCAACCAATGATCAGCTCCAGGAAAATCAAAGAAGACTTAATTTACAATCAGAAGAAGGCTATGTGAAGCAAAGCTATCAGCTAGAAGCCTCCGCAAAGTCCCATTGCTGAAAAAAAGACATGTACTGAATAGGTTGAAATTTGCCAAAGAACACATTGACTGGCCAAAGGAGAAATGGCACAACATTCTGTGAGCAAAATTGTTCTTTTTGGGCTCTTCACTATTTATTTACCTATTTATTTTTCCCTGACCCCCATGCACTGAATTCAAGCCACAGTACACTGAAAACAGTAAAGCATGGTGGTGCAAAAATCATGTTATGGGGATGTTTGTCATACTGTGGTGTTTGGCCTATTTATCGCATACCAGATATCATGGATCAGTTTCAATACATCAAAATACTTGAAGAGGTCATGTTGCCTTATGCTGAAGAGGAAATGCCTTTGAAATGGGTCTTTCAACAAGACAATGACCCAAAACACACCAGTAAGCGAGGAAAGTCTTGGTTCCAGATGAACAAGATTGATGTTATGGAGTGGCCAGCCCAATCCCCAGACCTCAATCCCATAGGTGACATCAAAAATGCTGTTTCTGAGGCAAAACCCAGTAATGAGGAGGAATATTTTCACAGGTGCCAGAAGTTGGTCGACTCCATGCAACACAGATGTGAAGCAGTTCTCAGAAATAATGGTATGCAACTAAATATTAGTGCATTGATTCAAAGTAAAGCAAACCCTTGAGACATTTTTCAGTTTATACAGTAAATGTTTGAGTTTGTAAAGAAAAATGCAAATACTGCTATTTTTTTGAACAGCCTAATCCTTTTTCTTCACTTTCTGTAAAAGGTCATGTTTTGATTTGGAATTGAATGTGCAGTGTTCCCAATGCATTGATATTATGGAATTAAAAGTTATTCTAAAGATTTTGAGCATTATTTGCTTTTTTAAACACACTGCTATTATTCTGAACACAACTGTATATATTTTCTTTAATTCTCCATTTTTATTTCTGTAATAGTAAATACAGAAAAACTCAATCAAATGCAACTGGATTTTCTGTTGTGCTTTGTTTGTTTCTTCAAAACATCAGCATGTGAACATCCCAGAAGAAGCTAAAATGCCTGGGACTCTACTAGTCAGGAGAAATCAAGATGCTACTTGAACAAGAGGTAAAACAAGTCTTAAGCTAGCAGTTTGGTCAGTTCCTCACGTCTCATTTGAAAGATCTGTTAATTGAGTTAACATTTTGATTTTGTTAACCTTATTGTTAAGTAGAGTTATGTTTTGTTGACCTTTTTTAAAGGGCCCTATAACTCTGCATTATTTACATGTGAATCTTTGTTTTGGGGGAAATAAACCCAACCTTTTGAACTTTAAACCTGTGTTCTGGTTTTCCTTGACTGCTTGGTCCACGACACAGACACATAAAAGGAAAACGTAATTGTAACATGACTGTACGAGGAAAACAGGGCTATATTTTCTTTTGCCAGTAGAGGGCACTACTGCTCTGTTGACCAGTGGGGAATCTCATAATGTGTAATCATGTGAGTCCTCAATAAAAACATTGTGCTGAATATTGTAAAGGCATTTTTTTTTATTGTATGTATGTTAATAAAATATATTCTAAAGTGTAATTAAACCTCTGGTCTCTTCCGGCTTCAGTCAGGACTAGGGCTGCAACTAACGATTATTTTCATAGGTCGATTAATCTGTTGATTATTTTCTTGATTATTCGATTAGTTGTTTGGTCTCTAAAATTCCAAGATGACATCCTCAAATGTCTTGTTTTGTCCACAACTCAAAAGATATTCAGTTTACTGTCACAGAGGAGAGAAGAAACTAGAAAGTGTTCACATTTAAGAAGCTGGAATCAAAGAATTTTGACTTTTGTCTTAAAAAATTACTCAAACCGACTATTCGATTATCAAAATAGTTGGCGATTAATTTAAGAGTTGACAACTAATCGATTAATCTTTGCAGCTCTAGTCAGGACGCACTTTGAATGGGCAGTATCAGCAAAACAATTATAGTGTGATAAATTGATATCCATCAAAATGGGAAAATATATTGTGATAAAAAAACTGTTGCCATATCGCCCGGCCCTAACAAGAATCACAAAAAACATCAAATAACTAGAAGGGTACTCGGAGAGCGCAAACCTCCGCCAAAGTATACCTCACAATGTTAATGCAGTGGGAATTTTCCCAATCGGGAACCATTTTTTTCAGATTAAGGAAGCAAATGTTGTGCATGCTGGCTATAGTGCATTTCACACTGAAATACTCAGCAAAATGGGTCGTTCCAGACATTGCTCTGAGGAACAGCAGACTTTGATTAAAAAGTTGATTGGAGAGAGGAAAACATATAAAGAACGACGTGAGAAAAAAACGGTTAACTACCATTCGAATGGATCGAAGAATAGCCAAAACGGCAAAGGCTCAACCAATGATCAGCTCCAGGAAAATCAAAGAAGACTTAATTTACAATCAGAAGAAGGCTATGTGAAGCAAAGCTATCAGCTAGAAGCCTCCGCAAAGTCCCATTGCTGAAAAAAAGACATGTACTGAATAGGTTGAAATTTGCCAAAGAACACATTGACTGGCCAAAGGAGAAATGGCACAACATTCTGTGAGCAAAATTGTTCTTTTTGGGCTCTTCACTATTTATTTACCTATTTATTTTTCCCTGACCCCCATGCACTGAATTCAAGCCACAGTACACTGAAAACAGTAAAGCATGGTGGTGCAAAAATCATGTTATGGGGATGTTTGTCATACTGTGGTGTTTGGCCTATTTATCGCATACCAGATATCATGGATCAGTTTCAATACATCAAAATACTTGAAGAGGTCATGTTGCCTTATGCTGAAGAGGAAATGCCTTTGAAATGGGTCTTTCAACAAGACAATGACCCAAAACACACCAGTAAGCGAGGAAAGTCTTGGTTCCAGATGAACAAGATTGATGTTATGGAGTGGCCAGCCCAATCCCCAGACCTCAATCCCATAGGTGACATCAAAAATGCTGTTTCTGAGGCAAAACCCAGTAATGAGGAGGAATATTTTCACAGGTGCCAGAAGTTGGTCGACTCCATGCAACACAGATGTGAAGCAGTTCTCAGAAATAATGGTATGCAACTAAATATTAGTGCATTGATTCAAAGTAAAGCAAACCCTTGAGACATTTTTCAGTTTATACAGTAAATGTTTGAGTTTGTAAAGAAAAATGCAAATACTGCTATTTTTTTGAACAGCCTAATCCTTTTTCTTCACTTTCTGTAAAAGGTCATGTTTTGATTTGGAATTGAATGTGCAGTGTTCCCAATGCATTGATATTATGGAATTAAAAGTTATTCTAAAGATTTTGAGCATTATTTGCTTTTTTAAACACACTGCTATTATTCTGAACACAACTGTATATATTTTCTTTAATTCTCCATTTTTATTTCTGTAATAGTAAATACAGAAAAACTCAATCAAATGCAACTGGATTTTCTGTTGTGCTTTGTTTGTTTCTTCAAAACATCAGCATGTGAACATCCCAGAAGAAGCTAAAATGCCTGGGACTCTACTAGTCAGGAGAAATCAAGATGCTACTTGAACAAGAGGTAAAACAAGTCTTAAGCTAGCAGTTTGGTCAGTTCCTCACGTCTCATTTGAAAGATCTGTTAATTGAGTTAACATTTTGATTTTGTTAACCTTATTGTTAAGTAGAGTTATGTTTTGTTGACCTTTTTTAAAGGGCCCTATAACTCTGCATTATTTACATGTGAATCTTTGTTTTGGGGGAAATAAACCCAACCTTTTGAACTTTAAACCTGTGTTCTGGTTTTCCTTGACTGCTTGGTCCACGACACAGACACATAAAAGGAAAACGTAATTGTAACATGACTGTACGAGGAAAACAGGGCTATATTTTCTTTTGCCAGTAGAGGGCACTACTGCTCTGTTGACCAGTGGGGAATCTCATAATGTGTAATCATGTGAGTCCTCAATAAAAACATTGTGCTGAATATTGTAAAGGCATTTTTTTTTATTGTATGTATGTTAATAAAATATATTCTAAAGTGTAATTAAACCTCTGGTCTCTTCCGGCTTCAGTCAGGACTAGGGCTGCAACTAACGATTATTTTCATAGGTCGATTAATCTGTTGATTATTTTCTTGATTATTCGATTAGTTGTTTGGTCTCTAAAATTCCAAGATGACATCCTCAAATGTCTTGTTTTGTCCACAACTCAAAAGATATTCAGTTTACTGTCACAGAGGAGAGAAGAAACTAGAAAGTGTTCACATTTAAGAAGCTGGAATCAAAGAATTTTGACTTTTGTCTTAAAAAATTACTCAAACCGACTATTCGATTATCAAAATAGTTGGCGATTAATTTAAGAGTTGACAACTAATCGATTAATCTTTGCAGCTCTAGTCAGGACGCACTTTGAATGGGCAGTATCAGCAAAACAATTATAGTGTGATAAATTGATATCCATCAAAATGGGAAAATATATTGTGATAAAAAAACTGTTGCCATATCGCCCGGCCCTAACAAGAATCACAAAAAACATCAAATAACTAGAAGGGTACTCGGAGAGCGCAAACCTCCGCCAAAGTATACCTCACAATGTTAATGCAGTGGGAATTTTCCCAATCGGGAACCATTTTTTTCAGATTATTTTGACACCACACAAATGCCCTATTTCGCAACTGACTAAAGGTGAAGTCACAGGATCACCAGAGTCAGTAGGATTCATCCTCTTGTGACAATGAATGTCTGAATTAAATATAATCCCTAGAGCCATGGCGGTTGCGTGGCTAATAACACATAAACCAGTTGCTTCGACTTAGTATTTACAGATATCCTATTACTTAGATGATTGAGTCTTTATAGATGAAACTTTAAATCCCACATTTTAATGAGACACTCTGTGTCTCTCCTATAACATTGTGCAACATCTAAACAGCTGTGTGTCTGTATGTTGTCGTTATTTATCATCTCATGTTTGACAGCGTTTGTGGGTGTGTACGTGTGTTTTTGTTCCCTCATGGGTCAGTGACTTTGTACTGCCAGTTTTAAACTTTGGAAGCTAGAATAACAATGAGACAATTAGCTAAAGCCTATGATCCAGGACTCACTGTGCCCTGGTCCAACACACCTCTGCAGGGTGCACCGTGTCACACCGATATGGAAATTAGGTGCACAAGCTGTGTGACACACACACACACACACACACACACACACACACACACACACACACACACCAAAAGGTCTCAGATAGGAAATAGAATGCAGGCAGAATACGAGGAAAGAGACAGGGAGCAGGGGAGGAAGAGAGGCCTGGAGGGGAAAAAGATAGTATCAATTTTTCTTTTATGTTTGTGCTCTACGTAAAAGGACTAATACTCAACAGAATCCATTACAGATTGTTGATAACCTACTTAAAACTATTACGAGGAACTTTATCTAGTGCAATCATTAATGAAAAGGTTGAATTGGAGAGTTTACATTCAATTAGTTGGGAGAAAAATGACTACATCAACCCTATATGATTTTTAAACCCAAACATTTATCAAGCAGGACTTTGTAAAGGGATTGATACAAAAAATGTAATTGCCCATCCTTCATTTTAACCCCTCGTGACACATGAATACTGAGTGAAACAATGGTTTAGGATTGGGGACATTTGTTAGACTTATTTTTAACCTGTGGCACATATCCAAGAGGCAATTTTGGTAAGTCTCAGAAAAACTGCCTCAGGAAATGTAGTGAAAGTATTAGAGGCAGCTTTCATTCGACACAGCTACAGTACTGGATAAAATGAAGAATCCGGAAGGGTTACAATCCAGGGCACCTGGACTTGGTTAAAGGTGCTTCGAAGACGTTTTCGGTAGGGAAACCCAGCTATTTAACCTCTGTGGGGTCATTGTCAAGATGATCAATACTGCTTTGTTCATACGCTGTAACCCTTCCCTGGATAACTATGACCTGGATGACTGAGAACCTTTACAGAGAATAAAATAAAGACTCACTAACTCACTGGAAATCCAAAATACTTCCACACTTTCACACACACTTCAGTGAAAGAGGAGGGGGCTCAAGTTCTGTCGGTGGGTCTCCTGCATCTGCAGTTGCCATTTTGTCTTTTGACTGGCTCTAGCTAAGTTACAGAAGGTTGACTGACTCACAACACTTCAACACGTGTTTTTTTTTCCGCTTGGCAAGCCGACTGGACGTGACATGGAGGCGTGGCAGTATCGACGACTCCATTTTTTTATTCGATATTCAAGATTGTGACTTAATTTCACCCTTAGTGTGTACACATTCAGCTTTGGCCTTAGGAAGCATAAAGTAGTTACATTATAATGTGTTTACAGTACATGATGAGAACATGGGGGCTCATGGGGTATTTCTAACGATGATGACAATGATGACACAAAGCCTGAATTGAGAACAAAAGCTGGTTTCCGCTGCTGATGGGTGATTTCACAAATTTGCGTTTCAATATAATGCCAGTTACCACCAGGACAGGTATCAAAACCAACAGCTTTAATTGATAAGAACTTTAAATCTCTATTGATGACAGAATTGAGTAAATATATCTAAAATCATGACAATGACATTATGGCAGCTGATGCTTCTATTATAATAACAATAATGTCTTCACAAAAGCACCTAATAGGTGATTACAGTAGATTCTCACATAGACAAACTGTATATTCTTTCCTTTCTTAAAACATTCATTCTTGAAATCTGTTTGTGTATTACTGGGGCTTCTCCCTGCTCGTCTCTGTTTGGTCATGTGCTATTGCTTGTGATTAGGCATAGATATATACACTAGATGTCGCCTTGGCTACAGCAGTTTATTGGAACGAATGCGTCAAAAAAGCCTCCATCTTGGAACAGGGGAGCCCCTCCTCTTTAATGCATCAGCGTCAATGTAGGCAAAGGTCTAACGGAAATAAAATCACTACAAATCGTCAAAATCTCATGTGATTTTCTAGTTTTTTTAAACAAAGAGACTACTTAATGTGTTAATACAAAGAATATTTATTATAATTAGTTTACAGATATGAGTCCAAACGGTAACTTCACCCTTCTGAACTAAGAGTTTCTGCTTCAAAGTGAAGTTTAAACAGGCTGAAATGTCCAGTCTCACTCCTCCGCTATTTATTCATTTATTTCTACGTGTATTTATTTATTTAACAAGACTTAAAGTCATGTGTCGTTTTTGGCTCCCAGGAAGCGGGCAGTGAGCTCCAGGTCTTGCAGCCGCAGACGTACTCTGCTGCCCAGCTGTAGCTTCTATCCGACCGACCGCCGCTTCTAGTCGCCGACCGCCGGCAAACACAGTGGAACTTCCCGCCGATCGACATACAGGTTGTCCTGGACTACGTGGAAGATCCTCCCGATCCCCACTATGTCTTTGGCCGGTCCCATCTGGATCAGCGGGGGCCGGCGCAGCAGCGAGGCGAAGCTGTGTTCCTGCCCGGGGGAAGAGACGCTCCCGCCGGCCACGGAACTCTCCACCTCCCGCTGCCGCCGGAGCACAGATTGCAGGTCGAAGGCGGCATATATATCATAAAACACATTGTCACCTGTGAAATGTTATTCCTTGCTGTTTTTCTTTTGTTCGAACATCCATAAGCAGCACAAAAGTCCGGCATCTTTAGTGTTGATCTGAATGCTAGAAGGCTTCCGACCCCTGTTCCAAGATGGCGGCGGTATAGACGCATGCTTAGAACCCCAAGGCGACATCTAGTGTATATATCTATGGTGATTAGGGCTGTCAAAATTGCTCAAAAATTACGTTCGAATATTCCCTCTAAAAAAACACATAATATTCGAACTATTCGAATATCTGGTTGCGCATGCGCATTTTGTCAATGACGCGCATTTTGTCAATGACGCGCATTACGTCAATAACAGGACAAATTAATACAAAGAGACATAACTGCTTGTATTGGTAGTCTATTTAAGTTTAAACATATTTGACAACATATTACCTACACGAGACCGCAGACCTCACGCTCGCTCGCTCACTCGAGCACTTTCTCTCTCTCGCCCTCACGCTCTCTGCGCAAATGCTGTGCGCATAACGGTTTAAAATGAACAACAATAAACACATTTTGAGTGCTGATCAAGAGTTTTGTGCAAGTAATTTAAGGTCACGACTATTGTCCCAAATATAGCAGGCTTCATTCAGTGATTGAAACAAATATTATTAACATTAATTGAAGTTTCACAGTAGCCTATATAGAACCGACATAACGCTCCGAGCGAGCTGTGCTGTGGTAAACATGCAGCTTTTCCTTGACATGAAACGGTAAATAATCAAACCAGTGGAAGCAGAGCATTTAACCTTTATTCATGCATATGGCTTACCTTAAGCTATTTTGTTTTTAGCACATTGTTAAGCATTTCCCAGTCATCATTAATCCAATGGGCCGTTGCTGTAACATAGGATGCTGTCGCTAGGGATGTCCACCCGTCCGTGGTAAGAGTAGGGTTGGGTACCGAAACTCGGTGCCAATAGGTCCCCGGTTCCGCCGTAAATGGTAGTAACGAGGCCGAATAAGAACGAAAATTTCGGTGCCTGACTTTACACTACACTCGACAGCAGGTAACATTAGCCTACCTTTAGCTAGCAGTTGGATTAAACACGGTTAAAATGCTGACAGGTAACGTTAAACAGTGTAAAGTGTGACTGTATATCAACAGTCTGCTCTGCAGCGCAGCAGCTGCCGACGTCGGAAAAACACAGATGGTGCATTCACTGGAACTGGTAACCTACAGCCTTGCGGTGCATTCAAAGTTATTGTCGTTCAACAGAAATTTACTGGTGAAATACGTTATTGTGTATTATAAGTTATAGTTATTACATTACTATTAAATCATTTAATTTTGACCATATGGCCTTAGTAATAAACAATGTGTTCTTAAATGTCACCGACTGTTGTTTAGTAGGCCTATCCTTCTCGTTTCTTCTTTTTTTAAAACTTTCTTAAAAAGTATCGGTTCAGGCACCGTTTAGGCACCGGCACCGTTTTAAATGTACCGATTTAGCACCGGTATCGGAAAAAAACCAAACGATACCCAACCCTAGACAATATACATCAAGCAGCAATGTCATCTCCCACATTACCATGTTTATATAAAGAAAATATATTTTTTTCTTGCAGCTCCTGTCGATAAAGTCGACATTCAGCAGGTAGAGAAGAGGATCACCTGCAGCTCAGAGGGGATCTACCCTCAGCCTGAGCTCACCTGGTCCACCAGATTTGAGGTACTTGTACATTAAGTATTTCCATTTTATGCTACTTCTACTCCCCAGTACAGCCTTACAGAGAAATATTGTATTTTTTATTCCACTACATTTGTTTGACAGTTTTAGTTACTTACAGATTGAGATTGTTATTACTAAATATACACCAAATGATGATGTATTGTATTGTATATATTGATGTATTGAATGCAGGGCTTTCATTTGTAAGAAAGTATTTCTAAACTGTAGTATTTCTACTTCTACTTAAAATAGATTAATAAAATAACGTTATTTATTTAGTAGAAAGTGAATTTCATGACATTATGTGCAGATTAATTAGTTACATTAACATAAGAGGTAACAGGTGTTAACCTTTCTCACTAGAATAACCCACAGGCAGTGGTGGAACCACTCAGATATTTTACTTACACACCACATAAAGAAACTATTTTATTTAACTTGCTGCACTTGTTGTTTGTTAACCTCTGGTAAGTTCATTCTGTTGTATCGTCTGTGGTTGATAGAGATGTAACGATGCATTGGGAATCTATATAAATGTGTAAAAAATAACATCTTGATTACAAGCTTGAAAAGATAAACACGTCATCCAACAGCACTACAACCCAGGGTTCCTGTGGAGGAACCAAAGACAAGAGTGTTACTGTACTAATGAACGAGAGAGGTTCCTCATCAACAGAGCTGGAGACAAACGTACCTCTACACTCTACACACTCGGATGCTCCGAGGTTTTGACATAAATGCAGATATAAAAAAAACTGTCAATACTGTCGCCTATTTTGCCGTCAATACTGCCGACGTTGTCTTTGCTGTAATCAGATCAGTATATATTTATGTTTAACATGAAGTATACTACTGCTGGAGTGCAGTAAATCAATGGGAAACAGACATGTGTACAGCAGCAGCAGCGCCGCATCAGACACGTTTTTGGTGTGCAAAGACAGAAAAATCCACACAGCTGACACGCAACAGAAACGCCACGCTCACGGCACGCATCCAGTCTGTCGCCGGCCTTAGGGCTGCAGTTAGCTGACTTTTCACAGCTAAATCATCAGTGCTGTTTGAACATCTCATAAGAAAGATGATGAATTATAATATACGCTACAACACAAATCTCAAGAATTATAGCTTTTAATTCTGAGAAAGTAAATCAACACTACTTCATTGTTGGTCAATTTTCTTTCATATCTGCACTTGTGTTAAATGTTTTGTAAACTGAACAAGAGTGAAATATCAGCAACTATTAAATGGAGTGCCATGAATGTACAGATGGTTTTTTTTCTATCGCCACTCGTTGATTGCTGGAGTGACCGTGATTAAATGTAATGTATGTGTTTTGACTGTTGTTTTTGTCGACATAGCTCCATGTAATGACTTGAATTGTATTACATGCATTCAGCAGTCATTCGTTTTATTTTTGATACCACTTGTCTTTATTGTAAAATAAACCAAAAGGCGTCTGAGCTCAACCGAGTGTCTGAAAAAGACTCCACATGCAGACACACATCACACACGGAGGTGTTTGACTACCTACAAATACAGCACCAACATATTGTGTTACTGACCTCTCCTGGAGGAACGTTTCATTTTGTTGCTGCTGATTTCAGTGAGTTCACTTCTCCATGACGACGGCGAGGTGACGACTTTAACAACTGCAGGTCAGAGCAGAACAAACAGCATTCATTGAGTAAATTCACAAAAACACAATACTGATTAAATCAAGACATGAAGAACTAATCTGGTTTATTCTGGGGCATGAATGGAAGTGGAGTAGTTTATGTGTATTTGTACTTTTTAGTAATCAATAGTAAACATGAGATTAATGTTTTATGTTGATTAGTATTCATAGAGGTTGCGGAATATTTATGCAATTTTATGTGATGGAATTGCGGGAACTTGCAAAAACTGCGGTTTAATGAAAAAGAGAAAAAAAGTGATTCGCCCAACAGTGTGTTCTCACCTCTTAATACATCCATGGTTCTCACTAGGTGAAATTAAGTCATTTCATAACGTTCCCATGGCAACAGGGGGAAATGGCTGCTCTTGTGTGAAGTAAACGCAACATTTTTCAACTTTCTGCTGAGATATATGTGACTTTTTTGCAACAAAAATGCGGGAATTATGAAATTATGCAAGCCCTGCATATTTTGCGCGAAAATCTGCAATTTATGCGGCGAAAGTGCGGCGTATTTGAAAACATGCGGCCCCCACATAAATAGGTGGACTTTGGCTGATTATGCATTGAATTATGCGATCGCAAAATTGCGTTTTTCTAGAGGGACTGAGAAATACTACAAAATAATAATAACAAACAACTAAATAACAAAATAACGTTATAACATTTTCATCTCGTTTTGGTCAACAAAAACAAAGATATATTTTAGCATTGTTTTTACTTTGTAAACCACATTTAGTCTCATTTTTATTCGTCAACAATATTGCATTATACATTTATTATAGTCATTGTCACATGACCAGCATTTACATTGCGTCTCATCTCGTTTTCGTCATGTGATAAAGGTCCGTTGACAACGATATCTTGTCATAATTTTCCTTGACGAAAACAACATTATTCTAAAGCATTTCTTTTACATTACATTACATGTCATTTAGCTGACGCTTTTATCCAAAGCGACTTAGTATATTATATTTCTTCTTCATAACACTTTGAACTGCAGCTGTGTCTGAAAGACTCTGGGACACTAAATCAACCTGTTTGGTCTTAAAGTCTAAAGCTACATGAGACTCGTAGTAAACCTGCTAAATGTCCTGAAAGAAATGCTCCTGTTGTTAATTTCATTATTTTCTTTGGATGACCAACACGTACCTCCACACAAAAACCTATATTTAGTATATTATATTTAACATATAATATAATTTGAGCCAACTTATATTTTGGGGGTTTAGGATGCAAATGTGCCCTGATTTATACATCAAACTATATTACACATGACTGTAGTGCAACTTAACATGTAAACAACGATAGACTAGCTCAACTAAACCAAACTGCCTCAACAGTAACTAACTAGGATTAACTAAAGAAAACCACAAACAAGGTCCTGGTTTTATACTCACGGCACACGAGCCCCCAACTTGTTACGACCGGCTCACGGGCCACAACAAAAGAGGGAGACACACAACAACTTAACAATAATAAAGTGACATTTATTAAATAAGGATGCAAACAAGAGAACGACGAGGTGTGATCGTCAGTATCAGTGAGAACGCGGCCGCCTGGTCTCGGGGCCGTTCAATAGTCTGGTAGGACCGGCCAGGTGATCACAGTCATCTCATTATCGCCTCCGCTGCACCTGCAAGTTAACAAGACAAACCACGGTACACATGTACGACAGGCCCAGGACTGTCCCACCAACAAACATGACATGAATCATTTTTATGCATTTATTTTAAAGATGATTTGTGTAGCTAGTGTTTGTGTCTATGCATCAGTTATTATATAGTTGTGAGGACTAGTTTCAGTTTTCTAAAGAAGCTTGTGCATAGGTGAGGATTAAGGTGAAGGTGCGCAGAACTCACTCCCACCATCTTCACTCCTACCAGATGACCTCCAGTGGCATGAGGGCGCCCATGGCGACCTTCGTCTGGCAGGAGTTGCAGGGGGCTGCCGGTGGTCTGGTCAGGTGGACTCCGCCTGTGCCGGTTCCCCAGGTGCAGGGTTGCCTCCCGAGTTAACCCACGTGGCTGTGGGGTCGCCTTCCTCCGCCTTCCCAGCCGTTGTGGTGGTTCTCACACCACCACCTTCCGCCTGCGCCGCCGTTGGGTTCTTCACTATTTACCCATAGGTGGGGCTATTGACCCATAACTGGGGCAGTGGTTGACGGGCATCAGGGCGTTTCCACTCACCGATGGGCCCGCATGCCACGTCTCTGGGGCCCACTGCTGCTCCGAGATCCTGTACAACTTAGCCTGGTACCACAAGGGACCAGTTTCCATGTGTGCCACGGGGAGGCGTGTACGAGATCTTGGCCGTGGAGAGGCTGTGTACCGGCTGAGGAGGCTTACACACTCGGCTCCTCCTTTCACCCCTGAAAACAAAGAGCTATCCGGTGGCAGCAGCTGGAAGCAGAAGCAGCTACAAGCACGACTACTCCAGCACTACTGCACTGACGCATCACATGCCCTGCGCACACACACACACACACACACACACACACACACAGACAGACAGACAGACAGACAGACAGACAGACAGACAGACAGACACCCCTAAACACACACACACACACACACACACACACACACCTAAACACACGCACGGACGCACACACACACACACCCCTAAACACACACGCACACACACACACACAACCCCCCCCCACACACACACACACAGACACCCCTAAACACACGCACACACACACACACACCCCTAAACACACACGCACACACACATAGACAGACAGACACCCCTAAACACACACACACACACAGACACCCCTAAACACACGCACACACACACCCCTCCCACACACACACACACAAGTGCACACACACACACACACCCCTAAACACACACGCACACACATAGACAGACAGACACCCCTAAACACACACACACACACACACACACACACACCCCTAAACACACACACAACCACCCCCCCCACCCCCCACACACACACACACACGTGCACACACACACACACCCCCCTAAACACACACGCACACACCCACCCTTAAACACGCACACACACACACACACACACAACCACCCCCCCCCCCCCCCCCCCACACACACACACACACACACACACACACACACACCCCACACACACACACACACACACCCCACACACACACACACACTAGGAAGACATTAGAAAAACCTCCTGTACCACTTCCTCCTCTTCGGTTTGATCTGGCTCTGCAGATCTACCAGCTGAGACCTCATGGCGCTCTCTGTCCTCTGCCACTCCAGCTCCTTCTCCTGCTGAGTCAGCTTCAGGCTTTCTGTGGCCTGAAGGAGGGATGACTTCTCCTCCTTCCACTCGCTGAGATGACTCTTCAGCTGCTGCTCGGCCTTGTTCAAAGCAGCCATGAGGTTCTTGTTGTTGTCGTCCTGCATCTCCAGCTGGGCACTAAGGGAAGCCTGGGATTTTTCCAGTAATGTCTTTCCCTCGTCCTGTTTTTGGAGAGCTTCCTCCATCTTGCTCAATTTATTCTTCAGCTCTTGAGCTTGAGCCCTGTCAGTCTCCAGATAGCGCTCCAACATCACGTTGGTGGTATTGGCTTCTGCGAGCATCTGTCTCTCTTCCCGAAACTCCTTCTCCTGAGTCTCCACATGATGTTTAAGGGCCTCCTTCTCTCCCTTCGTCTTCTCCAATTTCACTTTCAGATCTTGAGTTATGAAAATCTGGAGGTCAAGATCTTTCTGGGCTTTTCGAAGGAAGTTGCTGATTTTTCCCAGCTGAGTTAAATGTGCAACCTGGGACCTTTCCAGTCTTTCCTTTGCCTCTGCCTGCTTTTGGAGAGCCTCCTCCATCTTGCTCAATTTATTCTTCAGCTCTTGAGCTTGAGCCCTCTCAGTCTGCAGATAGCGCTCCAACATTACGTTGGTGGTATTGGCTTCTGTGTCAAGTGTCTGTCTCTCTTTACGAAGGGCCTCCTTCTCTCCCTTCGTCTGCTCCAACTTCACTTTCAGATCTTGTGTAATAAAGACCTGCAGGTCGAGATCTTTTTGGGTTTTTCGCAGCAAGTTGCTGATTTTTCCCAGCTGTGACTTCAGGTACTCTGTTTCCCTGGGGGGGGAGGGGACACGTTCAGTCCTCTGAACTTCCAAGCCACACACCTCCCTCTGCATCAGCTTTTTCTCACGGTTCCAGCTGCTGCCCTCTCTCTGCTGTTGGAGCTGATCGAGGACATCGGCCAATAAGTCCTCTCGGATGATCAGGTGAACTCTGCCTTCAGATCCACTTTGGGTGAGACTGGCCTCGCCGTCCTTCAGTTCACGCCTTGCCTGTTCTTCAAGGAAACTGAGGTAGAAATTCATCTGCGGTTCGATCTCTCTGCCGTTGAATTCCATGTTGTCCAACATAGTATTCTGCTGGTCCAGTGTCTTTTCTCTCGTTGCAATGTGCACCTTTAGATTGTCACAATCAAATGACTGTCTGATACAAACTGCTGTCTGAGTGAATTTGGGCAGAACTAATGCTGGTTCCCAGTATTCATAGTGTGTCGTTATGGCAGCAAGAACAACAACAACATGTATTCTTATGTTTTCAATCCAAATGGTTATTGATTCTATTGTTGCTATTGATGCTATTGTTGCTATGGGAAGTTGCTATGGGATGCCAGTTTGTTTATGTTTGAATATACAGTATGAATGTAATGATTTCTGAGGATTCCTTAAATATGGCAAAGAAAAAACACTTTACAAAATATGGAAAGGAAAATGTTGGGACGCCATTTTCTCGAACTCCAATAACCATGTGCGCTCAGCAACTACCTATTATTATTTAAGATGTGCATTTACCACAATAAAACTTTACTTTTTTTACTTTTATTCAAACTGTCCAATACTTTTAATGTTGGATTTGAAAAGCAGTTTATCCCCTGCTCATGTTGATCTTGTACATGTTAAAAGTTGTGGTAAAGGAAGTGAAATATGAAGCTGTCCCTCGCTGCTGCAACAGGGAGAATTCCCCCGTTGTGAGAATAAAGAGCTTTTCATACGGGGAGCCACACTTCGCCTGCGTAGTCGCGTGTATCCGCGGGATCTCGCTCCTCACGTGAAGGAGAACGCTCCGCGATTAAACGCCAGGCGATCAATGTGTGGTAACCATGGGGATTCTGTGCACTAGTGTCTCCCTTCCGTACAGCTGAATGAGATCAGCTGACTGTGGTATCATATATCCCATATACCACAGGTCTATTTATAACAAAAAGTGGCAATCCTAGTATTTTCCTAACCACGATCTGTTATTGTTGATAGCTAAAGTTAGCTAAATTAGCATAGTCATGATTACATACGTTACCCGATAAATCCAGTCTCGTGCCGATGCTCTGACAAGCAGACGCCCGGCGCGGCGTGTTGCTTGCGTAGGGCAAAGTTCAACACAATTCAACTGTTTCAGCGGGCGGGCATGTGCATGTGACGAGCACGAACGGGAGTTTCACGGGATTGCGCCCGCTTGTCGCGTCGCCTGTCAAACTACAGTTTCCTTTGGTTGACCTTTTGTTTGATCATAATTACTGATAAAATAAGACACATTCTTTTGTCTTACTATATCAGTAATTATGATCATCATCATCATCAGTAATTATGTTATGCAGTTTTACAGTTTTTCCTCTATTTGTCACACAAGCCATTTACATATGGGGGTTTCCGTGTCCCGTCTTCCAGCGCCACCCTGCCAAGACCTTTCGCCACCCCATGTCAAATTTTCTAGATCCGCCACTGGCAAGGATGATGTCGGTGACCAGCGGTTCCCGTAAATCTCTCATCAAGTAGATTTGAAGTTAGAAGTCAAACTCATCTGTTATCTGCTGCTCACCTGGCAGACAGGTGCTCAGGGAAATGAAGCCATGCGAGAGAAAAGGTTGAATTCCTGCAAACTGTCAGCAACAAGTTTATTATTAGAGGATCAACGTTGTAGTCATGGACCTTCAACTGAAGACAAACATGACAATATCGTACACATCGGAGATGCAATTATAACAAAATCAAATAAAAAGATCAAGAAGATTAGATGTCCTATAAAATACAGTAAATCAATGATTAATCACTTCATCAGTTGTTGATGTGGTTATGGAGTTATACAGCTCGTGGATTTAAAGATGTCTTGTTTCTGCAGGAATTCAACCTTTTTTCCACTGTGTTGCAGTAATGTCTGATAACAGATATGTAAAGTATTGCCCAGAAGATCGTTTTTCTTTTTTTTATGACTGAACCATCAAACGGGAAAATCCAAGAACACAAAAACATAGCTTACAATGGAAGGACATCACACACGAGAATAAACCAACAACAGGCACAGAAGGCACAGAGACTAAATACATAAGTAAACGAGGGTGACCAAGGGACAGGTGACACAAGGGCTGGGAACAGGTGAAAGACATCAGGGCGGGGCAGACAATCTCAAAGGCGGGAAAACCAAAAGACAGGAAGTAAAACAAGACAACACATGGGAGAACAGAGAGAGTACAAAATAAAACAGGATATGGAAAACAACAACAAAAACCCACAAACATGACAGACTCTTTATCTCATGGCTTTTTAACGTTGCTAATTGTTGTTATTGTTTATACCGCAATATATGATGTAGTTTTTGTTTTTAAAAGGTGATATATACATATTTTAAGAAGTAATTGTACTTAAATGGATATTAAGGATTGAATGAAAGGTGACTACACCCAAGTTCAAACAGAGACTTGGCACAGATGTATTACTTAGTACTTAGACTGAGTACTCACATATCAGATCAGATGACTTCCGACAGAGGAAGTTTAACAGGAGGATGACTGGGATTGAGTGTGTCGTGTTGGTGGTGGTCCTGACCTTTCTGAGTCCTGCAGGAGGAGGTGAGTGAAGAGTTCACAGCCCAGAGATAACAGACGTTAGTCAGCGTTGTCATGGTTACTTTCACCAGAGAAAGGAAGCAAAACAGGAAATATGATTAATAAAGATATACCGAATCATTCAGATAGTTTTGGTGTTGTGTGCCATTGTTTAAGATATTACCCTCTTCAAAACAAAAAGACATGAACTGGGTTTGTTTGTGCTACTTGAGACAAATTTTCACATGAAATTGTTCACAACATTTAATGTAAAGAAATACAGCCTGTTGAGTTTTAATGGTTTGAGCATGATAAACTTTTCTGTATGGGGATGGAGGCAGAAATATCAAAACTCTTATTGGCGTATAACACAACTCATATGATTTAAAAAACAAACAATACCTGTAATAAGTACAAATAGATACAAAAAATAAAGTTTTCTTTAACTTAGCCTGGACTTTGCTACTTGACATTTGACTTTTCTTTTTGGTAACACATCTTTTGGAAATTGATCTTAATGCCTTAATTAATTAAATTAGGAAAAATCCAAACTTTAAGGACACCAATTTTCTTTGTGAATGAATAATGTATCAAAAATAAATAAATGTTCTTCCTTAAAATACAGGGGACATAGGGATACACACCCCTATGTTAAATTCCCTTAGAGGCAGCAGGCAGATTTTGTATTTTTAAAGGCCAGTTATTTCATGGATCCAGGATACTATGTTATAGGTATTAAAATCAATTTCCAAAAGATTTTTTTATTCCACTTTTTAGTCAACTTAAGCATGGGTGTGTAAACGTATACACACCACTGTATGACTCAAATATGAATTAATGGTAGCTAACAAGTGGACTATAGAAAATCTAAATACATTATGTTGTTAAGTATTAAAATATTTTTTTTAAGGGATTTGCAAAATAAATCTGTCGGGCTGCCAGATGATCAACAAGTTTGTAAAAACTACGTCTTATTTCTTCGACATATCATTTAATTTATTTCTTCTGACTTTATTCATACTATTTCTCTTGTGAAATACTAATGGCTTCTACCTTTTCAGACCTCTAAGACCTATTTAAATTAAACAATTGCTTCCTGACATGCCATCGTTAACGGCCATTGATTGCCAGATCACTTGGATTCAGCTGCCATTCTCCCTGAGCTGAACTTTGATGGCTGTCTCTTTAACTGATGTGTTGCAGATGTTGAGGTGTCCTGTGTTTTCATGAAGAGTTGCATCTTACCGTGCAGCTTCCAGTCTGGGGAAGGATTAGTCATCCACTGGATTCAGATGACAACAAGCAACAAACCTGTCCACTCTTACTACAGTAACAAAGACCAGTTGGCACACCAGTGCCAGCACTTCAGGAGGTAGGACATCACTGTTCCAGGACCAGATCTCCAGAGGAAACGCCTCGCTCCGGCTGACAGAAGTGAAGATTCAGGACCAGGGAAGATACCTGTGCATCACCAGCACCATCACAGGACACAAGGCGTTATTTATCAACCTAAATGTCGACGGTATGAGAAACACAGTTATGAAAAAAACACAACAAATGTGTTTTCCACACTCAGTTTCCAGATTATTAGCTACAGCTATTATAACTAAAACAAGAGTCCTTCATAAAGGTCACAATGTTCAGTTACTGTTGTTTCAAAGAGGTGTTCATTCAAATGTCTTTTTGGAGGCTTCAATGTGTGGCCAAGAGGGGTTTCAGTTATTTAGTCAACCATGTGGAAGGGGGGGGAGGAAGAGAGAGACAAGAAACAGCTGCATGCATCATTGGATTTAGATACTTTACTGCTCTCTCCCAGTTCTCCCAGTGTCAGTATTAGGGTTGGGTACCGGAACTAGGTGCCAATAGGTCTCCGGTTCCGACGTAAACGGTAGTAACGAGGCCGAATAAGAACGAAAATGTCGGTGCCTAACTTTACACTACACTCGACAGCAGGTAACGTTAGCCTACCTTTAGCTAGCAGCTGGATTAAACACGGTTAAAATCCTGACAGGTGACGTTAGCCTAGCTTTAGCTAGCAGTTGGATTAAACACGGTTAAAATGCTGACAGGTAATGTTAAACAGTGTAAAGTGTGACTGTATATCAACAGTCTGCTCTGCAGCGCAGCAGCTGCCGACGTCGGAAAAACACAGATGGTGCATTCACTGGAACTGGTAACCTACAGCTTCGCGGTGCATTCAAAGTTATTGTAAAATACCCTTTTCCCATCTGGTGGTTGTTTTTGTCGTTCAACAGCAATTTACTGGTGAAATAAGTTATTGTGCATTATAAGTTATAGTTATTACATTACTATTAAATCATTTAATTTTGACCATATGGCCTTAGTAATAAACAATGTGTTCTTAAATGTCACCGACTGTTGTTTAGTAGGCCTATCCTTCTTGTTTCTTCTTCTTTTTTTAAAACTTTCTTAAAAAGTATCGGTTCAGGCACCGTTTAGGCACCGGCACCGTTTTAAAAGTACCGATTTAGCACCGGTATCGGAAAAAAAAAAAACGATACCCCAACCCTAGGTAAGAGCCACGTACATCTTTGTCTTTGATTGATTCCTTTATTTTGTCTGAGGTGCTGTTATACACTTCTACGATTATATTGGTGACTGTTCCACGGCTAGGTATACGGTACCTTGGTTCCATTGCTTGACAGAACTCCCTGAAGCCTGCCCCATCCATGACACTGATCGGTCTCATGTCCTTACAAATGAACGAAATTAATTTCTCCGTTATGGCCTCTTGTCGTGTTGCAGACAAGAGCTTGTGGCAGGCGGTGCAAAATACGTGTCAAGACGCGACTGTTTAGCTGGAGTTCCACACATTATGCCATGCTCATTTGGGTGCACATTTTCGAGATGTGACCCAATGTTGCTAGTGGTCGAATGGTATGCTAACTGTATTTTACATAGCTTGCATACAACGTTATCTCGCGGCTCAACTATTTACCTACTACCGACCAAAATCCAAAGTACTTCCAGAAATGGCATTTTAGATTTTGGGGGGTTAAAATTGCTTTCTCTGATGCGGTCGAGTTGGGCTCTGCACTTTCTGCCATCTTCCATGCAAGACAAGTCAACAGACAGTGCGACTCCTGTGACCTGTCCCTGAACCCTCAGGCGCGCTAGCGCGCCCACTCGCAAAGCAGACAGCTGGACAGCCTCTGCTACCGCGAGCGTTTTTTTCCACATTTGTTTTTTTAATTCGAATATTAATTTTCACCTTCGAAATTCGTTTTTTAAAATCTATCCGAATATATATTCAAATTTAGAATATTCGTTGACAGCCCTACTTGTGATCAGGATTTATCAAATTTGTGGTACAACAGCTGTAGCTGGCAGCTTTCTGCAAATATCACAGCTGGTAACATAGCAGGCTAGAAAAAACACCAAAATCTCTTCTTTTACTGTCAGTGGAAATGATGCTGAGGTATGGTCGCAATTCAGCAGGAAATGGAAGAATGGATTTGTTTTGAGCAAAACATGAAGGAAGGAGACTGCTATGTTTACATTTAGTTGCAGACCTACGGCTGTAAAAGATGAGGAGTGCACAAACTTGACCCTAATTGTGTTACCTACAAAAGGCATGTGCACATACAGTATGTATTAGTGCGGTGGATAAAGTAGACAAAACATTAAATGTTTTAATTGGACAATCAATCATTTTCTCCTTTTCAGGCTCTAATGAGGCACACCAAATCCTACACCACTATAAGTATGGATGCATACCTGCTGTTTTCCTGTTGACCGTAAATTAAACAGGTTGTTTTTGGAGTGTGAGAATTGCCAAAGAGCCATACTGCCAAATAAGAGCATCTGTCATGGAGGAGTGGGGCATCAGGGAAAAAGCCACATACATAGTGACAGATGCTGCTGCAAATATGAAACTAAATATGAAAAAAAAATGGCCAGACTAACAGTCAGCAAACGTATTGCATATGTTATTCATTGTATTATTGTTATACCCATTAGGCTGCAGCAGTGGTGGATGAAGTATTCAGATCCTTTACTTAAGTATAGTACTTGAGTAAATGTACTTAGTTACATTCCACCACTGGGCTGTAGCTAACAATTATTTTTTGTATCCATTAGTCTGCCAATGATTTCTTTCATCAATTAATGGTTTGGTCTATAAAATGTCATATCCAGCAGGGCAGAAGTTGACATATTTAAATGTCAAAAAGATTTAGTTTACCATCATAGGAAACCAGAAAAACAGCAAAACAAATCACACATCAGAAGATGGGAAAAGTGAATTTTAGGCATCTTTGCTTAAAAGGTTACTAAAATGAATTAATCAATTATCAAAATTGTTGCAGATGAATTAATTAATTAATTACATTTATATAGCGCTTTATCATAGACACTCAAAGTGCTTCGGGGGGGGAGGTGATGCACGGCAGCCTTACGACGCCAGACGCTCACCACACATCTGCTTGATGAATGAAGATGAAGTTTGTCAGTCAACTAAATCAATCTAACAATAGCGTAATTGTTTCACCTCTAATAATCATTTGTGCTTGTCAGTACATTATATATTGATTTATATCTGGTTTGGCAGATATATTTCCCACAGGGACAAACATCCTATCCCATCTTATCCTGACCAGTCCTATCCAATGCATCCCCTAATTAGAAGCTTAAACCTGCTAGAAGTGCAAGATGTGCACACCTGTTGGAACAGTTCCTTGCACATACTGCAGCATGTGTTCAAGCCAAGAAAGCCACTAGCTAAACCCTGGTATGACTACAAACTCTATCCCCCGGAGACTGCAGAGCAATATCACCATACAGGTGAGTGCTTCAGTGTGCCGTCATTCTTCAATGATGCCACCATGGAGCTGTCAGAGGACAAGAGGGTTTCCGGCTCCAATGAAATACACACTATCAAAAATGATTGAATAATCTGCCCTCGAAGTAAATCCCTACTGTGACCACTTATTGCAGTCCACCTCAGAGAAAACCTGAGTATAACGTCAATGACAACAACGCTGGACCCACGATTTAAAGTGATTTAAAGTGCTCATATTATGCTTTTTGGCTTTCCCCTTTCCTTTATTGTGTTATATATCTTTTTTCTGCACGTTATAGGTTTACAAAGTGAAAAAGCCCAAAATCCACCCCAAAGGGACTTACCATCTTCCAGAGAAAACACTGTTCACCAACAGCTCCAAACAGCTCTGTTGTAGTCCAGCCTTTACTTCCGTGACAAACGCTCGTCACTTTGTAACACACGTTATAATGCTCGCCATTTTCTTAATAGTTTAGTTCTATTTTGATTGTGTGATGCCACAGTCTTAGTGCTGATGTCATTCTCCTGTCTCCCCTCCATATTACTGGAGACACATAAGCACTTATGATCCACTTGTGATAGCTGCACATTAAGCTATCCTTTTCTGCCTTTAAAATGCATTAACTCGTGGACTTTTTGACCAATTAAATACAACTAGCTTCATAAGGGGGGACACATTTTAGTATTTCTAAAATTCTGGCTAAGGCCCTGCCTTTCACTCACTTTTAATAGACCTGCATGACTCACAAACCTTCACAGACACAAAATGGCAACTGAAGTGGTTAGCTTCGGAACGTATACATACATTAACATTAAACAATGAACCTACTGCATGAATATTGAACTACATTATATATAACAGCTGGCTGTGTACCGTCTACAGGCTCTGATTTAATAATGTAGTCTCTGGAAATGTTTGTTTTCTTATCATTTTTTGCTGATGTATTTACATACCTGAGTCCAGGTCTATACAATTTGTTTAGTACCTTTCAGATATAGGCTAAAGCATCACAGTGTCTGCTACCAGAAATGCACATAGATGATGAAATAATTTAGCATCAGACATTTTCATTTTGTTTATTGAATAGTACATTTTTTTCTGTCCTTTAAGGCTGCCCCATATTTCCTTTTTTTCTTTTTTTATGTGTATATATGGGTATGTGTATTAATTTTATGTGTATATGTGTGTATTGTTTTGTATGTGTTTTTGTTTCCACTGTCAAAGCACTTTGTAAACTATTGTTTTTAAAAGGTGTTATTAGAGCTGGGCGATTTCTTTCCCTAAAAAAATCTGTGATTTTTTTTCATAAAAAACTTGATTTACGATTCAATTCGAGTTATTATTGTTATGATTAAAATGCTCATTATTTCTAAGATTTAGCCTGGGTCCTGGTGGTCAGCCTCCCTGCCATCTGGACTAAGTCACCACCAGAGGGTTATCAGTGGGCAGCGCTGCACATTCTTTACAATGATCCATGCTGATGTCCTAAACGTATGCCTTCAGGTCTTGTTTAACAACTACAGAGTTAATCAGCAGCCCAAGGACTTCTGGCACTAATTTCACTTATAAACCACCATGTGTCATTACAATAGATGTGTTCTGGACTGGCTGCCACCTCTGGCTCTTTTTTCCCCCCAGACACATGATGCACCAAATTCCCTCAGCCACTTCATATTGTCAGGTTCAACATTACGTTATGCTTTTTTACGTAAGGCTGCACTGCCCTGTTCCCTGCAGAAACTGCCCTCATCCTTCACCTTGCAAATGTTAAGCAAATATTATCTCTTCTCCCTGTGCAAGAATAGTTCTGAAACTGGGGGATTTAGGGAGTCTTTGCAGGATCCTGCAGAGCAAGCAGGTAGTGTGAACATTAGTTCATCACTGGTATGTTCTCCACATGGGGATTTACAATGATTAAAACCACACAGCAGAGTCTGAGAGAAATTATTGTAACAGGAGAAGCTAAAGTATATAGACACAGACATGCAGTTGAATGGAAAACCACACACACACACACAAGTGCACTCATGCATTTGAAGGGATAATCTCGAGGAATACACAAGGACTCTCATACATGCATGATCACCCATACACACAGAGGTGGGTGATCAGTCTTATTTTACAGCAACATATTGGGAGCAGTCTGAAAAAATCAATGGAAAATTTAAATGTCAGACAAAGCTTCAATGTCAGTATAACTGAAATGTCAAGAAAATCTACATTTGCTCTCGCTCCCCAGGTCAGTCCACAGAGATGCACACACAGACACACACTGCTAGACCTACAGGAACACCATGCCAGTGCTTCTCTACATTTCCATTTCTTTTCACTTCTCGTCTCTCTCTTCACATTTCTCGTTTCCTAATTTATAGTAAGGACAAAGACGGTGATATCAGTCGATCAGTCGTCTATCTCTCCAACACTTCAGTCCATGACAAGGTATCTCAATTAACAATTATTCTTATTAGTTATTCTGACTTCTATTTAGTCAAATAATTGTTGGGTCTGTAAAATGTCAGAAAATAGAGAAAAATGCCCATCATAATTCCCTAGAAGCCAAGTTGAACCCAAATATATTCAGATTACATGAAAAATAAAAAAAGAGTAAAGCAGCAAATCCTCACATTCCAGAAATGAAACCATAGACTGCTTAGCATGTTTGCTTCAAAAGGATTTTACAATTAATCAATTATCAAAACCAGTTGCCATTCAATTGTCTGTCCATTGATAATCCATTTGTTTCAGCTCTAATCTCTGAATTGTGGCCACATTTGCATTACATTTGAAATCCATAGACCCCAGAGGATGATTTCAATTTTTTTTGGTAACCTTTGGTTACACTTGGAATCACTATCAGTCCAAAGTTTTAGGGAAATTTAAAGAGCATACTTGGAAGATCAACATTATACTTTGTGAGCTTTGCTCTAGTTGCACACTCAAGTCCAATTGTCAAGTTTGGACTCATGATCATTTATAATCTAATAAACAGATTGAAATGGAATATGATGAGTACATTCATGTTCCTAAACCATTTAATTTCAATGGTAACAAGGCCACCCTTCACGCTTTCCGACATAATACTGGCAATAGTTTAAAATGTTTAAATTGTCATTATAATGTTATACATAAGTCTAAGTATTGTATTGCTGGGTGTAATGCAGCCTTTTTTCCCTTTCTCTGTCTTCCACTTCTCTATATACTCTTCCATCCTCAGCTTTAGCTTCCTTGTTCATTTTGCACCTTACCCCATCTCTTCTTATAGGCCACTCTTCTCTCCTTTAGCATCACCTCCCATTACCCACAACCTCTCATTCCACATTTGTAATGCCCGCATGTACTCATCTCCTCTCCCTTTCACCTTATCCTCTCCATCCCCTCCTCCTATTGAGTGCTGCTAAGGCCGCAATCTGTCTTCCAGTGCTCACCGCTGAGTCGTGTGTCTGACAGAGATAGTTGTGTGTGTGTGTGTGCGTGCATGCGTACATGTGTGCGTGCATGCGTGCATGCTTGGTGCGTGCGTGAGAGATGGGAAAGCATCTGAACATAGGAAAGACATCTCTGGCCCTCATTTAAATTAAGCTAAGCTGTTCTCTTCTTGTTATGCTCCATGTTTCTGTCAAACAGGCACACACTCACAGTCAAACACACCTGCTCTCTCTCGTTTCAATAACAATGCAGGGGTTGAATGCACTATGCATGCATGTGGATGAGGGTAAAAAATGGACTGTGTGTGTGTGTGTGTGTGTGTGTGTGTGTGTGTGTGTGTGTGTGTGTGTGTGTGTGTGTGTGTGTGTGTGTGTGTGTGTGTGTGTGTGTGTGTGTGTTGTGCTGGGCAGTGCAGTGTGACCTACTGGTTGCAGACTCCCAATCTGAATCCCCTTATAGACAGGTATGTGGCTTAGATCGATTTCTGAGATATATAATAGATGTGTGTGCTCAAGCACAACTGTGGTTCACTCTTCATGTCTATGTGCACATATATATTCGTGTCTGGCTGATAAATCTGTGTCTGTGTTTGTTGCACTGAATCCATGTTTGTGGTGGAATTAATTCAAAGAACCTTTGCAGCAATAGAGCTCATTTAAGTCCAGCAAGAAGAAGACGGTATTCTAAGCATATTAAACAAATGTTTATACCACCAAAGTTTCACAAACTTTAAAACTCAAACCCAGAAACAGGGACTTGTGTTTGAGACACAGTGGCTTCAGACTCGACCTCGGACTCGAGATGTGGGACAATTTTTATTTTTAGGAAACGTCTAATGAGTTGAATGTTTTTCCCCTCCCTGCGTAACCCTACCTACGTAACATGTAACGTATCTGCTGCCTGCGGCTATACATGAGAGAGGACAACAAACATGTTGAATGCGCCGGCAGCTGCGGTGCCATTCATCAGAAGCTTTGGCTTTAAAAATTTCAGAGAACATGGCCCAAACAAAAGAAGATCTGAATGCTAAATATGTGGTATCAAGATAAAAGGATTCTGGCTTAACCACATCTCATTTTATCAGACACCGGAAAACGCATGCTGATAAGTAGCAAACATGTTTAGCTCAGCTAACGTTAGCTTGCGTCTTGCTTTGGCTACGACCTACGAGAGGTTAAAGGCCAACTTATGCTTCTGCGTTAACACTGTGGGTACGTGTAGATATGGACCCTACGCCAGACCCTACGCCGTAGCATGACGTAAACCTCTCAAAACATTTAACTAGACGTCGCGCCGACGCAGACAGTAAAAACTGATTGGTCCGTTTGGCCGTGGCTTGGTAGCATTGCATTTCCCCCTACTTATTTCAGGGTTCTCCTCCATAAAACAACATGAAATCAAGGAGAGGCTTAACTTTTCCTACTACAGATTTCCGATCATGGTCAGAAAACACAGGGGAGACACTTTGTTTCTACCACTATGACTCTAGAGTCGGTACACTCAGCCTTGCTATTCTCCTAAAGAGATTGACGCAGACACCAATGCCCAAGTATAAACTTCAGTCCACTACGGCGAAAGCTCTGCATAGAGCCTCCACAGAAGCATAAATCCTGCTTAACTCCAGCTGTCGTTCGCTAGATGTTATGAAGAGATGAGTGAGTGTTTGCCAAACTTTTTTTTGGGGGGGGGGATTTACGCAATAATTTACATCCCGCTGGCTGCCACTACGTTAAAGCTTTGGTGCGTAACTTTTTTTATATTTATCAACGTCCGTTACATTCAAGCCATTAATTAGATAATAAAAAGATAATTAGCTCTTCATGTTTTTTTTTTTAATCCTCTGTGTCAGCTTGTGGTGATGCGCAATGTGATATAGGTGCCAAAATAAATCTATGTTTGGTACTGCCAATTTGTTTTGTTTTGTCATGGTTCATGTGTGCAACAAACATTAGCCTACACTTCGTGAGAAAAATATCGTGGCAGAGAATCGTGATATCAATTCTAAGCTAAAAAATTCATATTTTTCCCCGAATCGTGCAGGCCTATACAACACTCAATATAACCATGAGAGACTTCAGACTTGAGACTTGACTTGGACTCGAGCTCAGAGACTTGTGAGCTCAAACCTTATGACAGCACCATACAGGCACTCATAACCAGTTAGCAAGTTTAATTCATACAGCCTACATGCATGACACAACAGACTACTAATACAATTAGCTATGTTTCTCAGGAGAGTCCCACTAATATTAACCAGAAAAAAAGACAACCCATGCAATTTCACAACAATGAATAAAAAAGGCTGTGGATACCACGGCGAATCCAACATAAATCAAATGACCTGGCATTTCCTACAGAATCTTCAGTAGGATAGACTCTATCAACTCTATCCGATAGAGCATCATCAAGGCACACAACACACAGTCTAGATGTAACAGCGGCTGCAGCCTACGCACTGTCAGTAAAAGAGGCTGCATATCCTGTAACGTTAATGCACAAACACAAAACTTTGTTGTTGACGCTCACTCTTGGAGAGTCTACTCACCTGTTGAACCGAGAAGACATCCACAATCTGCCGTCGTTCATTCTCAAAGCACTGTGTTATATAGGCTACTGCAACCGATCCACTCAGCCTCTCGGTCTTGCGCTCATTCATTTTACATTGTATATGTATTTTACAGTCACGCTGTGACAGGGTTCCTGGAAAACAGCAGAAAGACCGTGCGAACCTGACTGTAGAAGCCAATACCATTAGCATAGCCACACCCAGCATGCACCTGGTTGATTGTTTGCTGCGCATCATTGTAGGTGTGTTTGATTTGGGTCATCAGGGTTAACGTTAGGGTTATGCAATCTTTTTAATCTATAAAACAAGTTGTAATACTGTACAATCCATAACGGTCATCCTTAATTATATTGCAAATGCACTATTTATTTTGTACTGTTCAGAAACTGCCAACAAAACCACATACTATTATGTTTGTCTTCCCTCCATCCCTCCTCCATTTATAGTTGAGGCGTTTTTTTGTCGAAAGTTTCTTTCAAAACTCTCAGAATAAATTAGAAACAAAACAAACAGACCAAAGACAGAATGTCATCAAACAACATGACTGTAAATGTACTGTAATTCATGTCAATCACTGGTGTTAAGATCATATCTATTTAGTTGCTAGTTAGAACATTAAGCAGAAGATTTCATGAGCACTTTTCAGAAACCATGGTCTTTATTCTGTTAAGCTGGGTATTTGCAAGATGTGATGTTATTTTCTCCAAAATAAGCCTTGCATCTTAAGGGACCCTGAAACTTGACGTTTATGTTTTAGATTAATGAAAAAAAGCTCTGCTGTCAAGTATGTTCTAACGGTGCTGAGAAAAATTGATTTTATGTCATCTACATTTAAGTAGTTAACCACAGGAGTGATAGCAAAAAGTGACTGTCATAACATTGATTGTTACTGATGATGTTAATGCTGTTAGGAATGGTAAAGAGATGCTGGCCTACAGCGCAATGACCAATGCATCAGTATAATACTGAAGTGTATTCTGTGTTGATAGTCAGTCATTCGTGCCCATTCCCATATCTGAGGCCACTTGCAGATCCAGAGGAATCATTATATTAGATAACAACTGAACTTTGTAATGTCAGCGGTGGGCATATTCACCTTCTCATGACAGCAAATCTATGTCACCTCAATAAGCATCTGTGTGTGTGTGTGTACAGTAAGTGGGAGTTGGTATTTAAAGGACAGTTACAGAAGCAGACAGTGTGCCCATGAAACTGTACAGCTGGAGTGTCTGCCCGCACCTGGCACTCCATCAAAGACAACAAGACTTGGACAGAAAGAGAAAAAGACATGAAAGCGAGACAGGGGGATGGAGACGAGAGAGGGCTTATCTTACGAGGCATATGGCCTGAATGAGGAGACAGATGTTTCTGTGTGGATGGGAGAGTGAGCGCGCACGCTCCCTGTTGCATCTGCTATTGCAACCCCCCCCATGGGATGAACAGACAGATGTGTGGAGAGGCCACACTGGCATGCTGCGACTCTCAGAGCTCACCCAACCTCTCTTTAATGACAAAGTCTATTCTCCTTATCACACTCCTCTTTCACAATTCCTTCAGAGTTGCTCATACTCTGCATCTCATCTCTCAGACTCCCCTCAAACTGTTTTTTTTCAGTTGCTCATTTTCTTACTTTTCCTACTGTAGTTTATGTATGTTGGTGAATACTTCTGTGGCCATTACTCATGTACTATGTAGAGTATGTAATCTGTGTTTGTACAAAGTATGTTTTTGTAAGTTTCTATTTGTTTCTGTCGGTAACTGATCAGTGCTCTCAGTGCTAGCCTATTCTCTTAATTTGTCCCATGATCCCTGATTGAATTACTACTTATTTATCAGAGAGTGCTAAATGTAAGATTTTGCAGTTTCCCAAGGTACCTAAACGTCAGTGAGATAAACAGTGATGCTAAAAGAATCTTTTTTTTAAGATTACTTTGGGCATTTTTAGGCCTTTATTGACAGGACAGCTGAAGAAATGAAAGGGGAGCGAGGGGGAACGACACACAGGAAAGGGCCGATGGTTGGAGTTGAACCAAAGCCTGCTGCGTTAAGGAGTATTCCTCTATATATGGGTAGCCACTCTACCAACTGAGCTATCCGGGCGCCCAAATGTCCAACTTCTTTAAAGCCACTATCTATAAAATGTCATGTGTATATAGCATAATTCCAATTAATATGACTGGGTTTGTTTGTAGACATTTTAGGAAAACGCTCATTTGGTTTCTTCCCAAGAGTTAGATGAGAAGAGCAATAACACTTTCATGTTGATGTGTTAAGTATGGAGCCGGTTAGCTTAGTATAAAGGATGGAAGCATTAGTATTCTATTTTGTAATAAACCAGTTTATTCGGCCCTTCTGTACAGTGCAGGGTTTTTTTCCCTTTCTTTTAAGATAATTTTTTGGGCATTTTAGACTTTTATTTGTGCAGGACAGCTGAAGACATGAAGGAGGAAAATAATAATGTTGAGGAAAATAATGAGTGGGGTAAATGAAAAAAAACTCTGAGGTGCATATTTGACAGGTTTTATTTGACACATTTTAAGGAATGCAGCATTTCTTTTCTTTTATCATCTTTACCAAAAGTACTTTCTGTTAAACATAAGTCTCGGAGAACGTGTTAATCATCACAGCAGAAGTCATTATCCTCCAGAGAACCAAGGAAAATAATTTTTTTCCTATCATATTTTTTGTGTTTCCATACATGTTTAAGGTTAAAAAAACATCTTACAATTTACACATTTTTATTTTTATTTATTTACAGCATGTCCACTGTAGTGGACAACAGGCTCATTTGAGTATAAAAAAACAGACACATTTGGTAGATGTGGAGTCAGTATTTACATGAAGATAGTCCTGATGTCCACTATAATTGACATTCATAAAATGGCAAATTTTTCAAAAGATACATAATGTAGTTGCTATCAGAACTAAATATATGATTCCTAACACCTTAATGAACAAGAATATATAGTATATTTGTATAGTAACAAAACCATGGACAAACAATATTTGACTCATCTCTTATCTTTCCATAAAATGTGCTTCTTCCTTTGCCGCCCATTTTGGATCGAAAGATAGAGGCGGTTCCCGGCCTCCCAGCCAATCAAATAACATATCACTGAAAACCCCAGGATGTCCTCTGTACAGTACAGCAGGAATTAAGAGACTTGCACAAAAGATTCCAAGGAGAGGAAAGAAACTCAAATGTCCACATAAGTCAATGGGCTGGGTCTCAGGAGTTATACAGTATTTTCTTTTCACAGGTTCTATATTTATCTCTACCATCTCTTTCTGTCTTTTCTCTCATTCCTTTCTGTAAATGTGCAAAGGTGAGTACGGTGTCAGGTCTCAGCTGGTCTCAGGTTTTGTCCTGTTATTCCTTCTCCCGGGGGTAGAGGCTGTTGCTAATACAGCTATAAATCATGCTGCGTGTCTGTGTGTGTGTGTGTGTGTGTGTGTGTGTGTGTGTGTGTGTGTGTGTGTGTGTGTGTGTGTGTGTGTGTGTGTGTGTGTGTGTGTGTGTGTGTGTGTGTGTGTGAGAGAGAGAGTGTGAGTGTGAGTGTGAGTGTGAGTGAGAGAGAGAGAGAGAGGCCAGGGCACAGAGGGATGGTAAAGGTGAGACAAACAGACACATTGTCTTGCCTTCAAACGATTTTGGGATGTAATTGTATTATGACACAATTTACAGTTTAGACACTCAGAGATAAGAATTAAATTAAACTTGATTTCCCATTGTCTAGAAAAAAAAGGAAGGTTTTGGTTAATTTTATAATGTTATGATATATATATTTCGATTAGCATTATATTATTGATATGTTATAGTTGCACCAAGTCCAGTCCAATAACTTTCACTGATCTGGATAAGAGTGTCAGCTGACTGGATGTAAATGTAAACATGGTGCCAGACTGTTATTACAGACCAAACCTGGGAAAGAGATTATATGTTTTGTCTGATGCAGGTCAAAATTCCTTGACATTGCATGTGATGTGTGGCATTGATAATAATTCCCTGATCTGTGTTACTATAGCCAGGAGGGTTACACACTGTTTTTTTTGTCTTGGGCAGAAAAACACAGCACATGCATCCACAATCAGATGCCTCTCTGCATTGTTAGTTTGCGAGCTGATATTTTTACTATCAGCATGATGATGATTATTCAGCTTTGGTACAAACTCTAGCACTGGTGATATACTAGAAATGCCCAAGGGTCACAATGCTGACAGAGTTAGTTGGCCTCTCTGTGTTGATGCTAAAGTGGTAAAGCTGCAAATTAATGGGCCGTGTGTGTACCATGTAAGGCAGAAAGAGGGAGAGAGAGGGAGGTATGGTGAATTACAACTCCCTATGTAGGGATATCCCACCAGTGAGTATATGCATGTCATTAGAGCAAAAATCCAAACACACATACACACATAAAAATGAACACCCTGGCAGCCTTGCTGCAATTTATTACCTCTATTTACTGTATATCTGTTACAGTCGTGGAGGAGAGGAGGATTGAGAGAGGGTAGGAGGAGGACTGGGAATTGGAGAATGCAGGGAAATTGTGCAAGGGGCAGAGAGAGAGGGATCTAGAGAATAGCAGGGGAGAGAGGTAGAAAAGAGAGGAGGGGGGAGGGAGAAAGAGAAGTAAGAGGACTGCTTAAAGAAAACAGAACATGGGAAAAAGAGAAATAGCCGAAGAAAGACAGAGACAGATGAGAGAAAAGAGAGGTCTGTAGGATTCTGGGACAGCTGAAATCTTGCTGAACAAGACGACATCCTCTGTTGCTATGACAACTGCCTCCATGTGAGCAATCATTCGGTCCCATGCTCGCTCGCCCACCCGGAGATGAGGCACACACACAAACACACAAACACACACACACACACACACAACTCTTTAACATGTCCTCAAACTCCCACGCTTCATGGTAACTTACCTCTCATCCGCCCACCTCTCTCCTCTCCATCCTCCCACTCTCCAGCCATCCATCCATCTATGCAGTCTACCTCCCAACACATCAACATCCATGCTTCCTAGTACTCTGTCTGCCACCATTTTATATTTTCAAAAAGTAATTTCCTTCCTTTAGTGATTTCTTTAAAAATATATATATTTTGTTTTATTCTTTATTTATCTCCTGTTTAACTTGTTAACATGGATGTCTATGTGTTTGTGTAGCCAGATTAGGTGGGAGTGTGTTTGTTGGTATGCAGTGTTTGTTCAATGCAGCACATGCACTGCTAGATAGCGCTGTAAGGCACCTCAGAGCAGACCACAGCTGTGGAACTGAATCCACAGACACTCAGTGACTCCAGAGTACAAATCCATGCACGGTTTTTGGATGTGTGTAAATTAAGAAAAACACTCATGAACACACACACACACACACACAGAAAAACACATTCAGCACAAGGTCACGTTAACATGAATATTCTGTACACATGCTGTTCTGCACACATCCATTGGAGGAGAGACAGTTGGCACAGAGGGGAAGGGCATTGCTGACCAATATTCAACCTAGCCTTTTCCCTGCCAAGGCAAAGAGAGCCAGAAAACATGCTGCCGCTAAACACACACACACACACACACACACACACACACACACACAGTGGCCTTGGCCAAAAGAATCCCAGGGACAAACAAGATGTAGCAGCAATCAGCGGAGAGACACTTGTTATGAAGTGGAAACCATTAAATCCATACTGACATAAATTATGCTGACATTTCCTACCTCGTTTTGTCACAATAGAAAGAGGGTTAACTGGACACATTGGGTGTAAACACACAACGACACAAATTGATTCTGCAGAGGACATTGTGGCATCATGCACATTAGAGCATAGAACCAGTACATGGGAAAACAGCAATTAATGGGACAATAGGGTATAAGATGTGATATGGTGAAAATCAACAGCCCCATTTGTGACATTCTGCACCAAAGTGTGTCACAATCGCTGTCCAAGGTGCTGATCATGTGACACGCAGGGATGCAGAGCTGCTGATGTACTGATAGCAGTCTGGGCAGTTAATTTACTAAATGTGTAACGTAAAGTAAAATATCCTTCAGGAAGACATGAAGACACAATATACTTATTTTTACACATCAATAGTGCCTGTTGAAATGCACTCAACATGCGCACTGTATTTTATTTTAGTATAAATCATACTATTATTTTGCATTTCTGAAATTAATGCAAAATAATATACCCCACGACACAAGATACATCATACACTAGTCATCACTCCACTAGATGCACTTTTGGATGGGAAACTAATGGAATGCTCAGAAATTCATTCATTTTCTTCTCACACATGCTTCTTGTTTTCCACATGATGGAAGGCTGGGTCTCTCTTTCAGCATGCACCAGAGAAACATCCCGAAAAGGTCAACAATCTACAAGGGTGACACAGACTTATACACATATCTGTAGGCAGTCGAGAGACCCCATTCTACCTGACTTTGATGTCCATGGAGCTTAGGAGGAAACTGGAGTAGCCTACTATAAGTGGAAACCTTGTGGAAGACTCAGCACAGTATATGAGCTTTTCTTGCTGTGAGTTGACAGTGCTTATCACTGAGCCATTGTGTCACGTCACACACAGTGTGTTCAAATAATCGGTCACTGAGGATCTTTGTGGCAGTGTGGCTAATAGACCAAATTTGCGTAAATTGCATACTAAGCTGTCTGTGATGAGTCGGTAAAACTAATATTTGTTGTTTGTGCACATTCCAGCATGCCTCTCCAACTGTGTGAACCTGAACGTATGCGACTACCTCCTGTTTTATGCATGTAATGTGGCTTAATAGGAGTCAGTTTACTGAAAATCATGACCATTTTAAAGTTTGTCGCTAAATAAAAGTCAAACTCTAACATAGCTTGAAAGGAAGCTATACACAGTTAATTTACTGAATTCTTCAGGTATTTTCAGTCTTATTGTAACAATAGATTATGGCATTCATCTCCTTTTCCTTTCGTAATGTGTACTGGTAAAACATAAGGAGGCCGTTCTTGAAGCCAAGGAATGGAATTAAGATCTAAGAGGTGTCTTTTTTCTGAAAGGATCAGAAATGTGTTCATCCAGTGACTTTAAGATGGGTTTTTTTTGTCTGACAGTAACGTTAATTAGGTGAAACTAAGGCTACTCTGCTTGTCGTCAGCAATAATAGCGTTGCAAAAAACGAAAGCAGCTAAATCCTGATGTGACAATAACAAAGTAGCTGAACTTCATCACGTTTAAGGAGGACCTGGCTACTCTTTGGCTACTGTGTTGTTGTCCATCTTTACCTTTGTGCATAAACATCTCAAAGAAATTACTGTTATTGTTTATGTAGTGCTTAGTACACTTACAGCTTGGGAGCCTTGGCTTACAGTCTATGGCTTAGACAGGGACATACCTGTAACCTCTTTCTCCCAGCACAGTTTGTTGCTGTGATTTAGACAAAAAGTTTCCGGCGGGCAGTTCTTTGCTGTCTGAACTACCTTTTCACTCAGTCAGGTGCTGGTGTATTTTAGCCCAGCTGGCAGTACATTACATCGTAAATAGCCTTTGCTTCTGTATTTTAAGTCCATCATGGGGTAGACACAAAACAGAAATGATAATTACCTGAAATAACTCCAGTTGTGATTATGTGCACGGTCCTTAACTGGCCCTTTTTTTGTGTCGGTGAGTTCAAGGGAAGAAGAACAGTGACTTCTCAAGTCCTCAAGTGTAATCAATAGTACATGTGCATATGTGTGTGTGTGTGTGTGTGTGGGGGGGGGACCTGGGTCAGGTTCTGAAGCGGATTATCTCTCCGTCCGTGGAGTCATCCAGACTAGGCCTTTGATATTCCACATAGCACTCCGTTTACAACGCAATTAAACTTCTGCTGCTGTGAGGTAACACACACACACACACACACACACACACACAGACAAATCCTCACACTACTCGATCAAAGTTGGAGGTGCAGCCGCTATTTTCTTTCATCCAAAGTCTCCCCTGGCTCCTGCTATCGATCCCGTTTTACCGGGTGTTTCATTCACAGCCAGACTATGCCTGCCACAGCCTCCAGCCTCCACACCTCTCTCAATGTTTATCGATCATATAGTAGCAATTCAACTGAACTCAGTGCCTGTATTTTCACTGTAGCTGTTTTATTGCCACTCTCATGACATTTGATTATTTATGCTTAGGTATCAATGCTGCAAAATAAATGCCATTTAATCTTCAAAGGGTCCTTTTTCATTTAAGAACAAGTAGCTGAATTCACAATGGATGCTCGTGCATATTTTGGACCTCCGGAGGATTTCTTCTTGCACAGAAATCCTTGCAAACTCTAGCTAAAGGCTATTGCGAACATTATATACAATTTACACAATACACAATAATCATAACAGCACTGGCAGGTGAAGTTGTGTGCTTTATATAAAATGTCCACTTAGTGTGTGAGAAAGAGTGAGAGAGTATGCCCTTTAAGTCATCCTGAAATCACGTGCAGCTTATTTTCTCCTTATCCTGTATGACTGAGAAGTCTTGTGATTATAGACCCTTGTTATGGTCCCTCTCTCTCTCTCTCTCTCTCCTTTTTTCTTCTTTCCCTCTAACATGGGAAAGGAATCTAGAAGAACTAAAAAGACAGGGCCTGTAAGTAAAGAGAAACAACTCTATCAGTCTCTCAGCAGCCTGTTGCCTTAGAGACCAGCAGTGAGCGAGATAAATCTGTAAAATCTTCTACATTAATGCTGACAATCAGATCCAATTAATACAAATTAGAGAGTGCCACCATCTTTCTCCAGCTCATGCCCTCACCTCTGAACCATTAACACATTGTGGCTGTGTCTCAAATCGCCTACTTGCACACTTCACACACTTAGTTTTAAGTATATAGTGTAGATAACGAAAAAGTCAGTGCACTGAAAGTACCCGGATGACCCCCTAAAAAAAGTCAAAAAGTTCAGTGTAGAACGATGGACACTACGCACACTAAACCTGCGCCATCTTGACTACAAAGCGGAAAGGGGAGGGACCAGGGACGTCGACCGGCAGCTGATTGGACGAACGCGTCACGTGCATATTAGCTCTCGCAGATTTTACATCCGAGCTTAATGGCGGCCAGATGGCGGCTCGTTTGGAATACGATCTCGAATTTTACGAAAATAGTTCACCGAAACGTGTTTCTGAAGACATTTTAAGCGAGAAATAGGCCATGCAGTTGCTTAATCTGTCTTCATTTCAGATCAACTAAGGTCAGTTTAGAAGATTTTCATCAGATTTTGAGAGGCGGTGAGCCGAGCCGACCGCTCGTCATTTCCGGTAAGTGCTTTATCATAAGTGTTCCATTTGGGACAATACTAACCATCAACAGTGGGCACTACAGCAGTAAGTGGTCAGTGTACATTAGCAGTGTACTGACCGAAGTAGGCGGTTTGAGACACAGCCTGTGTCTTCGTGTCACTGGGATGAAAAGAAACCAGTGTTAAGCGAGGCACAAAATGTTATCTTCTGAGACTGTTAATTAGACCGTGTTATCATCAATATCAAGACATTCAAGGAACAGTAGGCTATGTCATGACCTTCAAAAGAGTATTTTCAGATAATGGATGTCTGTAGTGGAACTTAGTGTGAAGGTAAAGACGGTGTAGTGCAGGCTGGCTGCAGTCACATGGCAGATCAGAGGTAGGTCACCGACGACAATAAATCAACAAACAAGAACTAGTGGAATCTGGACTTCTTCTTTGTAAAAGCGGATTTTCAGCATGTTAGCGAGAGTGACCGGTAACACATATTGCGAGAAAAAACATAATCCTCTTCTAAGAAGAATGGAGGAATGTTTCTCCTCAAGTCTTAAATGCCTTTAAAAAGAGAGACATTGGAAATAAAGTATGTGGTTTAGTGCCAGAAGAAGATATCTGAATTGCATTACATTTGAATTTGCTGTGCTTTGATTAAATCTGTGAATTTGAAACAATATGTTGCTGTCCGATTTTTAGTAGCCACCTTCGAAAACTAATGTACTATTTATCATGTAGATCATGTGCCTATCATGTACATAGATCCAGAAATAATGATGTAGCTTTGAGCACAAATCATGTTGTACGTTTACTGATTGTAACAGTGAATGATTCGGTGAATGGTGCATTAATTCACTACATATTCAAAGGACATCTGACCTGATTGGTTATGAAGCTGCTGGTCGCAAAGTTTCCTGTTGTGTTTTTTGTTTTTCTTTATAAAAGCTAAAAGCTTTTTAGTGATTTAGCTAGGAAAATAATAGGGGGATGCTGATCAAGCGTGTTTTTGTCACAACACTAAAATAAAATAACTGCCTAGAGATATGAACACTTTAAAATTGATTTTCATTGGACCAGGGACCCTTCTAAATAATATCGTTCTCCGCTGGAGTGCCACCTGAATTTCTGTGTATAGCACACAATATCTGGATTGACTGTCTATGGGGACACAGACATGGTGCAGAGTGAAATCTGCTTTCTTAAAACATATGAAATAATAATGAAATGAATCTACCTTTAAACATAAACACAAAATCCACTGTACCTGTATGTTAGAAAAAGTATGTTTTGTCGTATGTCAGTTTAGCTTATACTGCAAAAGACTGACACTGATGCTGAAATGCTGTCCACTTCCCCAGGTGTTTCCACTGCTGCCTGATTAGACCTGTCCTGTTAATTTGTTGCAGCTGTGAGGGCAGGACTATTTCCACCTACACCTGTGTTGGTCTAAACAGCCAGAGTGATTGGAAACACCTGGGTGTGAAGATTATAGCATAAAATCACATCCAGACATAAGTAAGGGATAATCACCGAGAGGCAGGGCAATAAACAGTTTGATATGCCCGGCTGCCTTGAGGTGATTATCCCGTTTATTCTACTTCTTCCTTGCCAACATAATAAAACAATTCAAATACTTTAATAATTATGCTTTTTCTTATTCGTATTGCATGCTTATTAAATGTATACGCTGTTTGAGTTAATCTCCTTAAAAAAGTAGTCCCCTTTAGAATACGGTGAATGACGTTAGCTAGCTCAGCTGTAGCTAAGTAGTTTCTATAGCAACCACACAAGTCTGCCGTCTTAACAAATCGTTTAGCTAGCTAGCTAGCTAATTCTTCGGCGCTGCAGGTGTCCAGGTCAGTTGTCACTGTCAGTCTATCATTCTGGTGGCTCTTCCACTCGGTGAAAACCTTGATAGCAGGTTGCCTTTTCCGTGTTTGATTCCAGGGCCCCGTCTTCCCCCGTACGCAGTTCCTCATCTGTCAGATCTGGAAACAGGAAGCCTACCTTGGGCCTCGTCTTTTTCTTTTGTCATTCTGTCGTCCTCGTCGCTCTTTAACCAGTCCTCAAATGTCTTCCCTACTCCAAACATATTAAAATTGACAATGAATTCGTCCATTTTTAAAACACAGTAGCTAATGTTTAGAACTACGGCGAATAACGTTAGCAACTGTAGCTAACATTAATTTGTTTATATAGACAAGTTTTTGAGCCGTTTCCGCTCTACTTCCTAAACTCCTCCTGTCGATGCAATCCACTTCCGTTCTGGCGGGCGGGTTTGTTTTGCTAGCTAGCTCCGTTGTGCCGACAAAGCACTGATATCGCAGTGACAAAGAGGATATAACAATTACAACATGAAGAAAAGTGGTTCGGGAATGACGTGTGCGGTAGTTGGTTGCAAACGCTCGAAAAAGCACCAGAACGAGTGGTTAGATAGATAGTGCTGCGACCACAAACCAGCTACGAAGACGCAATGCACATGCGCTCCATTGTTTACATTTTTTACGCAAGCCTGATACCGACTCGGAATCAAGGATCTGACTGAACAGTATTAATTAATAATAACAATAATAATAAAGAGATAGGCCTAGGCTACAACGGTCAAATAATCTAGTTACCTTCCACAGGATCGCAGCTGAGTGGGAACAAGATCTCCCTGGTCCAGCAACACACGTACATCCCGCAGTTTTGTCTTCTCCAGCTTCAGTTACCAGCACCCAAGCATTATGCCACGCACTGTTCAAACACTGGCTGGGCTCTACATTTGCTTTCAGATAAACAAAACGATCATGTTTGTGTGACATGACACAACCGACTTTGTTGCTGTGCAGATATTGATATGCCTCGGAGGCTTTCAGATAGTCCATTGCTTTTCCATCTATTGCCGTGGATTGCACGAAGTAGGAGCAAATCTTGCTGTACGTTATGCTGGGCCACATCGTCATGTTATCCTCCCAGTTCTGCACTGAATTCGGGTGGGGGAGAGTAACGCCATATCCAGCCAAAGTAGTAGAACCGTGTTCCCAAGCTAGCACTGCTAGCACCGACATCGCTGTGTTTACACCGGCAGACGCTGCGCAAATCACTTCCGGCGGAAATGAAATGCATTTGTGTAGAGTAATGTCGCCACCCATGATTTGGCGCGTAAACTTGTCTATAGCAACCACACAAGGCTGCATCTGATCACCAACGTTAGTTTAATAACGTAGCTGCTACATAAACTATGTATCGACTGACCCTCCGATAGATTTCCGACACATTTTAGAAACTTTTTTTAAACAAGGTTTATTTTTACAACGGACCTCATGCTTGAAATTTCTGTGATAGAAAAAAGCGGCGTATTGATCTACTATTTGATGACGCTGTGCTCAGACAGTCAGCGGGCAATAGAGCTCAACAGTCCCGTCCACACTCCGAGAGACCTTGGGTTCCGGAAGTAAATTTCCCATTCATTTTTCCCATTGACGTCTGGAAGAATCCATATAGTAAGAGTTTTAGACCATGCCTTAAGCTAACCAGCTACGACGTGACTCATAAGCATACAACGTGTCATTTCGAGTGAAAAAACGAACAGAAAATCCCCAAAAAGTCAAAGGTACAAGACTGTGTACATATTTTCAATATCGAGCAAAGGAACTACAATCCCACAAAACACTGCGCACCACTGAATAAAGGAGGTTAGTTTAGCTAACGGCTAATTCGGCTAACCGCTAGCTTAGACAGCATGTAATAACTTTAAAAGACTCTCAAAATAAAACCTGAAAAGAACCGTTAAAATATATAACAGCTGTTACATCAGCTGCGGCCTGCTTTCCCAGTATTTCGTTTGAGTTAACGTTATTTTAGACTGAATCAAGCTGTTAGCTAGCGGTTAGCCTAATTAGCTGTTAGCTAAACTAACGTTAGCTTGCCGGCCGAAGTGTGGAACAGGTCGTGTTCGTGCTGTCTCGTAGATCCTTGGAAAATCATCTTGCGCATGTGCAAGACTGATCGTGCAGACAGCTCCCCCTCCTCCCCCTACTTACCAGCATGAGTTCCACCAATCAGAGGCATCACTGTGGGATTGTTCAGGATTGTGGGTAATGAAGTACTTATCCAAGACATCGCAAATAAAAGGCTGTCAGTACACGATCCGTTCTTCGCATGCGCATAATTGCGTAGCAGAAAACCTGTGCGATTTGTACCACTTTAACAGTTGCTAACGTTAAAAAAGACTTGACGGCAACTGGCAGCATATTTTTCTTGAAAGTCATTGTTGTGTTGTTTATGTTGATAGTTTTACTGGTAATACTTCGTCTTGACCATAGACCATTAATTAATTATTAATATACCTGTCTATGGTCTTGACTAATAACGCAACAAAGTGTGAACGTACAAAAGTGTCCTTTCAAAGACGGGATGACAGCTCTTCCAGCCACCACTGCTGTATACCACTATAGTAGCTACATGCTAACGGCAGTAAACATGTCATCTTGTCGGCCATTTCATAGCTGTAATCTTGGCCAATGCTGGTAATTTCTCCCAAAATTCCGGTCACTTTAGTGCTGGGACATGTGCGGTTGTGCAGTATTTGGTTTAGAAGCCTTTATTGGTGATTGTTCGCGGTAGCAGCAGGGTATATAGCAGGACTTTACCGTGAAAAATCACCACCGTTGGCCAAGATAACAGATATGTTGCGTTAGCATGCAGCTACATAATAGTTAGCTAGGTAGTGTCGTAAAACCATGAGCTTCTGCGCATACGTATGCACATGCGCAGAATGGACCGGTAATCGCGCAAGCGTAGAACCGATCAGGTAGGGTCGTAAAAGCATGAGCGAACGGATCGTGCAGGCGGAACGGATCGTGTACTGACAAAGACATTTATCTCAAAACAAGGTTAGTGCCCCACAAACTTTTGTCATCTATATGAGCATATACAATCGCTTAGTCATGCCATAGCTGGTTTTAAGTCTAACATCGACGGTTACGATTTTATGGCTTATACTGAAATTGTCAATGGAGAAATATTGGATTTTTACTTCCGGAACCCGCTGTGGGCGGGACTGTTGAGCTCTATATGCCGGGTTAATGCCCTCCTCCCAGCCAATCAGAATCAAGCATTCTTAAATGAAGTAGAATAAGTCAGTAAAGATATGGTTTATTCATATCAACATGTTGAGAACTGGATACATCTTTGGTTCTATATCTGTCTCATTATACTGTATATAATATGTACATGTATGTATGTACATGTTTTATATATATGCATTTATCCCATAATTATAAATATTGAACAGTGGAATATAAATGTAATATAAAACCATTGAATTAAAACGGAAACAATATTGCCATAGTATTTTGAATATGTTGCCATGGAAATGAGTGGAATTCCACCTCAGTGATGAAAAGTAAGGCCATGCATACCTTTAAGTGCACTTAAAAATAAAATATGCAATGAATATTTCTATTGAAGGCATTGAATAAAATTATTTGTATTAGAAAAGGCACTTTAATTACATTGGAGCAATCTGAATGAAACCAGATTTAAAGAAACCACATAGCTAATAATGTAGCTGTAGTGTTATCAGGACTGAGATTGAATTGCTTTGGTTATCTGGAGGAAAACTACATATAAATGTGACTTTTCGCCTGCTTATTAGCCCAGAATGGCATGTGAAAAACTAAAAAGAAATTGAATGAGGAGAAAGAAACAAGCAGAGACCAACAAAAAAAAGAGTGGGCAAGAGAAGGGAAAAAAAAGAAACACCGAATGTGGTTATTAAATAGAGATCACCTCCATGAACCTTTATACAGAAATATTGTGATTTACTGCAATCTTTCTGTTCATTAACTGTGTCTCCATGGTAACTGAAGTGGCAGTGTCAAGGCTTGAAGTCGCCCAGAGGGTGACCTTGTCTTTGACAAGCACACACAGCTGCATCCATCTCTCTTGCTCTCTTTCTGTCTCCATTTCTTGAGCCAGCTGCCTGTCTGTCATCCACTCACCCCACCCAAGCTACCGGACAGGAAAAGAGTTGGCACCTATACATGCTTCCTAAAAAAAAAAAAAACAGCCAAAGTAGTTCTCCCTCTGTCTCCTGCTCACAGACAAACTTGAGATACAAACGAATATCCAACTGTCAGGGGCTATTACTGGGATTTAAAGCAGGAGGAGCATGTCCCGCCTTTGTCCTTCTCTAACTGGGGGGTGATGGTGTCTGGGACTTCTGATTGGAGCATGTCATTCTCATTGGCAATGATGTGTTTAACCAAACAGTTAGCTGCTTCATCGATATTGATGTTTTCCTGAAAAGAGAAGAAAAGATAGATAGAAAAAAATAGAAAGGTGGAGAAGAGAAGAGAGGAGGAGGCAGAGAAATTGATTAATGCAAGCATATTATGAAAGGGAATAAAACAAGGGCGGCAAGAAAAACCTGTGAGAGCAGGTGAGTGAACCAAATGGGCCGTAACTAAACTGAGTGGATGGATGACACACCAGCCAGCAGCCATGATGTGACCACAAACTGAAAAGGGAGTTTTACATAAATGTCTTCCCAGCTGCTGCCAGCGGACTCTGCATGTTGAGGCAGTGACAAATAACAATACAACCTCATCCCTCCTTTACACACAAACACAACGTGATGAGTGATATAAGTATAGTAAAAGGTGTGAAATCTCTGAATTGATGATTTGAACAATAGCATTGGAGTGTAAGAAATACAGAAAGTAACCAAAAATAGTTAGATATTTCCAACTATTTTTGTATGTCTACATGCACAATATTAGAAAATATTCTCAAACTGAATATTGGTGCCTTACATACTCTTGCAGACAATACAATGAATGTATATGTAATAGTGGTTAGACTCTCACAATAGCAAAAAGGCTACAGTCATAAAAATACTATACAGACTCTCACATAATAGGAATATACTGTACATATTCAAACCCAAATTAAATGTTGTGATGAATTACTCAAAATGTTATTCATTTTTCAAGGATCTGCATCTAATGAAATCAAACAAAATTCATCAAAAAAAATTCATTAGGTACTGAATAATGTGAAAGTGTGTTTCCTGTGCTGAGTAGCTTTAATTTGATGTCAACAGAAGAGAATATAAGCTATGTCAACTAAATACAGTTACATAATGTGTTAAATAAACTGTGCTAACAACAGAATGATTTTTGTCTGACAGAAATAAATGCCTGAAGTGCTGCTCATTCTATTTAATTCTAGTCACATTGTAAATGTGAATCAGCTTCAACTTTACACAGTATTTTTGCACCCGTGCATTTGTGAATTATTCTGTGTTTATTAATTATGTCATTATGAAAGGTTGTTTTGAGTGAACTTTACCTTAATTGGAAACAGACAGGAAGCAGTGAGCTTCATTTACAAACCTATTCTACCCAACAAAATAAAACACTAATGCCAAATGTCCATTGTCGACAGCACCCACAGATTAGACAGCACCCGTAAGATTTAGAGCGACTTGGACCAGAGCTTAAGGCTGAGTAAACTAGAGAAATGGCTCACATGAGGAGAGAGCCAGCAGCGAGTATTGATAAGATACACATACATGCACAGAAATTCTTAATATGTGATGCAGTAGCCGTAGAAATACTGAATATTCATAGGATCTTACAGTGTGCTCAGTAGGATGTGACATGCTGCCGTCTGCAGCACCCTGAGCTTCTCACACACACACACACACACACACACACAAACCCCTCTGTGTGCCACGTTGTGATCTATCATACTTACTATTAAATCTGGAACAAACGATTCTTCCAAGGCAAAATAAAACACAACATAACACTTTATCTACACTCTGCCAACTTCACTCTCTTCCTGTGTATTCTTGTGCATGCAGAACGTGTGCAGCATTGTTTAAGATAAACGTTTGAAATAATTCTTCTGACAGGTTATTTCGCAGCGAGTATGTCAGATATATTACACTCTATACACTCATTCGGCACAAAAGGAAAATGTATAGCCTACTTTCTTGTGCAAATAACACTTGAGACATCAAGATGCATATGGCTTAATATTTTACTATTTGTAGTTACGGTTACAAATTGACTCTTGGCAGTTATTGTTTTTTTTTTTTTTTTAAACAAACACAAAACAAAGAGCGGTATGGGCTTCAGACTCAACCAGTAAAAATGTTAACATACCAGCTCACACTGTGTGACCATCTACAATTTTTCAAAAATGCCACATTACTGGTGGTGGTGCTTTTGAGGAAACCCTCTCAATTCCTTTACTGGTTTACTTCCTTGATTTCAACAGCTTAAATCCTCAATTGATGTTAGCCACCTTTATTGTTCTTTCACTGCAGCAGTTATCGTTGGTCACCACTATTTCCAGTTACCTCCTCCATCTGTTTGTGTGTGTGTGTGTGTGTGTGTGTGTGTGTGTGTGTGTGTGTGTGTGTGTGTGTGTGTGTGTGTGTGTGTGTGTGTGTGTGTGTGTGTGTGTGTGTGCGTGTGCGTGTGCGTGCGTGTGCGCGCACGTCCCAGTCTATTTTCCTCTCTCACCATTCAGCTGTGAGATTCCTGAGCCACATTAGCTGCTATCAGGGCTTGTGTAGGTGTCTCAGTGAGTTGTGTGTCAGTGGGTGAATCCTGAGCTCATCTCACAGTCAGGATTTACTCACCACATTCTTTCATTTCTGTCTGCATCAGTAAGTCTTGAATTATACTGTATTTTAGTTTATTCAAGTTAAAATGTTTCATATTTGTCTTCCATATTTTATCACTCGTTGTGCTTATCTGTGTACTTTGTTAAATGAAATACTTTGTGTCCAATTCCGACTGTATAGGTTACATGTGGTTAAGACTTAAACTGGCAACATGCATACATAAATAAATACACGGTCACATATAGTGTAGTGAAATCTCCAAATCTCCAAAAATGAAAGCTCCTGTTGCTTCAGTCAGTGCACTGATTCACATGGCTGTGTCTGCATCACATACCAATTATTATAGTGCTTTTATCTGTAGATAAAGTCATAAAGGTTAGCTGTTTCTCCATGTTTCCAGTCTTTATGCTAAGCTAAGCTAACCATCTTCTGGCTTCTGCTTCATATTTCAGAAACAGAGATGTGAGTGGTATCAATCTTCTCATCTAACTCTCGACGAGGAAGCGAATGAAAAAAAAAAAGTCAAACTATTCCTTTAATCTGTGTCGGTCAGTAGAAAATAGTGGACTGATACATTCCTGCACATCCAGTCTGGATGATAGAGAAGCTGATGCAAGTGCAGCTGACCTGAAATAACAAAGTGGGAATGTCTGCTGTGAGACTCAGCTCTGCTCAGTGACTGAAGCAAATACTGTGTAGACAGTAGAGAGTCTGTTAAACTCAGCACTTTTAAAGGATTTCTGTGCCTCTGTGGTGGCGTCTCCACAGGGTAATCAGGTGCTGGGTCTGATATAGTCGAGCTGGTAGGGAGTCAGAGGCTTCTCAAGGACATTTGAACAGGAAGGACACGCCTGCTTGAACCCCAGAGCTCCTGTTGAAATGCTACTTTTTATATTCACAGCACCACATTAACAGCTATGTCATTGCTTTGCATTTCTGTGTGTGTGTGTGTGTGTGTGTGTGTGTGTGTGTGTGTGTGTGTGTGTGTGTGTGTGTGTGTGTGTGTGTGTGTGTGTGTGTGTGTGTGTGTGTGTGTGTGTGTGTGTGTGTGTGTGTGTGCAATCTTTCTCACCTTAGCAGATGTCTCGTACCATCCCACAAAGCCGTTGTCCTGGCAGAACTGCTCCATCTTTATTCCATTATTGGTCAGTACGTCCCGGCCCTGGTCACATTTATTAGCCAAAAGCACAGTGGCTACATGTTTCCCATTGGCAAGTGACAGTTTGGAATCCAAGTCCTCCTTCCATTTGGTGACGGCCTCAAAGGAGGCGGGCCTTGTGACGTCAAACACAATGAAGGCGCCCATGGCCTCGCGGTAGTACACACGGGTCATGTTGCCAAACCTCTCCTGACCTAGAAGACACAGATACACATAGAGAAATTCATCTTTTTATTTTGTACCCATTTATAGGGAGATCAGCTACATGCTGGCACCGAAAAGGCGATGCTGTACCATCTCAGCAGCAAACCCGCATAGAGGATTTTATCACACTTCTGTCTTATATGCACATGTGGTGCATGCAAGTATTCCCAACATACCTCGCCCACTCTCTCAAACACACACACACACACACACACACACACACACACACACACACACAGTGTGTGAAAATTGAGGGTAAAATTCATTTGATAAGCTCTGTAGGAATGTTGTATCCACACACATTTTTCCCATCCATAACGTCTGCCAGAGCACCATCAGTACCAACAGTTCAGTTTGCGGGCAAAACCTCAACTGGTCCTCCTAAAAACAGCTTGCACTGGAGCATTTGCTTTTCACCTGCCATCCTGCACGGGTGGATCAGAGCACCGGGTCAGCTGCACAACAGCTGGGATGAGGTCTCAATCAAGGACATATCAGAAGGGCGGAACCTTGTATTATATTAATACGTATCATAGTATAGTATTACCGTATACCAAGTGAAAAATGAGGTTTCCAGCTTTCTGTGTAAGCCAACTCAAACATGTTTTCTGGGCAATGACCAAATTAAAAATACAAAGAAAATGGTTTGCAAACTTAAGTATTTCTCTATAACATTAAATATGAATGACAATAATTGATGTTAAAGTTCAGACAACAGCTGTGTGTTCATGTCGGACCCCGGTGCTTTTAGTAAGAAGCTGATTTAAAAAGGAGGTATTCAGGGTATGGAGCGTCAATGGCTTCATTTACAGGGATTACATGTGGTAATTCAGGGGAGATGAAGTAGAGCAGAAGCACACATCTGGAGTTCTACATGTGCCACTTACCTTCACAGCTCAACATGTATATCTGTGTGATTTCCAAAGGCTGAACAGTAGGACAGCTCCTCTAATAAGCCCTAAACCAGCCTCACTCACATCTTTATGGTATATGCCCGTGCAGCTAGCCACGTCACCCTGTCAGCCATGAACAAAATGGCAGTCAAAAATAGAACGGTTGAAGTTATAATTTGTCTTGGGAAATGCACAGAAACGGCAAGTGATTTATTACATCTGTGGCATGAGAAAACTTCTATCATCAAACCCCCAAACAAACCCACAGCAGTGCTGGCTGAAGTTAAATACCAGATGGAAATTAATTCTTTTTAAAAGGCACATTTAATCTACATATCTGCCTTGTAACCAGTGTGTTAATTTGACATAATCTTGAAATGTCCCTTCTATGATCCAAACTAAATGGAGAACCCATAATGGGCAGGCTATGCAGAACTAAGATCAGGCTTTCCCACCTCAAGGCTTCTAACTTCAGATGCACGTACAGTACAGACCTATAGCAGTTTTCTCTGAGGGAGACACTCATCTATAGTCCACAATAAAAGCTTTCTGTATACAAGAGCTCGGGCCTCAAATCTCCCTCACATGAGTTTAAGACACATGACTGCTTGCGCTTACTGGAGAGGGCGCACAGGAGGGGAGAGAGCAGCAGGTCAGAGGATTCTTCTAAACCTCAGCCGACATTCATGTGAGATGAGACTGCTGTATTTATTTATGTTTGTTATCTTACCCAACAGCATCCCACTCAAAAGCCTTCATTAATACTGTGTTTGCCAAAGGCAATCAAGGCATTTAAATACTGTATTATGTTAAATAAATTACGTTAAATACTAATTTCTCCTTTTTTACAGAAGATATTCTCTATTTTATTATCCAATGGACTTCTCCGCTCTCCAGGTCTAAGCGGACGAGTCATATGAACCCCAATTAATGCATACAACATATTCCAAAATGAAAATAAAACAAATACAAAGACTACAGAGTATCTGAGGAATGTCATGCAGTTCAGCATATCGCAGAGAAGAGCTGAGTGGCCAGTGGGGGCAAGACAGAATTACTGTTATATACTGAATAAATGTATCTATGTATGAATGAATGAATTCATTCATTCTTAGCCTTTTAAAATCATAAAGACAACTTAGATGCCACAACTACATTTGGTTTATGAAAGGTCACACATATTTTGTTGTTTTAATGTCAACAGAATATATGTAATACTATTCATGTCCAATATGTGATTTTGATTTCAGAGAAAGTTTCTCTGTTTCATGACTTCTGTGGATTGAGTGTGTGTTCCTTGTGATTTTAGATAAAGAGAAACATGTAATTGCAGATATGCATTGCCAAGTGATTTGAAGTGAGTAATGCCAACAGGTCAGCTGGTACACATGAGGAATTTTAACCCTTAGTATCATCCTGCTACCAAAATGGTTTAATAACAACTGTGATGAAGTGCTCTCATGCTCATTAATCACTGACCTAAACTATCTGGATATCAAAAATACACAGTTCTCCACATTTGACTTGAAACAACTATATTTTCCATTTGAGCAGCCGACCTCAGATCAGTCTTTAATTTATTATTTGGAAAGTTTTGTGTCTAACCTAAAATGGAAAAGTAGGTTTTTATAACCACCACACTGTGATTGTGAAGCAGATTCATTCCATCATGTGACGTTTGAAAAAGAAAAACGACATAATAATAAGCATAATTTTCTCCAGGACTAAAAATAGCTTGGCACTAATATTAATGAATTTCCAAATGAAGCCTACAGCTAATTCTACTTATAAGACCATTTTTAATAGACCAGGTGCATTTATTTGTCTACCAAAGTATGTTGCCAACAGAAAAAAAAAGAAGAATATTAACCAATAAACTATCTATTTTTGACCAGTGTGGGTCCTATCATATTGGTTGCATCTTTAGAAATCCATACATTCTAAGTGTTTCAAAGATACTAAAATAGGCAGTTATCCCTGTGGCTCACGTCAGAACATGTGTAAAGTTTGAGTCAAAGGGAAGTAACAGTCACAGAAACCACCTGGGAATTTCAAACTTACTATCAAAATGTCCACAACACCTCATATTTGTTTCCCCCTCCTGTAAATCTGCTTTAATTCATGTGAGCCGTGCGTAAAAGCTGGACTGTGTGTTGTACCTGCAATGTCCCACAGCTGTAGGCGCACCGTTTCCTGGTCCCAGTTGAGGACTTTGAGTGCGAAGTCCACACCAATTGTGGCTCGGTAGTTGGGGCTGAAGTTGTGATGGACATACCGCTTGATGATGCTGGTCTTGCCGACCCCGAGGTCCCCTATCACAAGAATCTTATAGAGATGCTCCTTATTGTGATTGTTCTGCATGGCGACCGAGGAGGGCGAGAGCTGAGCATGAATCCACCGTAATGGAGAGGACCGGGGGATGAAAGGGGAAAGCAGAGCACAGGACAGCGCGGGGAGAACTGAAGAGAGTTGGGAATGAGAGAAAGGGGAGGTGAGGTACGCCCTGGCCCACAGAGAGAAGCAGAGCACAGACGTCCGGACCTTGTGACTCACGCAGGCGAGCTGCCTGGGAGTGCCACCACGCATTTTCCAAGCGGAGAGGATAAACACTTTTAATATTAAGTCAGCAGTGGAAGAATTATATAGATCACGTGCTTAAGTAAAACAGTAGCATGAAACGTAATGTAATAAATTCCGTACATTTGCTTAACTACAGTACTCAAGTGCATGCACTTAGTTACTTTCATCACTGTAAGCCAGAAAATTAAACTTACCCACATAAGGAGCTTGTGCCAGTATATCAACCGTTTTGTTCCATCATTCCTTCACCCCCTTATACAGTAAGTTATTGTTTCGCCCATAGAAGGTATGGTTTCACCCTCCTGTTGTTTGTTGTAACCTTGCCATGCATTTTTGTTTATCTGAGTCTTTGTTTTAGATGAAACTGTTGATCCGCCCCAACCAAAGATTAACAACAAAGGAAAATTTAATTCAAATTGTGTTTCACCTTCTATCACATACACACAAAGAAAACAGACATTTAAAAATTCTTTTAATCTGTCCAATTTAAGAAAAACAGTGCAAATTAGAATAAAAGGCACTACAATCAGTAACATCCCTTTATCGACTGATTAATAATTCCCTTTAAAATGCACCACAGGGAACACAGACCAACTGCCCCAGAGAGAAACATGGCAGTCACGGTTTCAATTTGATGCAAGGACAGAAGATATTACAATTATCCACTGTTGCTTCCCTGAGACAAAGAATCAAGGTCCTGCACCTGACTCCGCATTTTGATTCCAAGTTTATGTCGGCAGTTACAGCTTGAATTAAAATAGTTTTTACGCAGCTAATCAGTGATTGTTTTAAATCAGGAAACATTTAAAAAAACAACGTGGTAGGCTGACATGCTACATTCATGGCATCATGAGAGCAGAGTAACTGTTTCCCTCAAATTAAAAATCTGCTGTAAGTGGTATGTGTCAATAGAAGAATTAGAACAAACCATAAAACAAAAGTATTTATGATTTTCACTAATGTAAGATTATAGTTTCCTAGATTTACTACATCAACAGTGCCTGGCTCATTCCTTTTATCCTGATTTCACAGCTTCTACAGTTTGGGAATGGGGTTCGCTGCAACTGCAATGCTCTCAATGGCACACTCGTCACTGCCCCGGCGAATTCGGAAGTAGCCGTCCTCGCCCCAGCTGGTGCCCCAGCTGTTCTTGACAATCCAGTACTTCTGTCCGGTCACGTGGCAGCGGCCATACCCCACCAACAGCACGGCATGGTTGGTCAGCTCGAAGGGATTGAAGGGGTCTCCAAGGCCTGTGTGGTGGTAGATGCCCTCCGTGTAGTGCATGAAGTCAGGGTAGACCTTGGGAAGGAGAGGGATGATTTACTATACATTTCACACTCTGTGCCAAATCCAAGCTATACCTATGAATCAGGAGGCTGCACTGCTTTGTTATGGAGAAATTACAGAATACACTTCAATCAGAAAAAAAGGTTACATTTACGTACAAACTATTCAAATAAATGAGTAAATTAACGGGAAACACTTTCTCTGTCTGATAGCATTTTGTGGTTTGAGGTTAACAGACAATTAGCAAATAGCTTATGTTAAGAGTTGGTGGCATAATACTATATATGGTGAATTCAATTAAACTAGAGTGACAAAACTGCTCCATTTGCAATATCCACAAAAAAGCAAAGTTTGAAGGTTTTGCAATACAAAAGAGAAGCAGCCGGATGATGTCTTGCAGTGTTTCCCTCAGTGTTTTATAGCAGAGATGGGCCACCTTCCTTGATGCAAAGACCATGTACACTTTTGAAATCAAACTTTGACCATTAAGCCCACAAGTGGTTGAAATTCACTAACCGTAGAAACAGTAGAAGACATCAATATTAAAATGTCTTCTTTGGTGTTAATTCAAAAACACTATGTGAACATGTGAAAGCTTTATATAGATCTGTTACAGCCTGAATATCTATTGATTCTTAGATGTATCCTTGAAGCTATAGTGCGTAGTTTCTGTTGCACCCATTAGGAATTCAAAGTAATGACAACAACACTGTCGGTGTGCCCACATGATACAAGCCTGTGATGGCGCACTACCCCCACCCCTCCTCTACATAGTTGCTTGTAGCCAAGGAGGACACGGAGGATTAAAAAAAACACGATGGACTCTTCAGAAGAGGTAATTATCTTCACTTTCTGAACATAGCCATACTGAGAAATACAGAGAGAGTTGTGTGGAGCTGATAGTCTTAATTAGCTTTGTATCAACTCATTTGGCAATGGCTTGAATGTAACGGACGTTCATTAATATCAATAAGTTACACACTAAAGCTTTAAGATGCTTTTGGAAAACAAGATCGCAAGCAGTAGAAATATTTCCTAAAATCTCAACTTGTGAAGAGGATTTATTTTGAAATTGGATTAAGTGGCTTCTAGTTTAACTGGACTTCTGCAAGACACAGTGGCTGATTTTGGGCTAAAATAAGCTAGGATCAATAAGTTAGGAAACTGTGAGCATCTGGTTTACCTCAAAGGCTACCCCCATGGGTCCATTCTTGACCAGTTCCAACATCATTGCCATCTCACTGCAGCCCCCATAAAATCCACCGACGTAGTTGTATTCTGCGGTGTAAATGCGGCCACAGTTTTGAGGAACGCCACACGGAGTGTCCGTTGCAACATATGGAAAGCATGACTCATCCACAACGCCGAAATCCTGCACATACTTCCCAATCAGGTATGGGAACCCACCATCGCAACCTTAAAGAGGAGAGATGAAGGTTAAATCTGGTTTGTTCAATAGGTCTGAAATGCAGAGTTATCATTATCAAGAAATCCCTCTTGTGGTCCAAGATGGGAAAAAAATAAGTGAGGCTTTTTCCAGGACTCTTCAAAAATAATTAGTGGATATTCACTAATCACTGCAGTTATAAAATGTTCGATATACGTTCTAAAAAAACACTCAAGTGTTACTTGTTTTGATAGAGGAGGACGGTTTCCCAGAGTTTTCTATATACAGCAGTACTACACTTTTCCATCATCATCATCATCATGTATTGCAATATGAATATTCAACTAAGAACATTGTGAAAATTTTCTAACTGCTGCCCGATTCATATTTGCAATATTTTGCCATTTTAATGGAAAATTAAACAAGATTTTAGATGGAGAGTTAGTTTACCTTGAGAATATTCAGAACAGGAGACCACTTGTTGCGGGCTGAGGATGGGAGTCTCAGTGTTGTTGGTGAGGATTCGAACACGAGCTTCCAGCATTCCCATGGAGGCAAAAGAGTAGCAGCTTCCGCATGATGCTGAAACGGAACGTCAACGATTTACACTCACACTGCTATGCAATACAACAGCACTGCAATAAATCCTGACTGTAAAGCTTGTGATTTTCAGTTTTTCTTGATTGTACTAGTCAACTGGTGTTGTACTAGATAGCATTATATTAAGAGGTACTCCTAGTAATTCTGTCCTAATCTATGTAAATAAAGTAGACAAAACATTGAAAGCACCTTTCAATATAATGTAATGCTGCAACGCCAATACAAAAGTGGCAATAATGTCACTGTCAACCAAATCTGCCCAAAGATACTGTAGGTACACCTGCACATGCAATCTGCTACAACACCCCTGAAATAAGCTCCTAGTAAATTGGTAACTCTGTGGACTTTCATTCCTGCCCCAGTATACACAATGGAACAATGCACAGAGACAGATACACTGATTAAAGCCACTGGTTACCATCAATAGTGTGGGACACCAGGCTCTTAATAAAATGCTCTGCAGAAGCAAATTAGGTAAGAGAACAGAGGATATTGGGATTTGCAGGGCGCTTTAATTGTAGTAATGATTCAAGTCAGGGGGACAGTGAGAACAGTTTTCATTTAGGTCTAAGTCTCTTAAGACTAATAAGGTGTACAACTATTTAAATGAAAGATCGGTGCTAGTGGGAAAACGTTGCTGTCCTAATATTTGATACGTTTCTGAGATGAGAGGTGAAAGGTTTGTCATGTTGGACCCACAGGACACAAACATTAGAGCTCTCTCACAGGATTTATGATGAAGCTTTAATCTGCTACAAAGCCAGTTACACCTGCATCTTCCCTTAAAAGTCACTGTTGGGTTGCATGTGATGTTAAGAAGCAGGCCGACCAATTTATCCTCAATCATACCAATTTTTGTGAACTGAAATGGAACCTACCAAATCCGCCTGACTCGAAACACTGAAGCAAAAATAAGCTCAGCACCACTGCAAAGTGGCTCAGAGAGCTTCTATTGAAACTCTCGAGCCCTCTCTCAGTCACTCAAACTACTCACCACGAATAATCCCTCCACCCTCACACTAAGCTGTGCAGAAACACAGGAGGCGAGCAGAAAGCAGACCCAGGTGTGCCAAGAGGGAAGTCAAGTAGGTGCCGGGCTGCTGTTCAGTGTCTGCCCTTACTGACGGCTGCTCAAGTGTAAATGTACAGCTTTGTCTGCCTCCTGCAAATCTTCCGATTGATACTGCTTACACTTCTAATATGTGCACACAGATCAGTATAGTACAGTTATCTCTCCGTCTTCTCTTTGGTATATGTCTTGAATGAACTACCTTTGCATGTCGGCACACAACAGTAAAAAATACTGAGCTTCAAGGTTTCTGCAGGACAGCAATTGAATTTCACCTTGGTTTCGCACAGGGCTGACGAAGTTAACGCCGTCAACGTTCCTCCAGTCCCAGTGCTCAGGTAGAGCTGCCGCCATCTTCGCTAAATCAGCTTTCACAGGCATAGAATGAACACGCCTAGCGGAAAAATAAAGAATCACATGTGAATCACAAGGGAATTTTGTGATTGTTTGACAAACTGTTTTACAGAAAACCCATTACTATAGAAATGAAATGCATGTAGTTTCACCTTAAGTAAGAAGACTTTAGTCAAAGTAATAATTGAAGGTTTTAACCGATGAGTTCAGTTCAAGCAGATGTTAGTTGTGCTGTTTTTACTTCTATTGTTGGTAATGTACGTGTTTATTTTGCACGGACTGCTTGGTAGTGCAAAAGATAGTTAACTGAATTTGGAGCCTGTCACACACATTCCAATGAAAGTAAAAACAAGAGACCATGTTATACAATGTAGTATAAAATCCTTATGGGGAAGGAGTCATTATTAGGAGTCATCTGTTTAGGTGTGTGTGATGGAGTACTGGTACTGTGGTATAAAAGCAGTTTCATACACCTCCTAACCGAATGAATAGGACAAAGCCCGGCAGGATTCATGGAGAAAAAAAAAAACGTAGTAGTAATAATAGTAATTTTTAGCATACTAATTAATTTAGGAACCCATATTACTAATTTGAGTGCATGTGTTTTTTTTCCCCTCCATGACACCCGTCAGATATTGTAGTATAGTATGGGAAATGCAAGTAAATACTCACACAGGGATACGGGAGGCAGGGCCCCCTGCTCGGTAGTGCAGCTCCTTCAGAGTGTACATCTCATGCTCTGGGTAGGGAGCAGCCTTCCATGATTTCTGAACAGAGTTAATGGAATCAATGAAGTCCAGGTTGTGTTTGTAGGGCTTCTGGAGCAGCCTAGAGGGGGAATAAGGAAACATGTGTGTGTGTTTTTTTTTAAAGGGGCTCGTCTGCCACACAAACAGAAGAACAAAGACATTGGAAGCAATTGTTGTTCAGTAGTATCATAGTAGTCACCAATGTTAGTTGGTTAACGTGTACAGCTTTGACAAAATACCCACACCTCACAGTGTAATACAATTATACAATGGCAATGCAAAAGAAAATACAACTTCTGCTCGTGGGTTTAACTTGAATAATAAAGACCTGCATATATAATTTCCAGTTATTGATACAGATGTCAAATACAGCTTTGAAAAGCGGTTGCAAGGTAAATTGCAAGACATAACAACATTCAACACAACACACTACAACACTGGACAACACAAGACCTAGTTTAAATTATTCACTGAATGCAGAGATGAGATTATGACATTGATCACCGATAATATGACTAAGCAAATGCACACATATAAAACCCTCAATGGTACTAACAGCACTCACTGAGTATTAGCCAATACAGAGTACTGCTCAGCTAGGAGATGTTCTTTAAGTAATATTTTGAATTGAGATTTTCTATTTTCTTGAATGACATGACTAGGCATGGCATTCCAATTAATCATGGCTCTACAGACCTACAGAGACAACACCATCCACTACAGAATCGTGTGCAGAAAAGATCCTACTCCAGTTAATAAAAGTCCAGCCAAGAGAGAAGTGTAAATGGGTGCAAATGTTCACATGTCATGCTGAAAGAATGTGTTATCTACAGATCAATAAAACACAGTGTAAATGTTTCAGTTGCAATTATGAGCTTCCTGTATGTGGCGAAAATACGGCATCATGTAGTGAAAATGTGGTTTCCTGAGTTAGCGGCTTTCATACACACTGACCAAGCATGAGTTATAGCACTCTCGACATGCATCCCCAAATGGCTTGAAAGTTGTGTGGAAAAGGGCTCTTTTTCCCCAGTAGAAAGTTGAGCATAAAAATGCATTAAGGGCCCTATCTTGCACCCAGCGCAATTGACTTTGTACACCGACGCATGTATCATTCCTATTTTGCACCCGATGCACAGCGGACTTTTCCCTCCACAGACGTCGGTAAATTAGGGAATAAACTTGCGCTCCCGGGGGCGGTTCAGCAATAAGAGGAGGTGTGTTCCGGCGCAAACGTTCCCTGGTGCTATTTTGCAGTTTCAGAAAACAATTCCGCCACAGACGAGGAAAAACCGAGTCTGAAGTCAGTGGCGCTACTCTGAAGTCAGTGGCGCGTTATTCACGCGCATAGGCTACACTTTGCTTCTCTCATCTACACGGACGCAGCAGTTCCCATTTTTGCAAACCATACATATTTACAAGGAAAAATATTACTGAAAATGTGCTTCAGGTGTTTGGATAGGTGAGGAGGCACTTTACAGTACAGTCCTCAAAAAGTCGCAGCATTCTTTATGGCTTGTTGTGTTTTACACAACATGTCCATGAATCATGGTGTTGATGACATAAATGAGGAAATATTCGAGGACTTAAGGAGACGTGATGTTAAACTACGGTGGGATTGGACACTTGAGGGTCCGGGAGTGGCAATGCGCGATGTGCTCCTGGTGGAGCGGGTGGACGGAGATGGAGTGGGGGGGGGGGGGGGGGGGGGGGCACAACAGGAGCAGGTGGTGCGTTTGGAGGCCCACGCTCCATGGCTGCAGCAATCCTCTCCAGACTTGAGGAGATGCGCCCGAGAGGCCGCAGCAACATCGCCACCTGGTCAAGACATTTATCACTTTGCCGCATCCTGGACAGCTCCCGTTCCAGCTTTGACGAGAACATCGTTCGTCAGCTGTGAACCCCAAGAATCCGTCGTCATAACAGCAATCCGCCATGGAACAAGCGCACCTGCTCTTAAAGGGAATGTGAGATGATGCTCTGATTGGTTTATTGCACGTTATGCCCAAACCACACCTAGCTACTTCAGACCAACCCATTTTAGATTTGCATCGGGCGCAAGACTCATTTATCCCACCGGTATAATAGCAACAGCGCCCGAGATCCGCCCACAAAGCAACTTGTGTTTCGCGTTTGATACTTGTATCTCAGATCGTTAAAATAGGGTCCTAAATGTTTGTATGGACTTTCATGTAAAAAGAAACAAGGAGGGTTAACTTCCAAAGCTTTGCCTTCACAGACAGACCTCAAATTCCACTGATCATCTTTATCAGTGGAGGGACAAACATACTGTAAACATTAAGACACTCGTGCATACCCTAAAAAAAGCTGGGATAATGTGGATGCACCTCAATATGCAAATACTTAGAATAGAATCAATGCTGAAGAGCAAGCGGGGGCAAAGACGAACACAAACAGACATTTTGACTGTGAATATAAAACCTTTTATATTTTTATGATATAATTTGTGTAAATAAATATAATATATATAATATGATAAATTAGCAGTTTTGGTGGGGAACCCAGACAACACAGTGGATCCTACACGTGATGAAATCACTTAAAATCACAAAATTAAATCATGCTGGTTCCAAGAGAAACAATACATTGTTCAGATACATTGTTATGGTTTCAAATTACAACAAACTTGAAACTTCTGAAAACCTGTAACTTGACAATAACCTTGTTTAAATTCAACTGGAATCAAAGAGACTGCCAGAAACTGAGTCATCGTACATTTCTTAATCAAGTAATTAATTTCTGTATTGCCTCCTCAGCAACGATTGTGCATCAACATTAGATTCATCCGATGTGAATTCAGATTCCAGGCCCATTTGCAAGGCTTACGGAAGGTGAGTGAGGCTAACTCAGTTCACATCAGGGGAGGAACAAGGGAAGAAATGAAAGTGTAGATTAAAGCCGGGATGTGAAACGGCACAGTACACTGAAAGCAAGGACCATCAACACAGCCTTTGCTGAGAGTCTGTGTACAAACAGATTTTCCCATGTACCACTGATGTCTAGCTCGTTAGCTAGCGTTTCTCTACTTTGCATTTTGTGGGATGTAAGAAGCTATCATAATGTACGTACCTGCTGCTGAAAACTGGTTTGTAATCTATTTTGGGTGGTACTGATTTCACTCTCTTCCCCACAAAACAGGCCCAGTTGTGTCCCAGAACATCATGGACCCACCCTGGCAGGGTCTGGTCACAGTAGCTGGTCACCTTAGAACCATCTTCAGTGTACTGGAAGTGTAGTCAGACAGGATTTAAAAAAGCAACTGAATTAAGATCACATTAAACCATATAAGGTAAGCTATTTTCAGTACATTATTCAAAAGGAATTACGTTAAAACAACTAAATCTCCCCATTCTTCCCATATCGCTACATTAAACTAAATCAAGTCTAGAAAATGGGGAAGTTGAACTAGACATGAACAAATCATAACCTGGTTTTGAAGACAGACAGGCTACGGCACTTCCCTCAACTCAGTGTCATGTGAGTGACTAGAAATATCACATGACTAACACATTAACCTTCAATATAGCCGCTTTTAAATGCATTATTTCCAACTAATTTCAGCCTGCCCTAGGCATACTGTAGGTATGCATATTTTTCAAATACCATCATATCAGATGAGAGGAGAGGAAACTGAGTGATAGTGAAACTAAACATTTAATGTCAGAGAGTTGCTGAATGATGAGATGAACTTTGACAACATAAAGTGAACAGTGCATTAAAACAAGCCGAGTTGTTATATTAAAGATGGGATAATAACTAGCTTAACGCAAGCATTTTCAATAGATCACAGTTAAAACTTGACCCGGGAAAATAGTGTTTTTTGCAGAATTACAATGACAAAATACTGAAATTATGGCTCAAATAAATGAATTGTGCATAATGTGCATATTTTACCTTGAAGAAGGCAAACCATTTGTACCCATTAATGACCACTTCAAATCCCTGGTTGTAGATGAGGGTAAAGAAGCCGATGTTCCCCAGCTCATCTGTGGCTACAGACAGTTTCTCCAGGGTCACCGTCACTGTGCTCTGGCCTGTAGCTGAGGAGGAACACCACAACATACAATGTAGGCTATAAGAGTTCATCTGCAGGATATGATTCAACTTTTAGATTCATTTTCCAATCATTAGTCCTCAACAACAAATATTAACCCAGTGTTCCTACAATATTGAGCAGGATTCTATTGCAGTCTGATATAATGTTAATAAAACGCTAATAAAAGTCCAATTCCTCCTTGTGTGCTCAAACATATTTAGCTACTAAAGTTGATAAAGATTATTGTTCATACATGAAATAAAGGGTTGATATTATTAATTAAATTAATTTATTTGTAAGGGACATGTATGATATTATTCATAGGCTATTCATTTACATTAACATTATGCCCCAGCGTTAGTTTAAAGCTTTTCATCTGTAGCCCCTTGGCAAGTCACAATTAAAAAGGACACACAGAAAAGACACCATGAGCAGCAGGACATAACACACAATGTCAGCAACAAGAGTATTAATAACTTTCTATGACGCCCGTGTCTATAATGCATTAGAAACATACTTATACACGTGTCATACTCTACTTATAGCACTGTATAATCAGGTATTGCACCCATAAATATTAATAAAGTTGTATAACAATAATCACATTAAAGCATTTTATGCTTTAATGACTTAGGTCAGGTATCATAATACTTCATACTTGCTGGTCACTCACTGACATTAGTTTTTGTAAGGATATTATGTGTATTATGGTGATTCAGGGAATCACCATGCTTTAGTTTCCGTCTAAATTCAACGGGCCCTAACATGTCACCTGATTTCCAAATTGCGGAACTACTCAAGAGTAACGTTATCTCCTTCCATCACTTCTGACCAGTCCCATGATGTGAGCAGTTTACAGTGTGGTGGGGGTTTTACCTTCAGCGGAGCAGTTAATGGTCCTGTCGTGTCCTCCTTTGGACACCTGAAACACCCATGTCCCCTGTAGCTCCTCATAGGTGCAGTTGGCCGGTGTGTCACCCCAGGACCCTTCAACCCAAAGCAGGAACAGACACACGAGCACACCGCTCAGCCTCATCTTCAGAGCAGACACAGCTAGTTTACCTACGTTCACACACCTTAATACGCAGCCAGATCTGCGTCTTCTGAGAAAAGCAGAAAAGTTTGACCCTGTCTGCTTTTCTGCGCTACCTACCCCCACTTTAACTAGATACTCCCTGTGCCTGCTATTTACGCAAACTGTAACTTTTTACAAAGATTCACATTTCAGCTTCTACAGTCAAGATAAGTCGCTGAAGCCCAACAGCACATGCGCAAAGTAGCTAGCAGTAATAGCCAGCTAGCTGACGTTCTCGGTAGTTAAAACGCATATTTTTCAGCTCATGTATATTAATTTATTGACATATATACGAGCTCTCAGCACGCTATACGTAGCTTATCGTGACTTTAACAATATTCCACTTCTAGTCTGTCCTACAGAGATTTCAGCGAACACGGAACCACACACCAGTATTTCTCTCGCCATCGACCGTCCTTTGTCTGTCTTTCGTTTTTTTTCGTTTTTTCTTTTTGGTTTCGTTTTCCTTGGTCATATGACCCGACAGCTGGGGACATGCGCAGTAGACGCGAGAAAAGTGACGCAGGGGAGCATGCGTGGTGAGTAGTCGAAAAATCTGAAAAAAACGTAGGTGTTGCTTGGGTAACCTATTGTAATATTAATAATCGCATCCATGGTAATAATCTATGAGTGACTGAAAAAAAAGATGTTCATTGACTTTTTTATTTCAGATAATTATAGCTTTAATGATATTTCTAGTTTTTTTTTTTATTGAAATAAATAGAGATATTTAGCCTATGTTTTGACACTTCTAGGCTGTTTATTTTATGCTTAAGGGTATATTCTGTGTTTTTAGACTTGGTTTTACTTTTGAAGCTTTTTGGTCATATAGCACATAGGCCTACTGTAGTCATGTTTCACAACACTCATTTGTCATAGAAAAAGCACAGCCAGGTATAATTTATAGCTATAACATGAATGACAACTGCATTCTGTTTAGGTGTGTCAGTTCCAATGCACATTGACAGGGCTTATTTTAGTCCAAAGTGGGTCAATTTATGGACTAGCATCCTTCAAAAATCCCCACAATTGAACAAAGAAAAGTAGTTTATATTTCGTCTAGGCTTTGCCCTCTAAGAGCTGTTACTATTGGGTTTACCCCTCGCGCATGCGCAGTCGTGAAGATTTATTTTGCGCCCTTGTGCCCTGCACGTGCCTCGCTTACGTCCGCAGTTACAGCTGCCAGACCAGATATCTGCTCCTAACATCAGCATTTTTCTTCAGCCAATGTTGGTGAAGCAGGTGACCTGGATCTAAGAGGGCTATACCTGGAGTTACAATACGTAATTATTGTTCTATTTCATATAGGCTTCGCCCTCTAAGATGCTGATGTTGGGAGCAGATCTCTGGTCTTGCAGCTGTAATATACAGTCACTGCGGACGTAAGAGAGGCCCGTGCAGGGCACAAAGATGCGAAAGAAATCTTCACGACTGCGCATGCGCGAGGGGTAAACCCAATAGCAACAGCTCTTAGAGGGCTATGCCTTTACTCGCCTTTAGAATCTGGAGTTACAGTACGTAACTATCAGTCTATGTACACTACTTTTTGTTTAAAATCCCAAAATGTAATGCATCCCATATAATAAATACAAAAAAGAACATATAGTTCAGGCAGAGCGGTAAAGTCACATTACTATTGGCTGATTGGCATCGGCTGTTTGCAGTATGCTTCAATGATTGCTCTATCACTGTTGCTCTGATGATCATGCTCATGCCAACAGCATTAGCTGCCACAGCTCCCTCCACCACCCCAATATGACATGGTATTTTATATTGTTAATTTAACTAGAGTTTACATGTCATGCCATGTCAAGTATGTGTTTATTGAGGGGGTTAGCTCTCTGAGCATATCCTCCAATTGTTTGAGAGCTCCCTCAAACAGCAGAGCTTTTTTCAACAATTCTAACTGGAGGCCTTTTACTGTTTGCTGTAAATGGTAAATTTCTTGATGTAAGTATGCCTGACTGAAATGACATGTTTTGTATGACACTACGCCTATCAGTGATGAAACAAAACTAACTGACCTCGAAATTAACCTTGTTATGACTGCATGCGCACTCAGCTATGGAAGGGTTGGCAAAATCTGCTGGCGGCGGGTGGAGCGGCAGCAAATTGCCCTACACATAGAGAGCCTCACCAAAAGGGGATTTGAGGTGTTTGAACATATTGAGCCCCAAAAGTGACCTTTTCCATTAGTTTGTGTAAATAGGACAATAATGTCTTGTCAATTTGTTTGTTTTTCTTTGACTTCTGCTGTTTAGTTCTTGTTTACCACTTTATTATCTTGTTTATAATGATGTGGTATTTGAATAATACCTGTGGAAGAATTGTCTTCACTGTGTGTGTGTGTGTGTGTGTGTGTGTGTGTGTGTGTGTGTGTGTGTGTGTGTGTGTGTGTGTGTGTGTGTGTGTGTGTGCGTGCGCCTGTCATTGCATACTGATAGGTATGTAGTTAAAGGGGTAAAAGAGCTTTATTTTTGCCAGCGGGCACTTAAGGGAAGTGCTGGAGGCTTTGATCACCATAGTAACCGTGACATAGACTGACTCATCTCCTTGACAGACCATAATAAGCACTCTTCTGAAGGAGGGACTTAAGAAGTATTAGTCATGCAGTCTTATTAGGGCCATTACACTGTTTGTGTGGAAGAGGGTCTGGTGTGCATTAATGTGGGCCAATGCATGTTATTGTGTTTATGTGACTGTGTGTGCCTATGCAAATATGCAAAACAGAGGAGCAGGGAGACAGAGGGATGATGTTATGAATGTTACCAGCCTGAACCCACTGAGCTCCCTTTAAGAGTGACTTATTGAAACTTGTGTTTCAATCTTGATATTGTTCTCGCTTCCACTGGCAGGAAATTAAAACTCAAGTGACTTTCAGTTCTACTATATTGGCACCCACAGATTTGTTCCCTGCTTGCATGGCTTCCTCTCTCTCTCCATCACACGTTCTCTTCTTCAGTCATGCCTTTTTGGTTTCTATCCTCTCTACTCAGTCTGTCGTCACTTTGCTGTTTCTCTCCACCTACTACGTCTTGTGTTTAAGTTGTTGTGCATGTCTCGCACGCACACACGCACACACAAGCTTGGGATCTGCTTCATGTACACAGACATTATGTGACACATCGATTCAATTACTTTCTTAATTTAAACGATTTTCCCTTGGGTCTAAAAAAAAAATTGAATAAAAATGTAAAAAAAATTTTTTCCAAGAGCCCAATGTGACATCTTTTTACTATCTTGTTTTGCCCAAAAACAGTCCAAAACACAAAGATAATACATTTACAAAATGCAGTAAAACACATTTGAGTATGTGTGAGCAGAAGCATGCCTCTATCTGTATTTCCCTTCTTTGTATTCTTTGCACAGTTCCTCCTTCCCTACCACATGAAAAACATTCCCTTCCTTGAAACTAAGAGGCATTGGAGCTTGTATTTGGAGCATGTATCTGTATTTCCGTAGAGGTTAAGACTAGACTACATTAATGCAAATTGCAACTCTGAATAAATTACTGAAATCAATTAATTAATGAGTCATGTTCGAAGCTGCAAAATACCTGATGATCATCTGTGACTAAACTGCCTTTAATTTATATATTAACATGCTGTTTGAAAGCCATTAGACTCCTATGTCGCTTATGTTAACACTTTAGTTGTTTAGGTTCCACTGTGATATGTACGCCCACATTGATGAGCTGTAAAAAGGATCCAAGAGCACCATTTCATTAAGTTGGAGGTGTGGGTGGAGCCACTCCATCACAGAGTGGGGTTGGCTACTCCGGCCCTGTGGTGTTAATGTTACATCCTTCACATTTAAATGAAGTCCTCTGGAGTGGCTTCACAGTCAGTTACCTCAGCCATACGCAAACACCTACACACAACAGAGCCATGCGCTGTGGATTGAAATGTTTTCACCTTCTTCGTACATATGTACATGCCCACACATGCATGCTATGTATATACACGCAGCAAATGTCCATACGCACGTTAACCACATGCTGCCTTGACATCCCTTGCCCACACACTTTATATATAGGGCCCACCTGACTATGCTGAACCCACAACATGCCATTTACATGGGAGCAAACAACACTGATTACAGTAACTGTATGTTGAGGGACGCTGTAAGAGGATTACTCATTGTACCAGCTTTTATTCTATTCTCTTTTTTTATGCGACCGAAAATTTCATACTGCAAATGTAGGAAGTGAAACGTAGAGTCACTGATTTTCTGATAGTACCAAACACATGGCACAGCTGAGCGTATAGGGGTATAAGTAAAAATTAAGGGATTTAGTGGCTCTTATGGGTGCTATCACCATATCTAACATCCTCAGATCCATTTTAAGGCATCAGAAATCAATTTATGTTCCCTTTAATATCAGGTATAATCAGAGTTTTCATTCACTTTGAACATGCCAGCTGAAGCCTTTACGGATGGTACTATTATAATCTTTGTGGAAGGTGTATGTGTTTGACCATGGGGCAAATCACTGATAGAGGTAAAGGAATAGTTCAACATTTAAATCTGCTTAATAATTTTCTTGCCGAGGGTTAGATGAGAGTAATACCACTCTCATGTCTTTAAGTCTGTATGCTGTAATGTCTGTATGAAGCTTCCACAACCAGCCAGATAGCTTAGCTTAGCATAAAGACTGAAAATAGTGAAACAGCTAGCCTGGCTCTGTCCAATGGTAACAAAATCTGTCTCCTAGTACCTCTAAAGCTTATGAACATCTTATTAACATATCCATAATCAAAGAGTCTTGTCATCACAGTGAGAGTAATCAGCGGAGCATCCAGGAAGTTAACTGCGCCCAGCAAAGAATTAGCTTCATGAACCCCCCCCCCTCAGTAAAACTTTTATACCTTGGTTTTTGTACGAATTAAACAAACAAGAATCAACGTGTTAATTAGTGAACCAGGCCGGATTTTGTTACCTTCGGACATAGAAGTCTTTGAGCTACGGTTTGTTTAACATGTTTGTTGTTCTCTCTCACGTGTGGCCGCATGCAGCAGATACGTAACGTATTATGTGTTACATAGGTAGGTCATAGGTTACGCAGCTAGCTAGAATCTGCAAGACTACTGTGTGTGTGACTTAATTGCGACTCCAGTCCAAGTCTCAAACTCCAGTCCCCATCTCTGCCTTCGGACAGAGCCAGTGGAGCAGCTTCCCTCTGCTTCTAGTCTTTGTGCTAAACTAAGCTATCTGTCTGCTGGCCGAAGCTTCATATTTAACCTACAGACGTGAGAGTGGTATTGATCTTCTCATCTGACTCTCAGCAATAAAGCAGATATTCCCCCAACAACTACTACACACTATAAGTACCGTTTCTCTTTGGTTCAAGCAGTCAGGGTCGGGTAAAGGATAGGCAAACTGAGCAGCTGCTTATAGACCCTGCAGCCAACGGAGACTTCCAAGCAAACTCAAAATGTTTCTTATACTGTTATTGTAATGCTTTTAACATCTTTACACAAGAAATAAAGACAAGAAATGTTGCTCTAAGCAGATTACTTATTTCTTAATTTATTTACTTATTTCTTTAATTTAGTCAATTTATTGTCTTTCACTGATTTCTTCTCCAGTTTTCACTTCAGCATCAATAACTATTGATTAGTCACTGAAAAGCAAGTTTACCAATACACAACCTAATTAATTGTTTTTCAGGTAATGATATAACTGGGAACAAGTTCAATATAGCAAGTGTAAACATTCTGATAAAAAATGATACCTATTAGATTCACATATTGTCCCACAACAATTAAACTTTGAGATGCAGAGGAGACTATGGCTATCGAGTATTAAATCAATACATATTCCTCTCGAGACAAACACACACACATGAGCATCCCAACGGAGACGACCAAAATAAATATTTATGCAGTCACTAAACTAAACCCATTAATGACTGAGCACAGCCAATGATGGTGTCTGTGAACATATATTACATGTACTGCCCAAATTGCCTCCATTGTAATAACAAACCAATTTCTACCTTTCTATCGTTTCCATCTTTTTTGTATTCCTACCTTTTCATCCTTTCCATTTTCTTGACTAGCGCGTCATTTGCAACAATTTGGAGATTTCATTTTGGAGAGAGCAATTTCTGCAAGGAGAGGTAGAGAAAGGGGAGGAGGATGGTGACAGAGGGAATAAAATAGGCTGAAGTGGGAAGACCACAAGGAGATGGGGAGAGAGAACGAAAGATGGCAGGGTAATTTCATTCTTTTGACCTGTATGCCTTCAGTTAAATTAAATGTTTTTGGGGGCTGATTCATAGCAGCGCTGTCACTCTATGTCACCGTGACACAGAAGGAGATGGAGGAAGCAAATATCACAGCAGCTGTCAAGTGGCTGTCTAGCAGCTTCCACTGACTGGGTTCAACATGTAGGCCAGAGACTCACAGAGTGTTGACTTCATATATTGTGGGCAATAAAACAGATGAAATAAATCCAACGCAGACTGGAAAAAGTACAGAAAGTCGTGAAAAACTTTCTCTTCCTTCAGACCTTAACCGTAAGGTCCATGTTTCAGTTACATAATTATTAATGTTTTGCACAATTATTCATGTATATGTAATTGAATGATGCTGTGGCACAATACTGTATGAATCCATGCATGATACAGAGTATTAATCCAATATCAGTGCTTTTTTCTTACCAAATTCAAAAACTGAAACTGAGTAATATTCTGTATACATTTAATATACAATTGCTTATATTATTCTTTTTAGTCATTTCAAGTAAAAAACCTGGGAGTGAAGAGATTGGAAATGTATACAAATATCTTATTTCTTAAAAAAATCCTAGGTATATTTACTTAATCTGCACCATCAGCCATGTTGAATTTCCAGTATTAATGTTGCAGTGACTACTTTAAATCAATTCATATTCTTATATTCCTGTTTGGTACATACACATTTATAGTCTGTTTTGTATTATAATGGTTGTGACCTTCTTATTAGATAGGCCCAATGATTGACTAAAAAGATGGAAAAGACAAGGAGGTTAATCATAGCTTTTTTAATAATGACTTCAATAATGATTCAAAGGTACTTTGTAGTACACTTACACAATGATTCATCAACGGCATACAAATGAATCAAAACCCTTTGTTTTTTTCTTCCCCATACTATATCCCTTCTCCTGTCTGACTGCACAGCACTGCTCTATGGTGGTCACACTGACTGGAGGGTCCCAGAATTGTTGCATTACATCCCAGTAAGAAAAAAGATGAAGAGAGTTAATGAATGCCCTGTGACTTCTTTTGTTCCATGTTAACTCGGCTGCTCTCGCTCTTTCTTGGTGCTTGGTGTGTGGGCGTTTGACTGCAGTGAGTCAAACTATGGTGACTTTTAAAAATCCCTGTTAATGCCAAAGTGCAGTAGTAGCACAGTGTTTCTGCAGAGAGAAGTGCTAAAAATTAATTAATGTGCTCCCTTACCCAACACAGTTACAAAATCAGAGTTATTTCCTGGTATGTGGATTTCCAGCAAGGAGCCGCCTTATGCTTGTCTAACTTCTACTGCCCCTACTTTTACACAGGCTTCTGGAGGCTTGTGGTTCTTCTCCCAATTAATGCATCTGCACTGAAATATCAATATATTGAATATATTTATGGATAGGTGTAACCACAATTGTGCCAGATTTGTTTTTTGGGAATTTCATTTAAGATAAGTGAATTATTGGCTAGTACTTTAAAAGGTATAATACGTAGTCTATCTTTTTTCGATTGTGAATACAGCGTTTAATTTGTCCCCCCTACCCAGGTCAATAAGCCAGAGAGAGAGAGAGAGAGAGAGAGAGAGAGAGAGAGAGCGAGAAAGAGAGAACACAGCAGTGGTCAAGCGAGCTAGAGAGGGAATGAAAAGAGGGAGCGCCGAACAAGCCCTGAATCAGAGGAATGAAATACTATTTTCTGATTGTTTCACGGCAGTTATATTCTAAAGCACAAATAAACACACCCACACCTCCGCACGAAGGAAACGCATTGCCGGATTTCGTGTGAATGCAGAGCTTCATCTTGTCTGCGTGTGTGGCGGATAAACATGTGCGTGGTATGAGACGCCAAGGGGCGAACCTGGGAATGAGAACCCAGGGCTAAAGCCCATTAACATCCCGCACACAGAAAAATAAGAAGACAAAATAGAGGCAGAGGAGCGAGGTCTCTGCAGATACAGAGACCGCCACACAACTATAGTGGGTCATAAGTGATGATTGAGATGGATTATTTTGGTATTAGTCGAAACATGATTCTTTAGGAAAATACTGCATATTATACTTTTAATCATACAATATTAAATGTTTTTTTTATTGCTCCAGAACAACTGAAAATGATAACACATTCACATATGATGTATACGTAAACCCTTGCCCCAGGCTCTTCTAAAAAGCTCCCTACTCCTTGTTTCTTGTGTCCTCTGATAAACACTGTATAATTTTAAATGCACAGGAAGCATCCTGTTAACACTGCCCATGTTCTTTCTCTTTACTGTTTCCAATGGCCACAGATCAGCCCAGAGATGTGCTTTCACAGGCATTGCCAAGGGCCAATTTGGAGTGAGAAGATAAAGATTCATTAATTGGGAGATGAGAAGAACTATGTTTGGCCAGAACTGCTCTGCCAGGTCTGTTGGGAGCCTCCAAAACGCCTGTGAACAAGGCTCCAGTGTCAGTGACAAAACAATGTTGAATCCAGTTTGAATCCTGCTGTAGCACGATCTGAGAAATTAATTTAGTTATCAAACCTTTCTGTGAGTAAAACATCTTGTCTAATTATGTAATGGCTGAGCCTCATCTAAAGCTAATTTGTGGGCAAAAACAGTAATCGAACATAAAATGTTCCTTAAGTAGATGTCTACCCCCCCCACCCCCACCCATCATCAACCCTCACCATAAAGCCACTTTGAAACATACTGTATTTTCCAAACAACTAGAGCCATAGAGTATATTCTGACATTTCACAAAGCTGAGTGACAATATTAAATAGAGAATCAAATATCCAAATATAAAACCATCTTCCATTATCATACCTATATAAAGCATCAAATGACATTCTACAGTTCTGAACATCAGAGGAAAAACAAAACAAAAAAAGCTTTAACAAAGTCATGTTCATTAAAAGTAATTCATTAACGATCAAATGTCCCAGAGGGTGGATAATCACTACGACGTTCCTTTAGAAAATGAATTTAAACCATCTTTTACAATGTTGTCATTGTTAAAGGAACACGCCACCGTTTTTTTGAAATAGGGATTATTCACCATCTCCCCTAGATTTAGACAGGTGGGCAAACGCATTTTTGTCTCAGTGCATGCATTGTCTTAGTCCGGCAGTGGCGCCGCTAGTTTATCTTAGCATAGTGAATGGAATCCTCTGTTGCTGGATAGCATGTCGTGAGTAATATACTCTATGGCTCAAAAATGCATTGGCCCGCCTATCTAAATCTAGGGGAGACGGTGAATAACCCCCATTTCAAAAAATGGTGGCGTGTTCCTTTAAACAGCTTATGAAAAACACATGTAATTAGAATTTTTTATTTTTTCCATGTAGATATGACTCCAGTTTAATCAAACGTATGTAGTGTTTATCCACCCCTAGTCAAAAATGCAGTAGCACTTGAAATAAAAGATGAGAGAAAGTTGGCACTGAGTGGAGGAGCTTATGTTAACAACACTGATAAAAAAAAAACAAAAAAAAAACACTGGAGTCTGGGGATATGTTGCAATTCAAGCCTGACTTTGCGGTTATTTTTTAAAATAACTAACTAGTATACATTTATCAATGTATCACTTCTAAATAACAATAGAAATTGATATTACATTCTACATACTCATTATAGGGAATTAAGCTCATTCCACTTCCCTTTAATTGCATTTATGGTAACCCATCGTCATTTTCTTTTTATCAAAACCGAGCCCCAAACTAGGCGCTCCAGTGAGCTCGGTTGAATTACGGTTTTGAACACCTTCATTTATATGCAGATGAGCTGCCTTTGTCGAGAATAAGTTACATTTGTTTTCGGCTTGAATATCCACCTCTGTGTACATTTGCTTACAAGCTTGTAAAATTTCACAACAACTGAGTCAGTAATTAAACATGATATTCTTGAATATCTCAAGTGAGGAGTAGGAATGTAAACATCACGTCTAGGCAACATTCATCTCCTTATTGATATCTCTAACACTACAAAATAGAATCTCATCGGAATTTAAAGCATGGGGTATTGATGGGGATTTTGTTTGTTTGTGTCCACAGTAGTAATCCAAACAAGATAATCTATGAAGAATATAAAAAGCACACAGCAAAGACCCAAGTTCTCTGACTTTTCAAAGAAATCACCCACATCAGAGTTTATTTGATACCCCATCATGCCCTGCAATGATACATCTGTGTTATATGGTGTAATATCACAGCTTAGTTTGGTTAATTCTCTTATAAATAGAAACATGAGTTTGTTTCACTAAATATATTTCACAATGATTTCACAATACTGTAAACTTTGCACCTTGCCTGCTCTGTATGCAAAACAACAATGCCCTGAAGACACACGCAGACCTGCTTAACTGTTTCATAAATCCAGAAGCCAAATGAATACATTCACAAACTTCTCTTACTTCTAATCAATATAATACAATTAGTATCTAATTTCTTATTATGCAACTCCATCTCCTCTGCACTATATAACCTACACCAACTACCTAAAATCATCTTACTCTATTGGCTGAGGAAACAACCGCATATTAAAACACACAAGCTCTTTACTCCATTATAAAAAGCAACATTCAAATTAGCAGCTTCTGACAAACTTACAAAAATATTGTTGATGATTCTTAGACATGTACTGTAGAAGTCAGCCCCCGGGCCACGAGGTTTCATTAAACGGGCTGCAGCAAAAAAAAGTGGATTCATCCAATAAAGAATGTGCCATTTTCAACATGGGAAAGGTTCTACAACTATCAATACTTGTTTCTTTGCTGTGTTTTGCTGTCAAAAAATATTCCTAACTATTAAATAACCAATTTTCACAAAACTTAATAAAGCATTTAGGGATGCGTATCGTTAGGAATTAATCCATCCATTAATTTCTTCAGATTAGTGTACAAGAAAAAGAAAAAACAAATAACAGAATTGACATAAATGTGAAGGGATTTACTGCTTGGCAAATAGAGGGAAAAGGGGGCTGGTTGATCTCAGCCTCAATGTATACAAGAATGCCAATACCCAGCTCTACTCAACACCTCCCTAAAACTTTTGTTCTTACTTCACAAATGCATCTTGTGATTTACTAATTGCATTAACATTGTTAAAAGGTATATATACACAATATATTGTAATATTTACCAAATTACACTCACAAAGGCATTCATCACGACACATTTAGAATTAGGTGAGAGCCTGTGACAGTGGGCTGGAAAAACAAACTTCTCCCAGCCTGCCCTGACAGCATATACAACCATATGTCTATGTGGTGTTTACACAGTAAACATAGTTCTGTTTTCTGTATCAAATCAAACAAATAATCAGGCAGGGCAGCGGGAGAAGCTGCTCCATCACATCTCATCAGCACATTCCCAATCTGCCTACAGATGCTGATTTCTGCATCCAAAACTAAATGATATTGCTTCATGAAAATGCGGGAATGAATAACACTGGAGGGTATTATGTGAAACTACCACATGATTACGTTTATCTGGCTATGAACCAGAACTGATTTTATATTTTCATTTAGAAAGTATCAAATAAATGACCTTGTGTGTTTTTCTCTCCGATCAGCAGATGAGCATGTCTGGATTAAAAGTATTTTTGAGCGCAGGGATTATCAATCCAATTCTTTAGAGTGCATTTACTAAAAAACTATAAGAGCATTTTGGTTAGAAATCATCAGGAGATCATCTTCCTGGTGAGCATAAGATTTTACTCATCATCATCATCATGTTTTGGCTTGAATATGAGGGGAAATATTACTGAGAACACCCCAGATTATTATGAGCGGTATCTTTTTGTGATCCTTGAGGTAAAATGTGGAGCACTGATATTAGTGCAGAAAGCAAAATGTCCTGCCTGCATTAGTATTGCAGCTCGAGTCCTTTCATTTCCATACAGGGATGATCACTAAGCATTCGCCATGGAACTTGTCAGAAAGTTAAAATCCCGAGACAACTAAAGAGATTGGATTCAAATGCAAGAGGGCCTGAAATCGTATGCTACGATAGATGACACATTCATTTCCATCTCCCTGTGGTTCTGTGAGTTTATGTTGAGCTTTCAAGACAATACCTGCATTATTTCTTTACACCAAATATACAACGAGGCCATGATCCTTGCCAATTTTATAATAAGCCTGCAGTACCCTTACAAGCAAAATCCTTTTTAATATAAGATGTCGTCACAGAAGTGAGCCCTTAAAGAGAATAAAAGACAGCAGTAGATGAAAGCACTGATCCAGTCTTTTTCTGCAGAGGTAGCACACAACTGTCGAGCCTCACCCAGGGGGGCTGAGAACATGCAGCTGAAGTGCTGAAGCAAGCTCCCTGTTCCTCTCTCAGCATGTTTTAAACACCGACAGTGACAGCAGCACACAAAACAACGTCTCCCCGATAACATCTCAGCAACAACACTCGTTCATTGTCTGACAACAGGTCAGGGCCTGGATTATTAAAATTAGATGAGTAGATGTAGAGGTAATGATACACAGACAGCACTTTGAGACAGGAACCAATTATATAAACAATTAGGATCAGCAGTTCTCCTGTCATGCTTTTCTCTGTGTACATTAGAATCCTCTCATAAGCAAAAGTCTCAGCTGCTGATTGTGCATACCCACTTGTTTTCATTTGGGACCCAAGAAGAAGTTTATTGTCTTGTTGTAGAGACATGATACTACAACTACTTTGAGGACACCAGACCAAGTTTGTGTCTTAATTAACTACAAGGTTGGAACTACAAGCCCGGAGGTGAGAAGATAACACTGCAAAAAATAAGAAAATGATTTATTACTAGAAATTACTAAAGGTATCACTCTCATTAAATAAAGAAAAATATCTACTTATCTACCTGCCATCTTCCTTGCTGCATTGTCAACCAGAGATTACAGGAGGATGAAAGAGATCAACAATTGAAGACTGTTTTGAGAAACCCTTCACATGTGCACCTTTTATACGCATGGATAATATTGCTTTTACAGTATTTATGTAGAAAATATCCAAAACAATAGAAACAGTTTTACATAATTCTTTTTTGTTATGAAACCACTTATTTACCCATGAGCTAGCAAGCTAGACCCTCCCTAACCCCTTTGGCACAATAATCATATTAATTATTATTATATTGTTGAATTACAAGACATTTGAATAGGAATGGTCACTCACACTTTCAGAGTAGTAACACAGTTTCTTAGTCGTAACACATATTGGTATTGTATGATGTTATAACATAGTTCAAAAACATTTTTTTTTCTTTTTTTTCACCTTTGTTGATATGTAATAAATTTACTTTCATCTGAAACAAAACAGAACTGTCTTTGCATGCCCTTATTATTTACAGAATCCCTTTGTCTGAGTTTGTTCTTGCTGGCTACTGTAGAGCACAATTACTACACTCACAAGGAGAAATCAGACACTGGACTGCATCTGCATCGGTCAGCCGCAGAAAACATGGAGATCATGATGGACAATAATACACAGGCAACATTTTAAAGTGATGTACTGATTTGATTTGTTGTGATACCAAAAGTCTAATTATCTTTAATTAAGTCAGATATACTAATCCATGTCTTTGCTGCATTCCTCGAACAAAATGTTTGTGTTGTGTATCACAACCTTCTGACTGGTTTTTCTTTACTTTGCTGAGTGTTTTCCTCTGTGGAGGAAGCTATCACAAAGCCAGGGCCCACTTTCTTAAAAGCATCTTAGTGAATGCATTCATTGGCACATTTTACATCCCAGTACTACTCTGGGTACTCACAAATTCTGTTTTAATAAGTGTTGGCACATGTGAATACAATATATTCCATTCAAAGGCATACATTCTCAACCCAAAACTTAAATAGCCAAATTAGATTAGTTAAAATAGTTTTGCAGTCTTTTGCAAGTTCTGTTTACCCATATATACAGACATTTATGATTAGAATATTAAGATGTGTAAACATCTTATATTGATATTGCAATGATATACTACTATTGCCAATGTGATTACCACTTTGATTGCGTTCACTCACATTTTTCCAAATCCAGGAATTATGACATTTGGGATTGGTCTCATGAGGCCTTATTTCAAAGCAACAGATTGACATTTTGGCAATTCACTGATTTTCTTTTTAGCTGAGAGTGAGACGAGGAGATCGATACCACTCTCGTGTCTGTCTATTCAATAGGGACCTCTTTTGTTGTTATGCCCCTCTTTGTCTGAAAAGAGTGGAGAAGTTCATAAAGATATTTTACCTGTGCAACAGATGACTGGTAGAAGTTCCCCCAGCTTGAATCTATCAATCTGTGCCCACTAACATAAGAGATGATTGGATAATGTCTTTGAGGAAACAAAGTGAGACATTGTATAGAGCAAAATTCATGAGTGGGATCCAGCCGAGCCTTACATTACGCTTTGTCAAATGTCACACAATAAGCTTTGAGATTTTCGCCAATAATCCACCTGAACACAATTTTAATGACTAAGATGTTTATGGTAAAACAAGGCCTGGTCTTGTCAATCCCTCCTCTCCCTCTTTCTCGAGTCACAGACAGAGAGGTACAAAAGGTTTGGTCCCAACTGCTTTAGGAATCATGTAGAAAATATACATTCAAACTTCTGAAGAAAACAAACTGGAAGAGTAGAAAATACTGACATACTGGCAGGATCAAAGAAAGCAGCGAGAGAAAGAGGGACTGAGGAAAAGAAAGCTATGTAGAGGGAACAGATTGTAGAGCTGAATGAATAAAAAGATAATTTTCAGTTCTTCAGAGTAACATACAGTCTGGTATGTTAGCACAATGCACTTTTTTTCAGAAGCATGTTGGACTTCATCACCAAAGAAAAAATCCATAAGCTCTCATGTATTTACAGTGTTTTTTCCCTTTGTATTTTTTGTATTTTTGTGTGTGCTCACGCCTTTGTGTGTGTGTGTGTGTGTGTGTGTGTGTGTGTGTGTGTGTGTGTGTGTGTATGTGTGTGTGTGTGTGTGTTTGTGTGTGTGTGGCAAATAAATACAGTATGTGCCCTTTGATAGCCTTTGTTTAGTCAGTACAGGCTTTACCTCATCAATACTCTTCGCTGTCATGTTGCCATTACATCTCATTTACTAAGATACAGCGCGCATGCGCGCACACGCGCGCACACACACACACACACACACACACACACACACACACACACACACACACACACACACACACACACACACACACACACACACACACACACACACACACACACACACACACACACACACTCTTTCTAATTAGTTGATAGCCATGTTACCTTAAGGCCACTACCCAAACCTAAATGATACGTAGCTCTAGATCTTCGAGAATGATTTCTGATTTAACAGACAACAAAACAACATAGTGGCCCTTTTTTGCAGTTCTTCCTGCCCCACTTGTGAGAAACTGCACTACGAAAATACAACGTGGGCAAGCTTCTTATACTTGCATCTCACTGCAAACATGTAAACACAAACACAGCAGCAGACTGTCGCAACTTGGTGTCTTCACCAACCAGCCCTCCATGACTCCTTCACTTCAGGTTTTTACTCCACGTAGGGTGGAATGGATTTCAGCCTTTCCATCCTCTTTACTCATTTTGACCGTGTTGTTTATGAGCGCTCCTCTTCACTTCTGTGTTTTCTTTACTTGTCATCTGTGCCTTACAGAGAGGATGAACTCTGGCTGTAGTTTCTGAGTGTCAGGCTGCTGTACCTAGGCGAAGGGGGAGAGGGGGGAGGATGGGATGGGACTGGGGGAAGACACAGATCAGTCTCTGAGATAGGTGAGCTGCTACTACTAGATGCCAAGGAATCGCGGAAAGGCGACGGCGGAGTCAAAGCAATAAGCTCCTCTTCCAACTCCCCCCTCAGAGGGGAGTTGGTGAGGCAGGTGATCAGGCCTCCTCGCATAGGGGAGAGAGAGGGGGAGATCTGGGCGTGAGGAGGCGGCAGGGGGTAAGGTGAATGAGGAATAGGGTGTGCAAGACAGCCACTCCGGCCCCCGAAGCTGGACTCGACAGGTGGGAGGGGCTGGATGTCAGCGTAGGTGGTGAGGGTCGGCGGCATCTGGATTTCACGGGGCAACAGATATGGGTCGACGGGGTGAGGAGGAGGAGGAGGAGGAGGCGTGTGTTTGTGTGTGTGTGAGTGCGTTGGAGAGGATGACAACATCATGCTGTTGAGCTCGGAGATGTTGGCGGTGAAGCGGTTTACCACGCAGCTGATCTGATCCATCAGTGAACTCTGGGCCTTTCCCGGATGATCGTCCACAACAACTAAATGGCCGTCATTCCCCACGACCAGAGAGCCGCTGCTGGTAGGACCGCAACTGCTGCTGCTGCCACTGCTGCCGCTGCAAACGCTGCTTGGGTAGTTTGGAATACCAGTCATCGGAGGCTCCTCCCCTACACCTGCCCCAAGCCTCTGGCTGACTGTGCTGATTGGTGAGGGCGTCTGCGGCCGGTATGCGATCGAGTAGCGCTCCTCTGCTTCAGAGAGCTCATATAGGGTCTTGTCTGTGCCAGAGTCAGGATGAATGGATAGGGAGGACATGGAGGGGAGGGAGGGCAGAGGGACATGTGGGGGCAGGTCCCCTCCTCCACAGTAACGCTCCTCCAAAGTTTTGGAGAAGGGCTTGATGACGGCAGTCTGATTGTTCTCCTTCTTCTTGATGTGGAAGGACAGCCGTTGCCACAGGTGGTTGCCCCGTGAACCGCTGCGCTCAGTCTGCGCCCAAGACACTGATTTACCGTTGGAGCTGCAGAGCACGAAGGAAGTGGAAGGAAAAGAGAGAAAATAAGAAAGGGGGTTGCTTAAAGAGCTTGGAAGGTAGATTTACCATTCATTGATTTAAAAAAATTAAAATTGTTGTCAGTTTGATGTGGAAAAATACATTTGATTTTGTTTAAACAAACTACATTTCTGATTAGAGATTATACAAATGAGAAAGTACACACACTTTTATTCTGTAACTCCGTAATCAGTTTTTATACAGCCAAAAGGGAATTTGTGATTTTCATGGTTGTGTTTAACATTGTGTTTAGGTCCAGACTTTAGTTTGGCAACAGGCTGTCTCAATGAGCACTGAACATTGTATTCTAAACATTTCTTTCACTTCAACCAATCGTATCCTCTACTTTCTGTCTGGCAGCTGAATGTTATTTATGAATATTATTATTTATTTTATATTTATTATTTATTTTCTTTAAATAAAATAGGAGTTTTGTTTAATATTCTACTCAGAGGATTTGTTTTTTGTATCACATATGACAATCCAAATGTAGATGTAGTGACATTTCTGACTACAGTAAGTGCAAATAACATATTGTTATTAGGAACTTGTAGCTTGTAAAATTATACTTTTCCCCAATAAATGTATGCATTGTGCTGTTCATTATCATATCAGATCATATCATATTAGTAAATCTAAAAGCACCTGTAAGTAGTTGATTAGCATTATGAGCCAAACTCTTAGTTGTACATTTGGGGGCACAATTTATTTAATTACTTTACTGCAACAAAACCAAACATGGCAAAAACATAACACAAACTGTGCCCATATTAGTTCATATGTATTATCCTAAAATAGTAATGTAATTTAATATACTAACATATTTAAATTGAGCCTTGACTCAACCACAGAAAATCAGACTTCATATGCGGAGTAATTTTATTACAATTCATTTCCTGTTCTATTTTTTGTGCAGGCAGTATGTTCTTCATTTGTCTTTGTCAAGTTCTCTCTTCCTCGTTCTCCCTCTATCCTACACTTTTCCTCCACTTCACATCAACACATCAGTCACAGTGCCCTGCCCCCCCCCCCCCCCCCCCCCCCCCCACACACACACACACTTTTCTTCCTCTCAACCTTTTGTCAGGTTAATTAGTGTGATTTTTTTTTTTTTTTATCTATAGTGGAACTTCTGATTAAACCTCACACCACCGTGGCTGAAAAGAACTCAAATCAACCTGGACACACACACACGCATGCACAAGTCAAATATTTTGTTTTTATATATATTTTTCATTTTCCCACCCTGGTCTGCTGGTTTCATGTCTGCGTCTGTTTAGACTACAAGACAACATCTCAAAGGCATCAGCTTCCAGCCCTGCACTGAGGAAACAGACATCCCTGCTAATTACCACCACCCACAGGGGAAGATAGGACCAAAGGAGAGGGGAAGAGAGGAATAAAAGGAACGAAGATGGAAGCACTACTGACATTTCTTATAAGAACGTGATTGAAATCTTGCTAGCCATGCGGAGTGAACTGGAGTAACATGCTGACAAACGAAAATGTGCTCATCTTTTTCCACCCTTTTCATTCTAGGCAAGCAGCTGTGCGTCACTCCCTTTGTGTCCTTTGATCGGTTCCCTGTCACTGTAGATGGCCTTAAGCTGGGTGTGAAAGCTATTACGTATGTCTCTCCTTTTCGCACTATTCCTTTAGCCTTTTCTTCTCTTTCGTTACCATCACTCCTGCTTTTCAATCTCTCTGTCCATTCCCTCCATCCTCTCTCTATACTCAGATTTCTCTTTCAATTTTCTCCTTACCCTTCCTTCCTCAGTTCACTTCTCTCCTTCTTTGCCATGTCTCCATTAGGCAATTGTCTGCAGTTCATGTTAGGGTCAGAGGAACAGTCAAGCAGACTCAGGGGAGTTCAGAGAATCAATCTCTCAGAGAGCTCGGACACACGCACATTACAGAAATGGTGCCTTGGACTGTAACTGAAGAGTAACCTGGCCATTGAGCCTTCAGTGTACATACACACACACACACACACACACACACGTACATGTACACACACACGTACATGTACACACACACACGTACCTGAGTGTTTCTCCAGTAGAGCCTCTGCGTTTCCACAGATTAACCAGACTAGAAGAACGGCTGGCGGCTGAGGATGATTTGCCGTCGCCCACGTGCATGCGCACCACTGTGCTAGTGGTAAAGGCACTGCGCACGTTGCGCTCTGGTTTGGCTAGAATGATGTACACCTGTCATGAAATAAAACATGACATATAAAATTGAAATATAGCAACAACAAAAAAGAAGACCACTTATCCACTAATGTACAAAAAGAGCAAATACCGACAGTACATCACTGTGTACACACAGCTGTCTTTTAATAAATGCTCTTTTTAGAGAAGTGATGAAGGCTGTCACGAGTCGGCATGCCTTAGTTTTTAAATGTAAAACGCTAATGAAAAGACAATTAGCAAAAGAAGCAGCAGCTAATTGCTTTCATTGGTTGTAATTGAAAGCACAAACTTTCTTCTTGAAGCTCCACATAAATGTCTAGCAACTATTACTGTAGAAGTGGGAGAAAATATATTGTGTGATTATAATTTAAAATTTGCCTTTTCACTTCAGTGCAGGCATTTGGTAAAAAATGTTATTTCAAGTTTCTAATAATTTATTGAAACACTTAAGCTGAACACCACTTTCAATTACATAGTGTTTACTCTGAGTGTTGCCCGTGCATTACCACTCCAATGACAGGATTACTGTCAAACTGTTGATATGGCCACAAGAAACAAAATACTTTTGGGGGGGGGCTTTATCATCAGTTTTAATATTCACACACCAAGCCAAATTTCAGTGAACTGCATGCACAACATGAGCACATGTCTCCCAAGCTTTTCAACATCAGAAAACCTCAGGGTGCATTACTGAGGTCATAACTTGGACACCCACCACATACAAAAGATGGTGGTAAGTTTACCACAGTCTTAAGTCTCTTTCAACAGTGGAAGTTAACTGATAATGTAGCATGAAGTGTCATTACTGTTGCTATGATTACCTGCACTTTAATATACCTTGTTGACTGATTTAGAATGATAACCACCACAGTATGTTTGAAGTTTTGACACCTAACAAGCAATCTGACAAAGGTATTTTCTAAGGCTTAAAGCAGGAGCTTAACGTTTAGGGAGACAAGACATATATAGATAAAAGCAGTGAATGAGTGAAATGTAGAAACTGTGGATTTTAGCTTCAGCCTTACCTTGGGTACAAACATGCAGCACAGCGCCACAGTGGCACTGAGGCTGACACTGAAGCACATGGTGATAATTTTGTAGTTGGAGCCAAAGTAGATGGGTACAAAGGCCAGCCAGATAATACAGGTGGTGTACATGGTAAAGGCAATGTACTTCGCCTCATTGAAATTAGCTGGGACGTTGCGGGTCTTAGAGAGAGAGAGAGAGAGAGAGAGAGAGAGAGAGAGAGAGAGAGAGAGAGAGAGAGAGAGAGAGAGAGAGAGAGAGAGAGAGAGAGAGAGAGAGAGAGAGAGAGAGAGAGAGAGCAAGTTTAAGCACATATTCATACATTTCTTTATTGTTGTTGAATCGTTCTGTGGATTCTGCCTTAAATGAGGAAAATAAACAGAAAAAAGGATGGCTGCAGGCGACCGATAATCAGACAGTGACTTTTTAGAATGTGTTCAATAGAATTTCATTAACAGCTGTTGAAAGCAGTAGAGCACCAAACAGTAGTTCAATCATTGCTTTTCACATTGTGTCTGTGTGACTTTTTCCTCATATATAGCAGCTTGAAGTAAGACATGTACTAACAATATTAGACATATGTAGCATGTTATGTATGTTCCTACAAATAAGAACACATAGCTCCAACAACATGTGTCTTTGGAGCTGTGGATTTTATGCACCCACTAACTGGTGCTTTTTTTGTGACTTAACTTTTGATATTGTCATTTAAATCTGTATCACAGAACAAAAAGCCTTTTGGTTTTGAGGTAGTAATACACAATAGTTACAAACACTTCAGCTAGTACCTTGAAGGCATAGAAGGTGCAGCTGAGGATGAGCAGTCCATTGTATCCCAGCGGGGCAACCACGCCCAGGTTAGTGGTGTTGCAAATGAGGACGACTTGGCGGATGCTAGGGTAGTCATTGATCACCTATAGGGACAGGGGCAATGATAAAAAGCTTGTCATAGCTTTTGTTACAGGCACCATTTTTTTAATACTTTAGTCAAGATTCTAACAGTATGATACATGTTAATCTGCTACTAAATCTACTACTGTATGGGTCAAATGGTCTTAAAAACATGAGTGACGTAACAGAAACAGACTCGTGGAGATTAAAGGTCTCATTATGAGTTAACTTCTTCTGCTCCGATTATTTGTTTCTCTCTTTCAAATATGTCTGCTAATCTGTTCTTAAGTCGTTCAACGTGCCACTCTACCATTCACAATAAAAAAAAAACAGACAGAGACACACACGCAGCTTACCGCAGGTGGCTCCATGAGGAAGAGAGCCACAATGATGCCCAGCTGCAGCAGTATGAGGACGAAGGCAATGATGAGCTGAGCACAGGCAGACATGAAGCGAGGTTTCTTTGTACAGATCTTCTTCTTGCTGCCTGCCAGGATCCGTGCAATGCGGTTTGTCTACGGTCAGATCGCAAACACCATCAGGACCTTTTAATAAAATATATACTGAACATACTGTATCTACAGTATATTCTGGCCATCTGTGTTTCTACATTGTTGCCACTGTCTGTATGCAGACATATTTGTAAGAAATACTTGAAAAACATTGCACACAGGAGTCAAAATTTAGCTCAAGGTAATCTCTTATGGGAAGGCTATTGCAGTTACATCTTCATCCCAGACAGGGGTAGGATAGGTCTGTACCCTGCATCTGATTTTATGGTACCCATATCCTCTTGCTCTAACCATTAAGGAATGGAAGGGATAACAATATGCAGTATCAGGGGACTATAGCCCCTGTTTCTTTCTAATTAGGGCCACAGTTCTGCTTATACCCACAGCTTGCTTTGGTATTTGTAAAGCATTAAAGTTCAGCGAAGAATGGTTCACATGAGAAAAGTTCCTTTTTCATTTTTATTTTCTATGTAGATGCACTCCCTTACAAAATCACCCTAGTAGTCGAGAATTATTAATTATTTCCAAATACAGATATTTATGTAATCTTGTAAAAATGACAGTGTTTTTTCATATCCCAATATATATCCCAGGCAAAAGAATATCGCAATGTCATTTTCTTCCAATATCGTGCAGCCCTACTGCACACTACAACTCATACTTATTTCACTACTTAACTCAATCCTTACCTTGGTGACAAGCGCAGAGTAGCTCATGGCAGGTGACAGGCCTATTCCTAGTCGTTGGAGGTAGCAGTGGATGACATGGGGTTTGGTTATGAGGCTGAAGGTACACAGGTACCCTAGGCAGATCCCTGCCAGTATTATGTAGCACAGCTCCCTACTGGAAGATTTCACGACTGGGGTGTCCCGGAACCTGAACACATTACACAACAATTATGTGTAGACACATGTATGTGACACACAGACATGCAGAAATACAGTATATATGCAAGAATTTAAACGCACTCAGGTAAACAGTGATTAAGAAAAGAGTACCTCTGTCTAGTTTAGCACTGTTTGCATTATTCTTCTCAGTTCATATATTTTCTGAGACAGATGAGAGAAGCATTACCTGATGAAGACTGCAGTGACAAAGAGAGTGAACATTAGACCGAGGCAGGCAAAGACCACAGCAGCAATGGGTTCAGGGTCTCCCCACCGCAGGTACTCCACTGGGATTAGGTCACAGCCTGGGGATAGAGGTATGTGGAGATGCAGTTCTTGAAACTTTATTGGATGTGTGTGAAGCTCAGCAACTAGATAATATAGAGTGAGCCATACTTTTGTCTTTTTCATTATCTATATATCAACCCTTTTACTTTAAGCTTTCACCCACATCTGGCGCAGGTTTAGTCTCCGTGTACAGCGCTTTTTCCGGTGACCGACAACCTGTACAGGTCAGGGTTCAACGCACGCATGTTGGACCCACAGGTGTCCAGGTGGGAAAGTCTTAACAAATAAGTGACTGACCTTGCAATACATACTTCTCTGTCCACACTTTTGTTTCTTATCCCTCCATCTGCGTCTCTATAAGCCCCTTTCCAAACATGCACCACAAACCCGACTGAGCTGAAAGTGTGAAAATTCACAGCAAGCTAGTGGGCGAGTTTATGATGTTTCATGTGATTCGCGCAAAACCGGAAGATAAGAAACATACAAGGGTGAAGGAGGAGGGTGATTAACATGAAGACAGCAAACAAAATGTCTAACTAGAGAGACAACGAGATTCTGGAACATCTGTCGGTCAGGGTTGATACCGAAATCATCAGACAAATTCAAGAACGGCAACAGGCGTCTTCCCTTCTTCTCGTTCCCCTGTAATTCAATCTTTGTATCTCTTTCCTGTCACTCTTTTTCTTTGTAATGCCTCATTCATCACTCTATCCCTCTTCCCCTCAACTAATATACACCTATATAAAATATACACCTTTATCTCTCTTCATCCTCATCCCTCCCACCTTTCTCCCTAATTCTCTTCCTCCCTTCCTCCCTGTCTTTCTGCTTCATTAATTAAAGGGACAGTTCTAATTATAAACTGTCTTAACACTGGCTGAAATTATCTGTCTGGTTGGTCTAGACATACTGTAGCAGCAGGGACAAACGTAGACTCTTTCTGTCCCTATGCATCTTCACTTTTTAATCCTCTTTCTTTCTTCCTTCCTTTCTTCCTTCCTTTCCTGCCCTTACCATTTCTCTCTCACAGACAAGCACAAACACACACACAAGCATGCATGCACACACACACACACTTGTTCGTACAATACTGCAAATTGCAGAAAGAGAGAGAGAGAGAGAGAGAGAGAGAGAGAGAGAGAGAGAGAGAGAGAGAGAGGAAGAGGAAGAGTCATTAAAAAAGACTGTCTTTCACAGGGTCAATGAAGTTCATCAAATCAATGAAGTGGTTACGTCAGGGGTATAAACAGCAGCATAATTGCTAAATGGGAGCCAGTGGGACGGAAACAAACAGAAAATAAGTCAGACAGAAGCACTCTGCAGAAGATGTGGCTCACTTGCAGGCTTATAGCGCTGAAAAGCTTGATCGCCAATTCATATAAAACTGGATCAAATCTATGTAAATTAATCTAAAACACCCTGAGGTATTGAACATAATGAAGTGTGTTAAACAGTATGTGTAAAACTGAATAATAATAATAATAATAATAATAATAATAATCCGTCCAATAATGTAAATTAAAGATCATAAATACATAAGTCGAAATGGAACAGCTTCACAACAGAATCACAGATCTGAATCTCGTTTTGTCCTAATTTTAGGAATAACTCGCGTGTGTAAATGTAACTGTTAAACATCATGGAGGTAGTGCTGTTTTACTACTTAAGCATAGCCCCTCTTTAAGACACAAGGACTACAGTAACTGTTCTGCCTAACAATGAGGGATGAGGCCCACCCACCCGTAAACATTAAAGATGGGAGGCACTTGCTGAGAATTTAGTTCAAATTAATCCTGCCCACATAAATCAAGATGTTGGGGCTGAAAATCCCAGATCAGTGTTTTCCTCACGGGTTTTCTCAGAGCAGTCGAAAAGCATTGACTTGGTCTGCATTTTAATACTTAATTAGTTCACAGAACCTGCAGGAAATCGTGTTGTGGTTGACCCGAAGACAAACTGATGCATTAAAGGGAGGGGGACCATTTGGAGGGTTCAGTCAATATAAAGTTTTGAGGCAAACTCCTTCAAACTCTCTCAGACTCAAACTGTTCAACTTTAAGGAATCAGTGAAGAGGCTCAAATCCCAAAGCTAATCCTGCTTCTGTCAGAGCCTCTCTTCACCTCCATCTCTTTCTCTCTTTCAGACTCACTTTGTCCTCTATGTTTCTAAATCACTTTTCTCTTACTCTTGTTTTTGCTCTATTGCGTCGCTAAAAACTGTCATTTTGCTTTCTATGGTTTTCACACCCACTGCACTGTACCTCTGTCCCTGCCAGCTGAGACCTTGCACTATGTCATATTCCTTCTGCCTCTTTATCTCTCTCTCTCTCTCTTCATCTTTCTCACTCTCTCTTTTGGCCTGAGGGAGAGAGATCAAACTGTCTGCTTGAGGAACAGGGCAAGCAGTTTGTTTACACCTCATTATTACTGTTCCATATAGCCCCACTGGGGAACATGCAGCACTTATTGTTGAAATGAGTCACACACACACACACACACACACACACACACACACACACACACACACACACACACACAAAGTAAAACACTGGTAACCCCGATCACTCTTTCAATTCTTTATCTCCCTCTTTTTTCTCTGTCATTTCCTCACCCGTTTGCTGCCTGTTTTAGTTTAAGGATGCTGCTCTCTCTGGCAGTGAAGCTCAATCAGAATTTTCCGCCATTCTCCATTCATGTTTTAATCATTGAGCTTGGTGAGGAGCTAGCAAGCGGTATAATGAGCAGCTGAAAGCATAACAAGGCAATATTCAACCGTTTCGAACACAATGGAGGAGAAATAAATTAGCATTGCAATTGAAGCGCATTTGAATTGAAAGCTGCTCTTGATGCAAAAAAATTAAAACATTGGTGACCATGTTGGTAACAAATTAAAGGGATGAGAGTGTGGAGGGGGGGGAAGAGTGTTTGAAACGCACACACGTATCAGTGGTCACTGCACGGTTTCCTTCGAGTAGCAGCACTACTACTGCATTGATATGAAAGGATATTCATGGAGGAGGATGAGCAAATACTGTAGCTTTGTGTGCTTCAGTATTTTCTTGGCAAAGTGGAAATGTCTCTGAGATTGCACTTACTTATTATAAACATGCAGCCACATACACAAAAATACAGAGACTGACCTGTGAGGTCATCAGTAGGCCAGGAGCCCAGTTCACAGGCTCGGCAGGTGTACTCGTCGAACACAAACTCATTTTCTTTACAGGGAGTGCACGTCCAACAGCAGCTCACCTCACCTTTACGGATCACCTGTAAGGGACAGAGCGCACAATGTCTGTGTGTACCTACTGTATAAAGTAGTGAAGTCTTGCGGCGTGTGCATGACAGCGTCAACGCTTCACTTCAGGCTCAGAGCCAGTTAGTAGTAGCATTCTGTTGGAAGCAAGCCGTAGAAATGGCGTAAAAACGCCGTAGAAACGTTGCGGCCACACTGCTGTGAAAGCTCGCTGAATGTCATTTATCAGTCTGGTTGTTCACCATCTCTGCGGCAGTCTGCTCCACTCCATATCTTTATAATGAAGCTAACTGGAGCTAACCGCTAATCGTTGCTAACCAAGCCCTCAGTTCTCCGTGCCTGTACTATTAATTGTATTTGTAGACTTGAGCCTGAATAAAACCCGTCATTTTATTTGATTAACTCAGAGTTGTTTGAATGGCAGAAATCTGCTTGATGAGTGCAACACCGACATGTATATCGTTAGTACAAAACAGCGTGCATAGGATCCCCAAAACATTGATCAAAACACTTCATAAAACGAACAATGATCTAACAAACAAAATGAACAAGAATTTACTCTAGATAATCTTAGTCTTATATGATTTAGCAGGAGTTAGGAGGAGACAGTGTTGAGATTTATAAAAACATAACTTTCTGCATGGTTCATAGTATAGTATTAGGTTGTTAATATATATAACATTTCGGCTCCGGGTAAATCGTTTTTTTTTTTCTTTTTCTGCTGAACCATAACATTTGGCAAACAAACCAGATTTAATTGACAACGCACATCATGGCTACACTTTCCTTTCATTTGACATAAATTCCACAAGCAATTTCTTGTATTTTAGCAGAATAATGAAAGCAGCAGAAAGGCAGAACTGTGTCAATTTGAATAGCCTGATCTGTTTATTTATCGCAAGTAATATCGTAATCGCGATATTCAACAGCGTTATTGCATATCTTTCTCATATCGTGCAGCCCTAATAACTACCCTGTAATTTTGTCAGATTCAACATAGTATCGCAATATTTTCATCTGTATCATGTTTTAGTCTAATTTGTTTAATATGTAATTACACACACACACATATTTCTTTCTAACGTATCGGTTAATGTTATGTAGTCATTGTTTTCAATAAATAGTTCATAAACCTTCCTTGACTAGTTTATTACTGAACCCAGCCATCACGCGCCACACCTTCACATCCATAAATGCTCAACCAAACACTGGCCTTTGTGTAGTATGCTTGCAACTCATATGCACCAGCCACTGTATTACATGGAGCCTTTCTTTTCACTCATAATTGTGATGCCTCATTCACCCATCTTGTTTAAAATGTAACTGGCCTATAAGACATTTTAATTAATCTAAAAGAGGTAGCAAAAATGATGTTTAATTTATTCCACATAAGAACATTGTGGAATATTGTCATGTATGGTAAAAACAGTTCAGGTGCTGGATTCACAATATTGCCTGTAAAAACCTTTTTAACGTTCACTAATTGCAAAGTAAATACTTAAAAAATGCCCCGTGTAACCAGACCAACTGTGTGAGTCATCTTACCTTAATCTGGCCTTTGTCACAGGGTTCACTGCAGACTGACTTGATTATGCCGTCTCTGTTGGGCCAGATTTCATCATCATCTATCTTCAAGCCTCTGTAGTCCCAACTGCCAACATTAATGTAGTCGTAGTAGTCCTTCCCCATCTTTTTGAAGTTCATTATTTCATACCTGTGTATGAAAGGTACACGTACAGTATACATCCAACACATTAACACCCACACGGTCACGTCATTTGACGACGCAAGCCAAAAGGCCACACAAAAAAGAAATCCATGACATCTTTCTTGAGTTACAGTTCGTACCTGCCAGGTGAGTCTCCGTTTACATCAAATAAG